>OX103950.1:14050382-14461141 GCA_944470405.2 Schistosoma mattheei
GCCAATGTAATCAGTAGTAATAGTAGTACTATTACTTCTACTCCTAATACTACTACCACAGTCGTCACTAATACTTCTGTTACTGGTTCCAATACAAATATAATATCTCTCTCTTGTCAGTTTGCTTCTCCCAATAATAATAAACAGTCTCCTTCCAGTAATTTAGCGCATTGTATTCATGAAAAAGTTCCCTCCAGTAGTAGTAATAGTAGTGGTAGTAGCACTACCACGGCGATGACGACTACATCTCATCAGCATTATAATTCCGAACAGGACATAATGAATGCATCCTACTTAACATTTGCTCCAAATCAAGAAATTAAACTATCTGGATCAATTGTTACCTCTACTAATTCTACTGTTCCACCACCATAATAACTTCGATCGATTAAATATCCCTTCATACTACTCATAAGAAGTCGGTAAATATGGATGCAACCTATCATTTTTTCATTGGTTGGTTTAAAATCCTCACAATATTATAGTGTGACAGTGGTATTATTGTTAGTGATTGTGTAATTTGTTTCTTTATACATTTATCTGCTTAATTCATTCACTTTGCTGGGTTTTCTCTTCTATTTATCTTCTATGATGATATGTTATATCCCTTATTTTTACGGAAACCTATACATATATATATATATATATATTACTGAAATTTCACCCCGGTTGGAGTCTATCCTTATTGTCCTTTCCTGCGCTCTATCTCTCTGTAAAATGCATTCAATTTACTTTATATATATATATAGGCTATCGATCATTCTATTTCTTATGCTATGCGATTGAGTTTCTTTTTTTATTATCCGCGACACCATCAATGTCATCCACTTTATTTCTAAGCATAAATAGTAACACACATTGGTGAAATTCTCTTGAATCAATCTCAACATAATATGTTATTATTAAATTTTTTGTTTTCTTTTTTATTCATTAAAACACCATGAAGCTTTTACCATGTTCAAGTATCAATAGTGATCATTAAATTGTTAGTGTAAATAATAATAATAATACCAGTAGTAGCTGTTGTTATTGTTGTTGTAATAATAATAGTGATAACGACAATGATCGCCTTTCTCCATCTAAACTAATACACGTACAAAAATACAAAGGCAAAAGTGTAATGTTTTATTATTATGTTATCATACTCTCTTATTAAGCTGGTAATACTGTTTGTGTATGTGTTATTTTCATGATACTTTTCACCATTCAGTTAACACATGTACAAGTTTCCTTGTTTATTTCAATAAAACATAGTTTCAATTTGAATAGAACAAGAAAATTGGATAACCTGTATATGTTACTCTACCTGGTAATGACGATAGTCTCCCAGAATTATCCCTAACTTGATCAAAACAAATCACTTTCTTTTTTGTTCTGAATTATATTTATTATTCTACAGAAATAAAGCATGTTAAGCACAAGATGTGAATAGAATAATTATTTCCTCCATGAAGATGATTCCTTTTCTTTCTTTTTTTCTGATGGTCATTACTTTGGCAGCAGTTCTCTTGTGTATGTATGTATGCGTATGTGGAGTCTTGTGAAATAATAATAATAATCACTTTCTTTTCGTAATTCATAATAAAATACTATCAATTACATTCATGAATGTAGTCCATTATTCTATCTTTTGTTTCATAACAAAATGGAAATCGATAAAAGAAGGATCTTCTTATATATATCTATATATACTATAAACAATAATCTTTGAAGTCTTTAATAATTATTCTCTTACTATATTTAATTCACTGCTGATTATAACTTGCTTCTATTATACATTTACTAATTTCTTCTAAACATTATTTACTCTAATATATAAAATGGTGTTAACAACAATAGTCAGTTCATCCGTCATTATTATTATCATTGTTGTTGTTGTTGTTGTTGTTTTCTTCAATGATATTAATTTGTTTTCCATCAAACAAACAAAAAAAAACACTTCCATTAAAGTGAATAACAACAGTCAATTAGTGTGTGTATTAAATATGTTGATCGGATCATCTTATATTAGATACAATTTAATTGTTTTTTATTCATTTCTATTATTACTCTTTATTATCATTTAATATTATTTTATCAATGATATATGTTTTTCTTATCATTGTGTTTTATTTGTTTTATGTTTTAAAACATGAATTAGCATTCCTTTATATAATGTTGCTTGTAAAGATCAATTTTGCTAGACCACTATTATTATTACTTTGTTCTCCTTGTTGTTCTTCTTTTTCTTTTAATATTCTCTTTTATTTATATTTTGGTTATGAAAAGAAAACAATAATTTTACTCGGTGTATTCTTCTCTCTTTTGGGGCAAATTCTCTCCTCCTCCCCCATTACGTACATACATACAACATACACGCGCGCACGCACATACACACATACAGTCATATACTTGTTTTTGTCAAATACAATTGATTTAATTATTTTGTTGTTATCATTGTGCCTTTTTCTTAAATGATAATTTAAAAGAGAAAAAGTTAATACCCCTCCACACTGAAAAGTGCTTAATTTAAGTACATGTAAATGTTCTCTAATTAGACACATTTCTCTTCTTGTGTAAAGTGTGTTATTTCTTTTCTCTTTTTTTTCTTTCTTTCAAAGTTTTACTTATGTATATCCATTGAAATAAAGAGATATAGTCAGTCTAATCTATTTTTAATGTTGATAGGTGGCGTTTGAAGCGAATGAATGGATGATAAATCCCTTTATATATATATATATATATATACCATCATTAATCATTCAAACAATATAATTGAGTTATAGTATTTCATATTTGTTGTTCTTATGGTAATATTTTATAGAAGGTATTTCATGTGTGTGTATATTCTTGTGTTTTATTCCAATAACAGCTGTCATCGGATGTCATATGTATATGCCTATTTGTGTTTTCAGTTGTATTTTGCTTGTTTATTATTCATCATTCTCTTAGTAAACCTATTATTAATAAGGCTTTTTTAACAATCATGAATCAAGTTTCTATTATCTATTTGTCTTATCAATTTTGCCTATTATCATCAAGTTGGTGGTGGTGGTGTTGTTGTTGTTGTTTTCATAACGAAAGTGTTTCTTCTCCGGTGTATGCGTTGTTTTGATGTTGGCTTTTTTAAAAATAAAAATGTACCTGAACATATTTGTTTACTTTCCTAGTGTTTGTTTGTTTTTTTTCGGAAAAAAAGATGGTTATTTCCCATTTGCTCACTGGTTTCTCGAATATTCTTTTTGCTTTTATATATATATATATACTTTCTCCGATTATGTGTGCCTCTTTGTACATAATAAAAATACTTTAATCTTTTTTGAATTTTCTCTCACTCTGTGTGTCTAGGGAACTTTTATTGTGCTTTTTTTTTTAAACACGCAGACTGACATTTTTCGTATGTTGCTAATTAAAATAGGCTCATAAATTAGGTGATTATCTTTATTATTACTATTATTATCTTTATTCTTGATTAACTGTATTTTTGGGACGTGAGGGGAGGGTGAGATTCGTAAAGAATTACTTATGAACTATTATGTCATCTTATATTACAGCTTTTTTTCGCACGTAATCAAGTTGCCTATCTTTTGCTGCCTTTTTCTTGTTTTATTCCTGTTATACTACTTATATACATACATATATATATTTATATGCTTACTATTTCTATCTTTGCCTGTGGTAAACGTTGTGAAATTATCAAGGCAATTTGTGCTATTATATAATTCATAGACCATATGCTTTGTTGTTTTTTTTAGGTTGATTAGTCGTATTACTTTTAATCAACACTGTTCTGGCTGTAGATCCCTATGCATATATATATACAAAAAGAGTAATAGGCATATAATCACTCAATTTATTTTAAGCTTTTCAGTTTTAAAAACCTGATATAATTGAATCTTGAATGGATCACTATTGTTCTTATTATTACTCATATGTACTTTATCCCTATTAACCTACCTATTATTAACATATATTCCTTAAGGTCTTGTGTACATACTTATATATATATATATATATATATATATATATATATATATATATATATATATATATGCTTTATTTGCAATTATTCCATTTCATCACATTCATTATGAAATTCACATAATAATAATATTGATGGTTATTATTATTATCACTAATTCATCTGTATCCAGATTGTAGTTGATTGTATGGGCAAAATTGTGTAATGATAATAATTATGGTACGCATAAGAACTTTCATCAAAAGAAGAGAAAACAAGCAGGATGAAGATGATAGTAGAGAAGTGAATCGTTATTTTTTTTTGTTGTTTTTGTTGAATATTTCATCTGGTCATAAGATAGTGAAAATGTAATTTTTTACCTAAGGAAGATTGTGTTTTGTTCTGTTTCTTTTTCTTGTGTTCTTTCCTTGTTTTGGTTTCTTTTTTTTTAAAGTTCTTTCTATTTCAGTTACTGAAAAAAATACATTGTTTTGCGCAAATTTACTTTTTATGCTGATGTTACTATTAGTTAAGGTGTTTCTCTACAACTTACAATTAAAACGGGATTAGAATATTGGCTAGCAATGAAATCCAAGATACACATCCTTTCGTCCTATTTGGGACTTAGCCCTAGCTGGATAGCTGTATTTGTTGCATTCCAGTTCATCAATTTTCTCTCAGATATTCGAACCCACTATATTTCGCCTAGACCTTTCCATGTGTCATTTATCCTAGCTACTGGTTTATGTAGTCGCAATGATGCATTTGTTTTGTTTGAATACCTCTTATTACTGTCGAGTCGTTCATGTAACATAATTGGCCTTCACACTTGTTGTGGCTCAAAGCCAAGTGAAAAAAATCACTTGTTGAGCTGATCAGAAGTAGACAAACGAAAAGGTTGTTTGATGATAATCCAGAATGACCTGAAGAAGTAATGCATGTATTGATTTTTTTAAAGAACAGAAGTTTATATATATGTGAGTATTTATGTATCCTATTCAGTGGCCCTATAGACTGTTTCACTCTTCTCGCTCAATACGTTAGTTTGGTGGCTATTGCGTAGCACATTTTATATCACAATTAAATTTCGAACACCGCCCACAATAACAGTGAGTTGATCAACTGTAGTAGAGTATGGATTATTAGTGGAGGTTTCACATACACTTCTTTATACCTACTAGTTATTAAAAGATATTGAGTGCGTTGCCATTACTCATTAATTATTTTCGACCACTGAACAATAATATCTCACGTGGGAAAAGTTCTAATTTAGAAGACTACCAAATGTGTAACAGTTTTTGTAATAAAAGACGCTTGCACAGTAAGATAGATGAACAAGGATTATTTCAAGACTAATACAAAGGTATAAATTAGCGAAACAAGGACGGCATTCCTACAACTTGAGAGTATCTGAAACTTTAAATTACTATTAGCCAACACTAAAGTCAGGATTTTCAATGTCTAGTCACTTATTGTATATAGCTGAATTTTGGAGAACTATCACTGCGACCATCAAAAAGGTACAGGTGTTAGTAAACAGCTGTCTACACAAGGTTCTCTAGATCCATTGACGAGGAACTATCAATAACAACCTACTATGACAGCAAAAAAATCAACCTTTAGGCCGAGAAGGCAATACACTAGTTGAATGGGTCAATTTCCGGGAACCACCCAGCTGCGACACAAGTGAACCTCTAACTTAAAATCCTAGAAGTAAAAGGAACAGAGAGAGACTAATGAACACATAATACTGAGATTTCGAAGCAGATGTCTTTATCATGCATAGCACGACTGGAACAATATACACAGGATAAAGTTGTTTAGTGACTCCTGGTCGTCAGCCTACACCCTACGATGTGTAATGTGCGCATATGGGACGTCTTACATTAGTTCCTGTATGCATTAATTTATCTCAGACGATCTATTATTGTAGTTTTTGATTTATATTTAAAGTAAATAAATCTACCTTTTCGTGCAAACCGTGGTGTGAAGAATATCTGTTTTTTTGTTTAACAATGGCCCTCATTTCTTCCCATACTATTTCGGTGTTAACATGCTTTTTCAGACACACCATTACGAACAGGTTCGCACGTGTTAAAAGGAAACATCAAACTCGTAATATAACGATTCCTTATAGATCCTGAATAAATTGGTGAGGATATCACACCTAGGTCAAGCAGCTGTGAATTTTGTCTTAATATACTGCCCTCCTCCTAGTTGCCTCTCTCAAGCACGAATAAGAGCTACTCCATGTAATATTAATATATCCTTAATCCAAGTATCGATCGACACATAGCCTTTTCTTCAGTTGTCAACACCTAGTCTATATAAAGTAACTGATAACAGAGACGTTCGACAATCAGTCCGGAGTAACTATTTAAGATACGGGGAAACTAGTATACAAGGATCCACACACAAAGAGCTTAAGATAGAAATCCTAGAGACTACACAATCTAGTGTCAAATAATTAACGGAAGTTTTTCATGTCCTAAACTTTCTGAGCACCAGCCATCACGTTGCGATTGCTTTCAACATTACTATCAATGAAACACTCATAAAACTGGATCCGTTACACTAAGATCGAGTTCGTAGTCACATACCTTAGTCGTTGTCACAAGGGAATTATTTATAAACTTACTTTAAATTAGGCCCATATGATGATATGCAGAGCATGTTTGACGACAGTTATCAGAGTTATAAATTAGTTCAGGCTCAAATTACAGGGATTGTTTTAACTCTTAAACATCAGAACTAAACGACATTTTTGTTAGTAATTTCATTTTGAACTACGTGACCATGGAACTACTGATATAAATATGTCCAACCAATTTTTTCAGATTCCTCAAGGTTTGTGCATCACGTATAATAACGTTTCTTTCGATATAATGGAGTTACAACTTGAAAATTCACGAACATGATAGTAGTTTCAAATCATTGACCATTTAGACGCCGAATATTTTTAAATTAGAAAATCAATTGACTTTCCCTCATTGTGTCAACTATAATAAGTTGCCAACTATGAGAAGCACTGAGTGAAATTCTAAATGCACATCGCGTTAGCGGATTATTTGATGTGACATTCAGTCCCTCTTTTAATGAAAATTTATGTACATCCACGCCATTTAATGATGAAAAACGTTTTCATCTAAGTGATCACTCTCATGAGCTAAGATAATTCTTTGTTTCTTGGCTTTGAAAGATACTTATTTTTAGGGTCCAACCAACAGTGAAATAAAAACTGTGTGTTACTACTGTCGATAGGTATAAGTAGTATGCATCATCATTCGAAAACTCCGCCTGAAGACCCTTGGGGCTACTGCCGGTCCCAAAACGAATAGAGGAGGTGGGTTTGGCATAGGGTTAGCGACCCATTCATGTAGAAAAGTAATTCGCCAAAAACGCTAACCAGAAAGTGAAATACCTAGCAGCAGAATTTTATAAATATCGAAGAAAAGATAACAAGAATAGTAAATGATTGCTGTGGAAATAAAAGAACTGTGAGATCTGAGACGATTGATTGATATTTACTAAGGAAATAGTCAAGTTTGCGACAGTTGATTCTAGTTTTTCGAATTAAGCATTTACTGTGTGGTTCTCAGATTTTACAAAGATCTTCTGTAATTTTATTTTCAAATGCATTCGATTGTTCTAACTTGTGTTCTCCTCCACTACAAAGACCACCATAGTAAGTTAGTGAAACCGATCCCAGGTAATAAGGATTCCATTGTTTTTAAAGTTGGGCAGAGATATTCTTGATGAGGCCCCATCCAATATTCGTTAGTAAGCCATATGTTGCTGATGCAAAATACTTTATTACATAATACATCCCAAGTGCTACGATTTGGTCAAAACCGTGGAGTTTCATTACTGAACCTTGTTTCAATCAGTCGATGTTCCACAACCACAATAATAAATTTTGGTCATGAATTTTATACAGTGTATGTATCACTTTCTAACTGAGTTTAATGGAACAAATAGATAAGATAAGTAGACTCCTCAATAAATAAAAGATTTGCTGTGTCAACGGACTGGATAGCTGATACCAACTTTTTCAAAAAAATCCCTGAATTTAGTCTAACTTTGCTTCCAACTCAATAAAATTTCTTCTTGTGATATGTATGACTGCTCGTAAAAATACTGTCTGCCCTCCGTGAAAGAAGCCAAGAAACCTGTCAAACATAATCCTGTTCAGTCGCCTCCTTGATGATATTATCTCCGAAAGTGAATTGTGCCACCCATTGAATATCAATGTGTCTAACAATTATTCACATAAACAAGGTCCGCCATGTATCCAACTGACTGAAACATAAAGTAGAACCTTTGTAACTTTTCTATTTTAGTTTGTTTTCATTATATTCATTTTGATATATAAAGTCTGCTTACGTTTATATTTATGATTATTATTGTTGTCATAATCATGGGTGGTCCCTCGACACATCAGAAACTCTCTTCATCCCTTCTTTTCCTTCCAAACATATTTTATTCCCAAACATCCAAAGTCTCTAACTAAAAATAAATTATCTTAAGTTACACTTGGATTTTCCAGATTCATTTTATTTTTATACATATATATAACTCGTGGAAATTGATATTTGATTATATTATCCGTTGATTTATACTTTCATAGTATCAATTACATCTATTACTGCACCATTTTACCGTGGAATCTAACTCCAATGATAAGTTATTTTCTTATTTGTTTTTTGGTGGCCCATGGATCTGACTTCAATTTAGATCGTATAAATGTTTGTTATCGCCTATTCTCGTATATCATCGTCGACTTAAATCGCGTTATCCAATAACGGAATTAAATAAGTCGAATAACGAGAATTGACTTGAGAATACATATATTTCGTACATGAAGCGAATGAAACATAGCAAAGCAAAATGACACATGGAAGATGGCTGGGAAGCCAACTCCATTTTAGTCAAGCGTTACTCAATATTTATAGTCAGACAAAATAAAGATACAGACATGTGATTAATGGGATAAGAAGGGCACACACATATACGCTCATATAAAAACAGTCTAAATTGATAAGCGAATAAATAACAAGGTCAAAGTATGGCTCGAGTAGAATGAATAAAATGGGATGTCCGGAAGCTAGAATAAGGTATATGGGCTCGGCATAATAAATGACACTACAGTTTTTCGAAAATGGTTTCTTCGTTTTTCACTATTCAGTTGACGAAATATAATCATATATCCTGGTTCTGTGTTCATAAACACGCTTATTAAACTACGTATCTCATGTTGCCTTCATTTCTATTCCCTTATTTTTTTCCCTTTCCTTCTCTAAAGCCAACTCAATACTCTTCTCAATTACACAAAACATTCTATTAAATATGGCAAATAGTTTGCTAGCATTCGTGAAACTTGTGTATTATTGCATTTCTGATGAAATCCAAAATCGTTTCTTCACAATACTTATGTACCCATAAGTTGTTCGTGAATAATATTAATTTGAAATACCTTCAGAATTCATTCGGTTTTAACGGATCTAAACTGCTCAGATCAGGTTTTGATAAGACTGAAAAAACATGTGAAATGTTGATATTGAAAGTTAGGTCAACTTATGTGAAGAAACTGGTCGATGATTCCAAGATCAGGTTTAAAACTTTGCTCCGCTGTATTTGGGAGATCACAGAGAACAAATGGAATTCTTCTTTTTCTGCTTTAAGAGATTCTATGAAAAATAGTGGGGATGTTGGTAACCACAAAGTCTAGTGTTATTTGAAAATATATTTTTCCTCTTCAACATACCGCATCAAAAGAGTTTGTAGTGATATTGTTTCTCAGCCAAATGATCCTCAAAGCCAAGCACAGAAAACCTGAAAGGGTCCTCATTGAACATTTAACACGGATTAAGTGTTGGACTTTGGAAAAAAAGATCGGTATGGCGTGGCTTGTGTTTGTGAACTTAGTCATTTAGTGTAACGCATTCCTGTTCATATCAGGTATATTATTCAATCAGTTGCTGAGAATGTTCTTCAGAGGTGCTAGACGTTATATTGGTGATTGTCACACTAGGACGAGTCAGTAACGTCGATGTTAGATCCTATAGGTTTAGTCGTCACATCAAGACTAATCTTCAATTTTTAGATCAAGTCTAGAATTATAGCAACAGATATCTATGTACTTATATCGAACTAGACATTAACTCAACATGGATGGTGATCCTGTCGATGATTATCTTCGAAACATAAAAGTTTCATTAAATTACACCTTCATTAAAGTGCACCACATTGCAAACTGTGAGTTTGTTCCTTTTGGTATACTATATATCATTGCCTTATTTTTATTTTTTATACATTGTGATATTTTTTCGTGCTTTTGGATATATATATTTTTCCCTCGTTCATTCTTGTACTTCATATTTGACCATGACTGAACAGACACTCAAAGTACTTAAGCTTAAGACTATGCTCCCACCTCCGTTCCAACTCATGCCTTTCTGGCCAGACAACATAGAAGCCTGGTTTTGCTAGGTAGGCGCCGACTTCTCCGAGCACGACGTGATCGAAACACGTGCACGAGTCACCGCAGTAGTCAAGGTTCTGCCGCGCGAATTCAACAGGTGCGTAAAACCTAGCATATTTACTAGTGATGTTTCTGAGCCCTACGTACCACTTAAACGATCTATCCTTAAACGCGGAGACCACACACTGTCGACAAATGTTAGATCAACTCCTCAATAACATCGAACTGCAACACGGTTCTACGACAGACATGTTGCAAAGAATTAGAGGGGTTATCGGTCAAAGAACCTTCGTTGATGGCCCATTCAAACAACTTTTCTTATCCAAACTTCCTCAACGGGTGCAAGCTGTGCTGGTCTTGTTTCAAAACCACGCCTTAGACGAACTGGCTGCATCTGCTGACCGCATTCTAGAAATCACGAAATATTCTAATGACGAGGTTTTATCAGTCAAAGAAAAGACTCAAACGACCTAGGATGACATAACAGTGTTGTCATACATTTACACGTTATCTTAAATTTCGTAACGACCTTAGGCGGTCACACACTTCGCGAAGAAGCACTTCACATGGGCGATCTGTCTCTGGACCACGAGAGGCTCATAATCACGACCGGTGCTGGTAACATAACCAGTATGGAAAGTCTTCCAGAAATTTCAGAAAACCCTGCACTTTTTCCAACTCAAAACCGATCGACACGAAAAACAACTCGGGAAACTTCTAAGGCGGCACGCGTTAATGGCGACCGTCGCCGGCGAACATAGCCGTCCGTTGTACGTCACAGATGTGACAGCGAGAGTCCGCCACAGGCGCAGAATTTAACGTTGTCCTAGCGAATTCTAACGACTGTCTTCACGAATCGGTTTTAAATCTACCGCCGGCAAACGGAAAGCCTATGACCACGTTTGATAAAAGGTACGTTTACCTTAACGTGGATTTACCCAAACCCATACGCTATATTTTTGTTGTTGCAGATGTTTCTATGCCAATCACTGAAATAGACCTCTTACAACACCACAATCTAATCATCTATACGCGCAAACGGGGGCAAGCGGACGGAAATACTTGTATTCGACCGACTACGAAGACACGGCATTACTGTAAACATTCAGAAATGCCAAATGGGGGCCGACCCAATAGGAAATACTATAGATGCGCAAGGCATCCAACCCCTTTGAACCAAAGTGGCGGCAATTCTGGATTACCCAGAACCGACCACCATTAAGCAACTACACACGTTCAACGGACTTGTAAGTTTCTGTCGATGGTTCTTACCTAAGTGCGCGTCACTTATAAAACCGCCAACCGACCAACTTCGTGGAAATGCGAAATCCATCAATCTAGACGACACTCCGCAAAAAGCATTCTTTACAATTAAGGAACATATCACTAAAGCAACAATGCTTGCACATCAGGACACTGAAGCACTCATTAGTAGTGCAGTAGACGCAAACAACCCAGCAATCGAAGTGGTCTTACAACAATGGGTTAACAACTCCTGGCAACCTTTGGCATTTTTCTCTAGACGGTTGCTAGGCACTGAGTCGAGGTATAGCACATTCGGTAGGGAACTTCTAGCTATGAATTGTGTTGGACGACATTTTTAACATTATATCGAAGGCCGTGAGTCCGCTCTTTTTACTGACCATAAACCTCTTACTTTCTCTTTAAGCCACTCTTCAGACAAGTACTCTCCCCGTGAGTCTCGTAACTCGACTATATTTCGCAGTTTACTTCAGATATTCAACATATTTCTGGAGCAAACGATATAGTCGCGGACGCCTTATCTCGCATAACTTCCTCGAACAGTTCCCAAAGAATCGACCTTCTTAAACTCTTCCAGCTTCAAAAAGAAGAGATTGATCTTCAGCACGAGTTATCGTCAACAACCAACGATAGCGTCAGCATCGATCGCCCCAGAGCAGCTTATTTGGTAGGAAATCCTGTTCACGTCGATTTTCCTTCGGTATCATCGAATGATACGAATCCTACACTTACAATACGTCAAGCGACAGCTAATACGCACGATGATACTTCGGCAGTATCAGAAAATAAATTTAAAACAAAGCGTTCTGGAAGAAAAGTAAGGTTTTCAGAACATTTGAACGATTGTTGTACGCAAAATACTAGTTTACATTTTATATCATCTCGATTCTTCTTTGTACAATATGTAATATAAAAAACAATTTCAATGTGCTTATATATTTATTTTTAATTCCGAAAACAAACAAACAAAAAATCATATAGTAAAAATCCTTTTTTCGCTATTGACTGTGCATGAGTTTTTTCACCCGATTTGTGTTTTTACGTGCGTACATGTCTATTTCGAAATGCACTTACATATTTCTTTTCTTTTACAGGACGGCTGCAAAGGAAGATAGAAAGAACGATGAAATTTACGAGGAACCGAAATTTTCATTTTACTTTTTTTTGTTAGATTGTACTTCATTGTCCTTTATGGTGAGCAAAGACGACCAAACGCTGGTAAACCTAGCAGACTATCAGAAGAATGTTTACCAACGACAAACTCGTCGGGTTTAAACTTCTGGTTGGCCAAGTCTTAGGGCCATCACTACCCCACTAGGGGGGGAGTGATCTGTAGCGTTTGTCGTTGGTAAACACTCTTCTGATAGCTTGCTAGGATTAGCAGCGTCTGGTCGTCTTTCCTTACTATATGGAACCGAGGTACAACATAGTAAAAAAAGAAAAAGTACGATAAAAATTTCGACTCCTCATAAACGTCATCGTGCTTTTCCAGCCGGCCTGAAAAAGGAAAAAGAAAATGTAAGTGCATGTCGAAATACACTCGTATGTGTGTAAAAACACAATGTCGTCGAAAAAAATTGGAATATAAACTAATTTACACGTAATATCGTTAAAAAAATTGTTTTTTTGGAATAAAAAATATATATAAGCATATTAAAATTGTATTTTTTTTAAATTATTATATATCGTAAAAAGAAAGATCGAGATAGTATTAAATGTCTAGTAGTGCCTTACGTGCAATAGTCGTTTAAATGTTCTGGAAATCTAACTCTTCTTCCAGAACGCGTCGTTTTAAGTTTATTTTCAGATACATTCGGAGTATCATCGCGTGTGTTGGTTGTCGGTTGAGGAATTATGAGTGGAGTCGTGTCGTTCGATTGTACCGAAGGAAAATCGACGTAGATAGGATTTCCTTCTAAATACGCTGCTTTTAAGCGATCGATGCTGATGCTATCGTTGGTTCCGTTCTTATCGACTATATAGTACTTAGATTCACGTTGAAGAACTTTGAAAGGTCCTTCGTATGCTGATTCGAATGGTCGTCGATGCGAGTCTCGACGAACGAAAACGTGTGTACTATATCGTAAGTCAGGTTGAACGAAAACATCAGTTGATTGAGGTCGAGTGGAAGCAGGTTTAACTGAACGCATTGCGTTTGTAAGCCTGTTCGTGTAGGAGGTTAGATCCATGTTCATTGAAGAGGACGAAGGATCCACGAATTCTCCTGGAAGTCGAAGTGTCGTTCCATAAACGAGTTGAGCCGCAGTGTATCCAATGTCAGCTTTCACTGCATTGCGGATACCTAGTAAGACGAGTGGAAGAGCGTCGGTCCACTGTGAAACGTTTGCAGCTGATAGCGAAGCCTTTAGTTGTCGGTGAAAACGTTCTACCAACCCGTTTGCTTGTGGATGGTAGGCGGTCGTTCGGAAGCGAGTGATTCCTAAAAGTGTGGTCAGACGACGGAAAAGTTCAGATTCAAACTGACGTCCGCGGTCTGTAGTGATGGTTGAAGGGCAGCCGAAGTTTGCTACCCATCGTTCGACGAATGTGCGGGCCACTGTTTCAGCAGTGATGTCCTTGATAGGTACTGCTTCTGGCCATCGAGTGAAACGGTCTACGCAGGTTAAGAGGTAAGAGTATCCATTTGAATCTGGTAAAGGTCCTACCAAATCCAGATGAACATGGTCGAAACGAGCATCGGGAGTTTTAAACGAGCCTAAGGGACATTTATTGTGTCTGATAACCTTAGATTTTTGGCAGCTTACACAGGAGCGTGCCCACTCCCTCACGTCTTTATTCATGCCAGGCCAGCAAAACCGTTCTGCTATAAGCTTGATGGTTGCACGAACACCTGGATGAGAAAGTTTGTGCAATGTATTGAAGACATTGCGTCGATAATGTTTCGGCACGATTGGGCGATCCCTACCTGTAGATGTGTCACAAAGTAAGGTTTCCTTACCTGTTCCCATCTGTTTGATGCGTAGTTTAAGGGTTGTGGACGATAACTCGTGCTGAAGATCAGTGTCTTCTTTTTGAAGCTCGGCGAGTTTAAGAAGGTCGATTCCTTGGAAACTGTTCAAGGAAGTTATGCGAGATAAGGCGTCTGCAACTACATTGTTTGCTCCAGAAATATGTTGAATATCTGAAGTAAACTGCGAAATGTAGTCCAGTTGTCGAGACTCACGGGGAGAGTACTTGTCTGAAGAGGAGCTTAACGAGAAAGTGAGCGGTTTATGGTCCGTGAAAAGAGTGAATTCACGGCCTTCGATATAGTGTTGGAAATGCCGTACAGCACAATACATAGCTAGGAGTTCCCTACCGAATGTGCTGTACCTCGATTCGGTGTCTAGCAACCTTCTAGAGAAAAATGCCAAGGGTTGCCAGGAGTTGTTAACCCATTGTTGTAAGACTCCTCCGATTGCTGGGTCGATGCGTCTACTGCGATACTAATGGGTGCTTCGGTGTCCTGATGTGCAAGCATTGTTGCTTTAGTGATCAGTTCCTTAATTGTAAAGAATGCTTTTTGCGGAGTGTCGTCCAGATTGATGGATTTCGCATTTCCACGAAGTTGGTCGGTTGGCGGTTTTATAAGTGACGCGCACTTAGGTAAGAACCATCGACAGAAACTTACAAGTCCGTTGAACGTGTGTAGTTGCTTAATGGTGGTCGGTTCTGGGTAATCCAGAATGGCCGCCACTTTGGTTCTAAGGGGTCGGATACCTTGAGCATCGATAGTGTGTCCCAGAAAGTCTAATGAGTCGGTTCCCAATTGGCATTTCTGAACGTTTACAGTAATGCCATGTTTTTGTAATCGTTCGAAAACAAGATCCAGATGCTTGTTTCTCTGTCCGGACTTGCGATTAGACAGTCGTCAACATACGCGTGTACGAAGTTGAGACCTCGAAAAACGTCGTCTATGAATCTTTGGAATGTTTGAGCAGCATTCCTTAGACCGAAAGGCATTCGCAAAAATTCATAGAGTCCGAAGGGAGTTATGATAGCTGTTTTCGGTATGTCGTCAGTAGCCATAGGGATTTGGTTATACGCTTTAACCAAGTCGATTTTCGAAAAGACAGTTGTACCTTTCAAGGTAGCTGTCAAATCGTGAATGTGAGGCAACGGGTAACGATCGGGAATGGTTTTCGCGTTCAATCGCCGATAGTCACCAGTTGGACGCCAATCGTTGCTGTCCTTTTTAGGGACCATGTGCAACGGAGATGCATATGGGCTACTTGACGGTCGTATGATTCCTAAGTCTATCATATGGTCGAACTCGTTTTTCGCTAACCTTAGCTTTTCAGGAGCTAGTCGTCGTGCTTTAGAAAATACAGGTGGTCCTGTAGTCGTGATGTGATGTGTAACGTTGCTGGTTACACACGGTAGTTTCGGTTGAGTTTGTTGTATCCCAGGGTACTTATCGAGTAGTGGTTGATAGAGTGGGTCTATCATATGCTTAACTGTGACTGGGGATACTCTGCAACCAGTAAAAGAAGTTACGCAAACGGACAAATTAGTGTTTCCGTCTACTAGCCTCCGTTTGCGAGTGTCGATGATCAGATTGTGGTGTTGTAGAAGGTCCATACCAATGATTGGCATAGAAACATCTGCAACAACGAAAATCCAGTGGATGGGTTTGCGTAAACCCACGTTAAGGTAAACGTACCTTTTGCCATACGTAGCGATCGGTTTTCCGTTTGCCGCCTGTAAGTTTAGAGCCGATTCGTGAAGTCGGTCGTTAGGATTTGCTGGGAGAACGCTAACTTCTGCGCCAGTGTCGACGAGGTAGCGAACTCTCGTTGTCACATCTGTGACGTATAACAGACGGCTATGTTCTCCGGCTACGGTTGCCGTTAACGCGTGCCGGCTTGGAAGTTTCCCGAGTTGTCTTTCGAGTCACTCGGTTTTGAGTTGGGAAATTGCAGGGTTTTCTGCAATTTCTGGAAGACTTTCCATACTGGTTATGATACCAACACCAGTCGGGTTTATCCGTCTCTCGTGGTCTAGAGACAGATCGCTTACGTGAAATGCTTCTACGTGGGCTGTGTGGGCGATTACGGTTTCTGCGTAGCAAAACCAGGCTTCGATGTTGTCGGGCCAGAAAGGCATGAGTTGAAACGAAGGCGGGGACAAAGTCTTAAGCTTTAGTACTTTGGGTGTCTGTTCAGTCATGATGAAATATGAAGTACGATAATGAACGAGGGGAAAATATATATATATCCAAGAAAAAACACGAAAAAAATCACAATGTTTAAAAAAATAAAAAAATAAGTCAATTGTATATAAAAATCCCAAAAAGAAACGGACTCACAGTTGCAATTAGGTGTACCAGATCACTTCGGGCTCACCAATGATGATGTTACAGGTATTCAGTGTTTGACAACGCTTCTACCAGTAACACCTAATATATTTCGTTCCCACCCAGAGAAATCAAAAGACAGAGTCGAGGAGATCGGAGGAGTGTATTTGGCGATAACCAAAATATCGGAATTCTCTGATCTAATCTGGCTAGCGATTGCGGCTGGTGTTGAGCACGGCGTTACCACACGTGATCTGGTGCGGATGCCTGACCGAGCGCCTTCAGCTAGATGAGTCCACTAAACATATGGTCAGCATCCAATGTCGAAAACTTACAGGGCTATTTATTTTGGGGATTTATTTACCGCTACAGTTTCGACATTAGATGCTGACCACATTAGTTTAATGGACTCACCTAGCTGAAGGCGCTCGGTGTGTATCCACACCAGACCACGAGTGGGAACGCCGCGCACAACAAACCCGGCAATTGCTAGCCAGATTAGATCAGACGATCCTCGGTATATTGATAGTCCATCAATATATCTTCAAACCTCCCCACACCTGTTTTTTGATTTCACTTGGTGGGTATGATTAATATTAAGTGATACTGGTTAAAGCGATGACAAACTCGGAATACCTGTGGCATCTTCAGCAGATAATCATTAATTGGATGATGTCGTAGCCCTGAGTCAAAAGCTTATGCAACGATGTCAGCTACTACAAAAAACTCTATCCTTACGGACCGATTGGCGCTAAACGGCGCACAAAGCTCCTAGTACAACAAGACCCGACAGTAGCGCAAAGTGAACAAGCAACCTGAAATTCACACAATACATGATTTATAGCCAATACCGTGACCAAACTATGGCGAACGATGAAAGTTCTGTTTGAATCCCCTGAGTCGGCAAACACAGTGAGACTAAGTATCTGACATGAACAAAGATATATTGTAGAGTCATCACATAAAAACAAAACATATGGAACACAAATATGTCAGAAACAGATGGGACAGCATTTTATGGAGACTAAAAAAGTGATAAGTGTCTTATCGTTTTGTAACTGTAGCACTGTGGACCCTATGGTCACGGTAAATGGATTTACAGAGAGCCTGATGCATTCTTCAATCGTGCGTAATGTAGAAGAGAACCATAAGGCTGTCATTTGTACCAGTCACATAAGACACGACTTTTGAAATCTTTTGGTACACAAATGAAAACAACCATGGTTGGTTTATTGTCTCTGAACACAAGAGGCTTCTACTTTATACACAATTTATTGTACTGATATTATACAGATATTGGGCATTGGCGAAATTAGTAGCGCGAGTTATGGATCCTTCTCTGAATTATCCTCAAATCTACAAAGCTCTTAGCATTGATGTTAAGAAGTACTCTTTGCTTATTATGTTATAAAATTCCGTTCAAGGAAATTAAGCGAGATAAATAAGTGCGACGAACAGGCTACTGACTATGGTAACAAAAATATGTGTAATCGTTGATTTCTTCGTGTAACCAGCTAGTGTAGCGAAAGTTTGGCCGTCCAAGAATGTCATGAGTTAGCGGCAGTCTTTTTACTGGGCAAAGCAAAGTAGGTTCACTATTCTCGTATATCACGCAATTAATTAACGGGCACATACTTATCTTTGCTTAGTCCCTCGGTCAAATATCTGAAAAGTTTTGCCTTCAGATAATAAAGTCTGACTGTAATCCTTAATACTTTCTCACGTCACATGAGACATTTGAGCCTTCATAAATTATCAAGATTGGAAGACAAGAAAAATTAGGGCACATCAGGTGCAGATTTATCACTAATTAGTTTCTTTTAATGCGTTTAAGTCACTTCTGGTTATTCTATTTGACAATGGAAATAGGTCTAGCTTAGTCAGTCGAGTATTAGACGACAGCTCCACTCTGTAGACCGGATGTTGTGTGACTGTCGTTGAAAGGCGCACCTCAGAAGTACATAAATATTGTGAGTGCTCATTATTCGAACACTTCCAGTCGAGTCAGAGCTTATAGCGAACCGTCATCTGATTTCACAACTTCAAATGGTGCCTGGCAAGGCTTCCCACTCTCCTCATTTTCGTTAAATTTCATCATAGACCTACTAGTGGGGATATGTTCCTGTTGTCTAAATTTCCAGGTATTGATCCACCAGGAGGTCCACTTTTCGACTTAGAATATGCAGGTAACATAGTCCTGTTTTGTGAAGACGCTGATAAAATGCAAAGCCTCTTGGTAGCACTGAACAACAATACCAGGATGTTTGGGATGCGTTTTAAATGCGAATTGTTGCTTCGGGACTGGCCTGTGTCAACACCTGAACTAAGGATCGAGATCGAAGTAGTCAAACACATAGACAACACTAACCTTGGAAGTTTGTTCAGTCCTAATGGGTTGGTGTCTGACGAAATCTCTGTATGGATTCGGAAAGCTCGTTTGGCTTTCGATAAATTACGTGACTATTTTGAATGTGAGATATCAGTCCATCAATTGAATGACGTGTATACTGAGCAGCAGTTCGTTCTGTTCTACTTGACGTCTGGGATACGTGACCATCAAGGGTAGAGGATACTCGTAAGTTGCTAGTATTTGATTACAAATATCTTAGAAATATTGCTCGCATGTGTTAGAATCACCGGGTCAGTAATAAATAGTAAGGTTAGACGCAGGATATTAGAGTGATGATAGTAAATCAGCTGATGGGTTATGAATGTTCATAGACTTAGACGGTTAGGTCACGTTTTACTCATGCCAATATTCTATTCCACAAAACAGTTGAGCAACGTTAGGAGAATCAGTCCCATGGTAGCCGGTGACCAATAATAGGTTCATACGCCATTTGTTCCTTCAGGATTCTAGAGCCACATGTGCACTATTAGTTTGGAACCAGGGTTTTCCGACTCCCCTAGACAGATTCACTAACCTGGTGCAAGCCCCTGCAGGACATCCTCTTTTCGTGCTCTCAATTTCGTAAAAAAACCACCGTTGAAAGGAGGCAGTAATTAGGACTTCCCTGATAGTAGCTGTATACGCGTGGTCATTTGATAGCATTTAGAGAATGAGAACGAGCTCCCCTGACCCTCGACTGTACTAGGGCATTTGGGGGTCATGGAGCAAACAAACATATAAAACCACTTGTTTGTGAGAATATTGTAGAAACAGATCTGTGATTAGAATATTAGGGTCAGTACAACAGGCTTCTAGCTGTCCTACAGTTACTTACTGTCTCCAAACAACCTGAACGATAATTTGACACAATTGTCGCAACCCTTGCGGAGGTTGCAATCCTCATGTGTAGCCTGAAGCGAGGGATGGCCTTGGGACTAACTTCTGGGATCCCTAGTGGCGGTGCTCAAGTTGTTGACTGAGAACTGAACGTAATCGCATATGATTGGTCTTAATCTCTGTCCATTACAGATTGTATAAAAGTAAGTCGGTCCCCTTATAATAACTGCATAATTAGTTTAACCTATATATATATATTCAGAGGGTAAGTGAATTCTGTTTGTTTTCTTCAGATGTGAATTCGCTGCTAAAAATCTGACTTCTGAAGCATCAACATTATTTACAGCTGCAAAATATTTTATACAAGCTGATGATAAATTGGTTTCAACTAATTCTATTAATTATGAGGATAATTTAAATTGCGCGATTCTTTGTTTATTAAGAGCAGCAAGAGTAAACTATTTCATTACTTTCAACATATATGCATACAATAGATCTATGAATTGAATGAACTTTTCACATTAGCGACAAACGTTTACATTTATCTGGTGGATACGTTAATGGTAATTCTTTTTTTGTTTTGTTTTTCTTTCCAACTAAACTTGAAATAAATCAAGTAACCCATTGTAACTGTAATGGCTGACCCTGTGTCAAACTCTCATAGGCTCTTCCAGTTTCTGGACCAGTCAGTCTGTTCGTTCTTCTCAAGCCACATTTTTACCTTCGCTTATTAGTCCTGACTGTTTTTTATGTGGTCGTATGTGTGCTAATTACTTACCCTACTCATTATGTTTCTGTAACTTATTTTTCTCTGACTATAAATATCGATTCACGCTTGGTTACGTTGAATTGACTCACATGCCATCCACCATCCATTTCGTTTCACTCAGTTCTCTTTGTTCCCTTCGCTGCGTTTCCCTGATTATCTGTTCATATCAATGGGTGTAGGAAATATACTTACTTATACCTAATTGTCGTATTCAACTCACTTAATTCCGATGTTCATCAACGCGAGTTAAGTCAATAATTATATACGAGGATTGGCGACATGTATATTTCGACAAAAATCATTCGATAACGAGCACACATCCAATGTAACTGAAGTCAGATTTCGGGCCACTAAGTATCATTCGATGGAAATAGAGCAAGTTCAGCAACGGAATTTTTCTTTTCGATGAAATCATTTACTTATGCTGAATGTACATTTGTTTTTTACAGTTTGAAAGAATATGTCAGTCTAATGATAAATAAAAAGAATAATTATATTATAAAGTGACCCGAGCTTTCAGATGTCCAAAGAAGATTGCATAATTGTAAGGAATGAGAATAATCTACCGGTCAGGAATATGATAAATAATTATTGACTTAAGAAAGAAGTGGAAAACGTAGACGTCATTTAGACAATTGAATCATGAAAACTTGTTAATGGATCAATAATAAATGATCACGATTTAGAAAAGTGCAATTTATTATTATCTAAACAGATAAACATTGGTACAAGGAGGCACCAAATATGTTTACGCCACATAAATCAGTCGATTTATGTGAGGGCTGTGATACTGTCCGGATGCCCAGAACAAAACAGGTGGTTTTCTTAGGGGGCCACATCCGGAACCTTCGACCTAAAGGTTTGATCCACAAGGCAATGGAGCAACGTCAGGAGATGCAGTCCCATGGTAGCCGGTGACCAACAATAGGTTCATACCCCATTTGTTCCTTCATGATACTGGAACCTATACGCACCGTTAGTTTAGAATCAGGGTTTTTCAACTCTCCTAGATAGATCCTTCATATCCACCAACCCGGTTAAAGCTCCGGACATTCGCTCATCGTTCTGTCAAATTCGTGAACAACACCCGTGATGCGAGAAGACAGTGAGTAGGACTTCCCTGGTATTGTAAATAAAAATAATATATTTGTAATATCCCAATGAGTAGAAAATTGGATTTTTCTGACGTTTCGTGGCTTAGTGTAAGTCACTTCTTCAGAGAATAAATAACCAAATTAAAATTAATCCAAGTTTAAATAGTACACCGGAACAATGCAAGAATAATATTTGATCAATCAAAAACAGGTCTGAACAAGTTGATGTATGTCATTTCTGTCAAGGTGATTCATAAGTGATAAATATGTAAATTTGTGTATGTATGTATGTGTGCATTGTTTAAGAGTGAAAAGTTGTGTGACCTTTATGGTAAGAAAGGATAGAGTTTAAATTTGTAATATGATAGTGTGAAATTGTAAATACGATCAGACTGAATGGTTAGGATAGATGGTCCAAGTAGGATGTATGGTAAGGCCTTCTTTTCTATTGAGAGAAGTAGGATTAAGCATTATATGGAACGCCTCAGCTACCCTCCTTTTTATTTATAACAATCAACCCAATGCTCAATTTATTCGAAATTATCAAATCAAACCTTGGTAATGACACCTACAAATTCCCTGGTATTGGTTGTATGTATGTGGCCATGTGAGAGCATTTCGAGAGGTAGAGCTGACTCTCCTCACTCGGCCGTACCAAGTCATTTGAGGGTTTAAAAGTATTAAATAATAGTAGAAATAATAATAAACTCAAACATACTGGAAAAAGATATTAGGGTTATGAAAGGATGGAAAATTACACGTATTACTTTTTTGCACACATAGTTCAGGCTAGAAATGATAAATTAATTGCAAACATTTCAACAGTGCATAATTTTGTTTTACTGTGTAGATTATTTTGATGGACCATTCATTTGAATTGACATGGTCTAAGTGCTCTTGTACTGAGCTAGTGATTATTTCTTATTTCCCTTCTTCTTATAAACTCACGTATAATTTATTAAATAACTGTTAAAATTATAATTCATGGACGACCTTTAAGTGACCCTAAAATGATCTTAGATTTTCTACCCACTGTTTACCAAATTTAAATGAGGGTTATTATATTAGTGTGAAGAATAAGGATTAAGATTTACAGTTGAATGTTAAGGTTAGAAATAAGATTTATAATTTTCATCACGAATTGTACATCAGCTATAATACTGTTAAATATGGTATTCAATCAAATGAGTGGATTAAATTAACGCGCTAAAAAAAAATCCAAGATTTGTTATTTTAAATATGATTGGTTTGTTCATAAATGATAATCTCACCATATAACTACAAAGACAGTTTTACAGAAAGAAGTTTTTCTTGATTGAACTGTTATTGGTTTTTTCTTCTTTTTTTTTGTTTCTTTCATAGAGACGATATAAATTTCATCAATCTATACCTTATATAAAACGATCTATAGAAATTGTATCCAAAGATATACTATTAAGTTTAGAATTATATAAACGTTTAAGTTATTGTCAATTATATATACGTAAGTTATCTTATTATATATATATATATATATATATATATATATATATATATATATATATATATATAAATTATGTATTCTCTTTTATTTGAATAGATGATTGGCCTGGTGCATTATATACTTTTATATGTATACAAAATTTAACAAGAAAAGAATTGAGTAGGTTTATATATAATTTCCTATTCAATTCTAATATATCTATATTATTAGCATTGAATTCATTTGATCTATATATACAATATTGGAGTATATCTGAAATATTTCGAGTATTACTTATACTTCTATGTATGGTATGTTCCATTTCAATCATGATCTCTTCTTTATTACTCGATAAATAATAATAATAATCATTATTGATAGCCTTCCTATAGATTACATAATCTTGATTCATCGGATTATTCTTTAAAACAATATGATATTATTGTAACTGATGAAAAAGTTGAAGATTTATTCAAATTATCTACATTGAATTCTGTTTACATGGATAATAATTTATTTATTCTATTACAGTCTTTTGTGGTAAGTCAATTAATACTATATATATATATATATACTATTCATTAATGATATGAATGTGTTCAGTACTAATAAATAATTATTGACAATTTTTTCAGTATGGGATTTTGTAAACATTGTAGTATTTTCACAGTCAGTCAGCTACAACGTAAGACCGGGAGCATATATGCATCGGTGCAAGTTGCCATACCGCATTAGGACAGCAAGATGAACACCGGATTCATAGAAGTAGTTAATTCAGTGGTGGTAATATATAAAAGAAAGATTGCATACAAGGATGGATATAGTACAGGAAGAAAGAATTAGTTAGTAGAAATAAAGGTAGAAAGCAATTTTAGCCTCATAGTTTAAGGGAAAACAAAGAGTGTATACAGCCACTCCAGTGTGATCGATTCTGAGCCATGTCACCCAGAGTCTCCACCATTGGTTACGATAGTCACGTGGACCCCAATCAAGTAGTCTGTATCTACCAACATAGCTCATACCAGAAGTTAGTGACTTTGTGGACTGATGCCACGTTTTGGCTGGTTTGGCCGCCCCTAACTTTCTTCCAACCATCCACAACACTAGTCAGCATTGAGCGTCGTGATAATCGGTGTTCAGGCATATGTAACACATGGCCCAACCATCCCAGTGGATGAAGCTTTACAACCTCATCAAATGACCTACCATCCTCATTCCCTAATACTCTGAGTCTGGCCTCACTATTACTTACCCGGTGATTCTAACACATGCGAGCAATATTTCTAAGATATTTGTAATCGAATACTAGTAACTTACGAGTATCCTCTACCCTTAATGGTCACGTTTCCTAGCCGTCAAGCAGAACAGAATGAACTGCCACGCAGTATACTCATCCCTTAATTGATAGACGGATATCTCGCCTTCGCCACAGGTGACTGTTGGGGACGATATATCCCCAAAACTCATATTTGTAATTTTATCATATTAATTAACTTATCGATTAAATGATTAATGGCAGTCAATTGATGAACTCATTGATTAATGTTTAGAAATTCCCCGTGACAATATCAATTATATATATTTGTATATATACGTTTTAAATTGCGTTTGTGGGTTCGTTTCTGGCTGTTTGCAGAATATATTTTCCATACCAAGCTTGGACTTCTCCTCCTAGATAGCGGGGCTGGAACGCATCAATAGCTAGATTACTGGTCTTTGGTCACTGAGTCTTGTTCTCGTTCGTAGATTAAGTGAACTCGTGAAGCTTCAAACCTAACAGTGACGTAAGTTGGCAAATGCCAAACGAGCTTTCTGAATCCGTGCAGAGATTTCGTCAGACACCAACCCATTACGGCTAATCAGACTTCCAAGATAAGTGAAGTTGTCGACACATCCGACTACTTCACTCCCTATTCTTAGTTCAGGTGTTGATGCACATCAGTACTGAAGCAACAACTTGCATTAAGAGGGAGAGAAGCGCATTCCAAACATTTTGGCATTGTTGCTCAGTGCTACCAAAAGACTGCATTTCATCAGCGTCTTCACCAAACAGGACTATGTCATCTGCGTATTCTAAGTGGATAATTGGAAGTCGTAACCAGTGGAGTTGAATCTGTGTCGGGTGGAAACAGTTATCTACCTCAGATAATCATTGAAAGTTGCGTAATATCATGGATCAATTGAAGTTAGACATTAACATTGTTGGATTCCTGGCTCAATGGTTGGGAGTTTCAGTGTTCGCACGTGAGACTGAAGGTTCTGTGTTTGAGTTCAGCATGCTAGATCGTGGTTGTGCGCTTCTGAGGAGTCACATACTAGGTCGAAATAGCCTTCCAGTGATTTCAGATTTTCAATCATGGTCTCGCTTAGATTGACTCGTTAGTTCAACTGTGGAAATGTTGATATTTTTTAATTCACATAAAATCTGATACTATCGGGTATCAGAAGTAGAAAACATTTCAAAAGTAAGAACAGATATCGTTATGCTAGGATAAAAATAGGTAATGGGAATGCAATCAAAACAACCATAAAATGTAATGATTGATACAGTTTGGATAAAAATACTATTCTTTCAGTTAATTAAATTCATCTCTATTTAAGGAGAATGTAAGTGAAAACTTCGAAAGGATCATAATTGCCCTCTGTTCTATATCATTTCTAATAACATCTCAAGCCGATAAGTTGCACCATCTCTAGGATTTCAATCAGGAAGTCGTAAGATAACCGAACAGACGCCAATCATATACATTTTTCGAGTCACGATACTATCATAAACCGAACACTTGTCTGCTTTCTTCATCTAGTTCCAGCGCTATTAGTATTGTCACTTACTAAAGAAGTCTATTATTAACTAGTAAATGAGACTGTAGTTTCACTTTCCCTGTTATCTTCCGTATTGTTGGTAAATGTCTACTTTTTTTATCATCTGAACATTTTGACATTCAGTAGTATAATGAACAAAGTTTAAAAAACAACTAATAGGTTATAGTATTCTTTTTCAACTACTTAGTTGATACCCTCACAACAACCATACTCAATGGTTGCAGACTCTAAACAATAAGACTTAGAATTAGTCACATGGGCTTAGGTTCATTTACTATTTATCCCTCCTCTAGATATTTAGTTAGTGTTTTTTTTGTACATAATACATTTTGGATGCTTCACGTTTTTGTTCAAGTATTGTCGTTACTATCCAAAAAGTTTTCATCAGTATAATTCTAGATTGTTACTTTTTCATGTCAATTAAACATCACAAATCTAAATTGAAAACCTTCTATCGTTGATCAGTCCTCTTATTGGCTGTTCACACTCAATTCGATCACTCAATAAATGGATTTAATGTTCATTCCTCAAAATCATGCAAATAGTATTTACAAAGTGATATATGTCCATTCTATTGCTTTTCTTCAACGTCTGAAAAATCTGTTTTAAAGATCAGTCTTCTTTTCTTTCTTGAATGTGGTTGTGTCAAAGTTGAAAAGTCGTTTTCTATTAACTGTTCAATCTACTTAATCCCTTTAGATCAAGTGTTTTTTTTTCTTGTTAGAATCTTCCTGACCATATTCTTCTCAAGTACAATAAATCACACTTGTAAATTCTAATATAAACTTTAGCGAAAATAAATCTCTATGTTGGTAAATGAAAGTGTTATAATGAGTCCTGGTACGGCCAAGGGTGGGGAGAGTCAACTCTCTCTTTCCGAATACTCTCACATAGCCACGTGCATACAACCAATACCAGGGCAGTCTTACTCAATGTCTTCTCGTATCACGGATGTTGTTTACGAAATTGAGAGAACGAGAAGCGAATGTCCGGAGCTTTAACCGGGTTGGTGGATATGAATGATCCATCTAGGAGAGTTGGAAAACCCTGATTCTTAACCAATAGTGTATATGGGCTCCTGTATCATGAAGGAAAAAATGGCGTAGGAACCAATCGTTGGTAACTGGCTACCATGGGACTGCATCTCCTGACACTGCTCCACTGCCTTGTGAATCAAACCTTTAGGTCGAAGGTTCCGGGTGTAGTCCCGTAAGAAAGCCTGCTTCATTCTGGGAACCTGGACAGTATCACAGCCCACACACATATCAAGTGATTTTTGTGGCGCATATGTGTTCGATGCTGCTTTGTACCAATATTTATGTGTTCAAATAAATAAATAAATTGGTCATATAAATTTTAGCCACTCAATTGAAGATTAGAATTCCTAGTCATCTACTTTCGTCTAGACAACCAAATACTGCGCGTCATTAATTCAGTGTGTCTCAAAACCGGGTTAACGAACCCGTACATGATAATGAATTAAGGATGATAATAATAATCGTAAAATAATACATAATTTATTCTACTTTTCTTTATTGTTTTTATTTTGTTCTCTCTGTTAGTTGGCACATCAATCAAAAGATATTTTAGAATTAGAATCACTTTCAGTTATGCTTCAATCATTTGTAAATTTGGAACAGCGTGAATTAATTAGTTTAATTCTTCGTGAAATAATTGTGGTTACATCGTGAAAAAAAACACAAAATAAATGGGTTTTTCTCTGTCAACATATTCAAATGAAACAAACCTCTCTGTGTCCTACATTGTGATCTTTCAACCAGAAAACTCAACGGTTGTCAAGTTCTAGCAAGCTTACTTCCTTGTTCTTCTAATATGTATATGTGATATTTTTCTGCTTTATTTCAATAAAGTTGAATTATCTCTGTAAATTATTTTTCATAAAATATGTTTTTCAACAGAATTTAGACTTTTCTTTCGATCTCCGGTATAGAAGATGTCATAAAGATTGATGATTTTTCAATTCATGTCACGTACTGATCTCAGCTAGATAATTAGAAAGCACTGAATAGCTGTTTCGTCATAGTATAAGACTTCTCAATGGTTCACACTTACAACTATTATCGTTAACAGTATGAGGTTGTGAAGACTGTTGATTTTCATTAAAATTATGAGTCGAGTAATGTTAGACTTCTCGGTAATGTGGAAGTACTGGATGGCCGTTTCGTCGTAGTATAGGGCTTCTCAGCAGTGCGTATCCACGACCGTGTATGCGGCGACTAAACTTAAAACCTTCGGTCACGCTCGCGAACTCTCGACATTTTGACTACTCAGCGCACTGTTGAGGCGTTCCTTGCTAGAATGAAACGGTCGTCCAGTGTTTCCAGGCTTTTACTGGTAGTATAATATTATAGTTAAATTGGGAAAATTTTGGTAACTTTTTGTTTCCTTCTCGAATTGCAACCGTCCGGCTTAATTTAAAATTTGTGTTGACTTCCTCTTGTCACTGATGACAATATACATTTCTAAATTAGCCCACTTTTTCTTGAGATCCCGGTATTTCCTTATCTAGAAGCTGTGTTTTCTCTAAATAACCCACCTTAAGTTAGAGCAGATGGATAATTCAACTATTATTTTAAGAAAAGCATAGGCCAGTCTCAAAAACTTACTCAACAAAATTATAGGTCCTGTTGACAGAATGTTCAAGATATGCTCTTCATTAGTGATTTACACCTCTGAAGTACTAAAAAGCCTTAAGTCACTTTATTCTTGGTATGAGCCGCGTCTAAAGTATGGGATTAGTGATACTGCTCGGTTGTTCAAACTGAAGTAGGTTTAGTGGGATTAAAAATTATTGGTTGGAGGTCGAACTCTCTAACAGCCAAACCACCTTTTCACAAGCAAACAAGAAGGATATTAATGAAGAAAAGGCAAATGAGTAAAGTATATAAACATTATCAAAATCTAAAACAGAATGGAACTCGTCACCATACATCAACTTCCTTGATTAAGAGCAAGTATTTGACAGTGCGGATAGGAGAACATTATGGAAACTTCTTCGACACCTGAGAAAATCGTCAACATCATACCCAAATGATGCGACGTACTACAGTGCAATGTTATGCGTGGAGGACAACTCATATGCATTCTAAGTGAGGACCGGAGACAGATAAGGCTGCCTACACTCCCTCCTCTTTCTTCTGGTGGTTGACTGGATTACGAAGACCTCCACATCTGAGGGAGAGCACGGGATACAATGGACACCTGAGAATCAATCAGAAGGTTTGGACTTCGTAGATGACCTGAACCTTCTATTCCGTATACACGGACAAATGTACACAAAGACAACTAGTGTAGCAACAGCCTCTGCATCAGTAGGCATCAACATTTTGACAACAGATTGTTGTGTTAATTGATCCTTCAGTAATTTTAATCGATAGCATATTTATCCGGTTCCTCACATTGATGGAATTTCATCACTGACCAAGTTGCAATATCACCACCAGTCTAAATGACTCAATATCGTAATGCATTACCAGCGACATATTCTTTACATAGGAAACAATAAACCATATTTTAAAGACCTAATGTTATATAGGAGTGAATATTTGGAAAAGATTAAACTTTCAGAGCTGTTATACGCGGGAATTATTATACCTGCCTTGTTATTAATATATAACTTAATGATACTGCCAGTTAGAGAACAGTAAATTATAGACCAGACCAATGTCGCGTATACCCGTACGAACAGTCTAGAGTCTTTATCGGTCCTGCATCCTGTCTAGCCCGGCCTGTTAAGTCCAGAACACCAATCTCAGCCTCTGCGATATAAACCATGTATCTCAAACATATTGGGTTTATAAACAAACCACATCGTACCGTAAAGCAGATAATAAGATTTGTACCAAGATCTAGCCGAAAGTGGCTGTGAATGTGGGAGATAGTAATTGATAGACTGGAATTAACTCAAGAATGCTAAATCGTATAATAATAGTTCATAGGTCAAAATAAAGCTTGTAATAAAAAGAACACGAATATGAATGGTTTAGTTGATTAATCTATGTATGGTATTGGTCCATAAATGGTTTCCAAAAGCTACCATTCATAATTCTCGTCGGGATATATCAGTGTGTTTTGCCGTTTTTGAAATTATCCTTGATCTATGGTATATTAGTCCAATCAGAAACTGGCAAATGATAAGTACATATGTTTGGTCAAGAAATATCTCCCATTTCTAAGGGATACAACATAAACTTGTAGTGTGATGTCGAGTCGCGGTTGACTATGATCACCACTACAGGAAGAATACGTGCCAGTTGACCGATAAGATCCCCTGTAAGCCAAATATCAGAAGGCAGTTGATGGCTGTAGTCAAAATGTGTTTGTTGGGGGTTTCGTGGTATCGAAAGGATACAGAGATCGTGCCAGGTTACAAGTGTGGTTACTGAGCATAACCGGATTCGTGCAAGGTCACAAGCAACGAAGAAGGTATGTATTTTGGTACAGTTAAGCGAACAACAACAGTAAAACAATCACTGGTACGATTGGTTATAATGATAGTTGTTTCCATTAAGCCAATCGCGTTCTCTTGATAAACGTAGGTCACTACAAATTATGAGGCGAGACTATAATTTATAGACGAACCAATCAGATACAAGATGACGAGTCGCGAAATTTATCCATACATTTGTCTATATAACTGATGTCAGTTCGTGATAAAAATCCTAAATCTAATTTCTAACCCTAACTATCAACTGTAACTGAGAATTCTAACTGCTTAATAACTCTCATTTAGTCCTAATCAGTAGGTGATCATTCTCAAGGTCCCTTCAGTATCGCTCAAAGGTCATCCATTAATTATAGTTTCACCATGAATGATACTTAACTTTTCTTAAGGCTATTCACAATTGATTGATCACTGGGTGGTGATCAATCTCATGTGTGTTAAGTCCATCTTAGTGCAGATCGAATGCTATCGACCAAGTTGTAATATGACCACTGATCTAGGTGACTCGACATTGCGCGCATTATGTTGAGATAGAATGGTGTTTAAAAGTAGTCAACGGGAAACTCTTGACCTATGTGTCGTGTTATTTTGGCACTCATCGGCAAAGTGTACCTGTAATCTTTAGGGAACTGATGGTTTCAATCTCATCTCAGCTAGCTTCACAGTCGATAGGATCCAATCTGCACTAAATAAGGACTTGACCAACATGACATTGATCACCAACCAGTGATCAATCAAAGGTGAATACATCTCAATCCTACAGGAGGACGATGGCGTCCCGGATAGTCTAGTGGTAACGTATTCTTAAGAGTATATATATATATATATATATATATATATATATATATATATATATATATATATATATATATATATATATATATATATATATATATATATATATATATATATATATATATGAATGAGTAGACATTCATATGATTCAATTCACTTAAGTAAACTTCCATTCTCACTTTCCATACTGTTTTATTAAATAAGTAGATTTACTTATAAGTAACATGTATACATAATACTTCCTTACAAAGTTATCACAACCTACATAGAAACAAACAATTATATTATTTAATAGATTTGATAAGTTTATTTATATAAAACATTAGTGTTTAATAACAATTAATGAATACCATTAAAGGCATTATCATCACTTACAAAATATAGTTAGAAACTATTAGTTATCTAATGAAATTAATAAAAGGGATAGATACTCCTGTTATGTAAACCTGTTAGATGAATGAATGAATGAATGTAGTTTAAAACAACGATAATATACATCAGATAAATGTTACTTTATCAAATTGTCTATTTCGATCATAAATGTCTTGTAACAATTAGAATATTCATCTTATGATACTACTGATATATATCAGAATGAAAATTAAAGAAAATAGTAACTCCCTAAATTAATTTCAAAAAAGATTATTATTATATAATTACTAAATAATTATATATTATGTATATGAATACTTACTTAATTACGCCAGTTACTCCTCGTGGAGGAGCAAAGGCCGCTCACTAGGATACTCCATTCAATTCCGTCCTCAACAATCCTTTCCAGCTCTTCCCAATTGTTATTCATTCTTTTCATATCTGCTTCTAATTCTCGACGTAATGTGTGTTTTGACCTTCCTCTAGTCCGCTTCCATTCAGGATTCCAAGTTAGCGCTTGTCTCGTGATGTAGTTTGGTGATTTGCGTAATGTATGTCCTATTCATTTCTATCGTGTATTCTTAATTTCCTCTTCAGCTGGAAGTTGGTTTGTTCTCTCCCACAGTAGGCTGTTAATGATGGTATCCGGCCAATGGATGTTGAGTATCTTGAGTAGACAACTATTTATAAATACTTGTACATATTTGGTGATGTTTGTAGTAGTTCTCCAAATTTCAGCTCCGTACATTAGAACTTTCTTGATGTTCGTATTGATGATTCTCACTTTGATAATGGTTGAAAGTTGTTTTGAGTTCCATATGTTCTTCAACTGTAGGAATGCGGTCCTTGCTTTGCCAATCCTCGCTTTCACATCTGCATCCGATCCTCCTTGTTCATCAATGTTGCTTATTAGGTACGTGAAAGACTGCACGTCTTCTAGAGCTTCTCCATCAGATGTGATTGGGTTGGTGTTCTCCGTGTTGTAATTGAGGATCTTGCTTTTTTCTCTATGTTTGCAGAGGCTGTTGCTACACTAATTGTCTTCATCTGCATTTGTTCGTGTGTATGGGATAGAAGGACTAGGTCATCTTTATATGATAAGAGTTTAATAGAATAGTATAAATTCATTTTTTGTTCATCACTCGTCAGTTGCTTACAACTTGAAATTTACTGAAGACGTTGCTATCAGGTAACAAAAACGTGAGTTATGTGTTTATAAGGAGATGATTATTAATCTTTCTTTTGCCTTGGTAACAAATATTCCTTTGTATTTATAACATCACTATGTCTTTTTATTTCATCTGTTTTGTAGATTAGTAATCTTATTTCAATTCACTAAGCTTCACTCATTTTATTCCTATCAAGGTTTACTCATTATGTAATCCTCTTTTTTTCTGGTCGTTTGAATTGTTGTCACAGTCAATATTGTAGGATATTCTTTCACATAAGATATATAATTACTGTAGTGAACAAGAACACCAGTGGGGAACAATCGAAATTACAGGACTTGTTAATAAAATTTAACAATCATAAAGTAGATGCTTAATTTGCAAAATGTCCATCAATTGTCTCAAAATGACTCAGAATTCATTGTTCTTACATTTTCATACAAATTGCATTCTGTTTCCACTCTTTATTGTTCAATGCTCTTGTCTCTCTGTTGCCAGACATTCTGTTCACGACGAACATCATATACTACTTATGTCAATATAAGTAGCACACACCACATTACAATATTCAATTTATTTACACCATTACTACACTGTACTGATGTATTTTCATTAATAACATCCAACTAAACACTTTTATTTAAGTAATATGAACCGATTATGTAATGAATGATTTTTAAATATCACAAGTTGTAAGCAACTGATGAGAACCAGATGTTATAAAAAATGGATTCATGCTATTCTGCTAGAATCTTTTTGTTCTTGCTCTTTTCTAAGGGATAAAAGTAACTATGTATATGAAATATATTCTTTTTAGCTTTCGCTTAATCTATTAACTATGATTGTGTTGTCTATTAGTTCTATTTTACTATCAATAGATGATTATTCATAGCTACTTTTACATTGTTCATGTATAATTATAACTTTTCATTTTATGCAATCGATATGCTCCAGTACGTTTAAAAATAGTAACTGACTGTTGACTTCTCTATTGAACTTAATGCAGGAGATAAAGAAAGGCTTTAATCCAAATATACACTGAATATACAAAACGTTCATAAATTTAGTCTACACTGTGATTAAATACTATTTAAGTCATTAGTTTTATTTCCAATAGTCAATATTATCCACTACATTATGAATTCTTTGCAAAGAAATGAAATTACACCTTGAATGATATAACTGTGTTTCAGTTAAATCTAGAACAGAATAACATATTATTTTAATAGTTCATATCATGAGTCAATTGAAGCTAGATCATCATGGAAAACTTGGGAGCATTGGAAGACCGTTTCGTCCTAGTATAACACTCCACAGCAGTACGCATCTACGATCCCGCCTCACGAGATTCGAATTCAGGTCCTATCAGTCTCACGCGCGAACGCTAAACCTATAGACCACTGAGCCGACCGGTATCCAACGGTGTTAATGTTCAACTTCAACTAATCCACTAAATTAAGTGAAACATTCACTATTGTCTTCCGTGAGTTTCTATCTTACAACGGACCCGGTTGAACTCCACTGGTTACTGCTTCTTGTGAGGCGGGATTGTGGATGCGCACTGCTGAGGAGTCCTACAATGAGGCGAGATGGCCGTCCAGTGCTTCCAGGTTTTCCATGGTGGTCTGCCCCCAAATGCCCTGGTATGGCCGAGAGTGGGGTGGGCCCGCCCTCCTCTCGAAATGCTCTCACACGGCCACGCGTATACACCCTCTGCCAGGGAAGTCCTACTCACTGCCTTCTCTCATCACGGGGGTGTTGTTTACGAAATTGAGAGGACGAAAAGCGAATGTCCGGCGCCTTAACCGAATTCCAAACCAAATCAGTGGTGCACATGGGCTCCAGTATCCTGAGGGAACAAATGGCGTATGAACCAATCGTTGGTCACCGGCTACCATGGGACTGCATCTCCTTACGGTGCTTTACTGCCTTGTGGATCAGACCTTTAGGTCACAGGCTCGGGATGTGGTGCCCTAAGAAAACCACCTGCTTCGGTCTGTGCACCTGAGCAGTATCCCAGCCCTCACACAAATCGACGGACTTATGTGGCGTAAACATATCTGGTGCCTCCTTGTACCAATGTTTGTGTTTAAATAAATAAATAAATAACTCATGATCTCAACTATTAATATTACTATATCCACATAACCCCTTTTGATAAGATGTTATTATGTAAACATGTTCCACAGTAAAGTACATCAACCATTATTTATGTACTGTGTGGTGGCTAATCGTATGCCGAGCCTACATTAGCTTATTCTAGCTTCGGAACAGGCCAATTTATCCATTCATCTTGAGTCATATTTTGGCCTTGATCATATATACGAAAATTGTCAACATGTATATATCTCAATAACATTCATACGATCCAGAAAGAGTCAGATCTCGGGCCACTAAAGCGATGAGCCTGACATGATTTAAGAAGTATGTATAAAATGGCCTGTCCACAAGCTAGAACAAGTTATGTGAGCTTAACATAGTTACTGAGATTACAAAGTGATGTTGCCCAATATGATCAAGATTATTGAAATTTAGCAAAATAATCAAAAATTACATAAGAACTCAAGCTATGTAATGGTTTATGAAGTAAGAATTGATGGAATAAAAAGAAAAGATAACTGTTTACTTTATAAAGGAGATAAAGATGAAGAGTAGGATAATAATTAGTAGTTACAATTTGTAAAATTCGAAAGAGTGCTAATATCACAGATTAATAAGGAATCAAACGTGATTTATATGTACAAAGAGTTCAGGTTTGAAATGGTGAATTGCTATAACCTCAGATGTACACAAATTTCTTATCACCTGAGCCTTTTTTTTTGAGCCAGGTCATTTTAATTTTTAGAGAAGTTTGAACAAAGATTCAAGTGATGAGATGTGACCCAAGTTGATCATGTATTCAGGGACTGAGTTTTGACTGATTTTCATTCCCCTTTAAAAAGCCACTCAATATAGCGATCGAAGATTGATTTACCAAATGCACGCTTTTTATGGCCAATATTACCTGCTCCGCAAGGGCAAGTAGACAGACAAATACACATTGAGGTGTTCCAAATCAACAATTCAAATTTGACAATTCCCTGAATAGATTTTTGCTGAAGAAAACAGATCGGAACTTTACTGAATAGACCATAATTCTATAAGGGTCTAGATAGTTCGCTCTTTAATAAATTAGCAGCCGTATCACTAACTCCGCCTGTAGCTCTAATAGGGTTACTGCCGGTCCCAAGCCCGGGTAAAGGAGGAGGGTTGGGCATGGGGTTAGCGTCCCCATCCCGTAGAAAACTAACTCGCTAAAAAAACGCTTACCAGAAAAAATTATTCAAACCATTTAAACTCTGCCCTGGGAGTTAGAAGGTCTTCAGTTAGAAGAATTATGACGCTTCATGGTGAAAGCCGAGTTCCTTCGGAAGCCACGAGGCCGATGCCCCTTCTAACAACCAGAGCAAAAATTTTTATAGGTACATGGAACGTTCGAACAATGTGGGAAACCGGGAAGACCAGTCAAATAGCAATGGAAATGAGGAGATACAACTTAGCAGTACTGGGAATCAGCGAAACCCACTGGACCCAAGCTGGACAGAAAAGGCTAGCTACGGGAGAGATGCTGCTATACTCCGGTCACGAGGAGGACAATGCTCCACACACTCAGGGAGTCGCTCTTATGCTGTCCAAAGTAGCACGAAATGCACTTGTAGGATGGGAGTCTCACGGATCCAGAATCATCAAAGCATCATTCAAAACAAAGAAGGAGGGGATCTTAATGAATATTATCCAATGTTATGCACCCACCAATGATAGCAACGACGACATTAAAGATCAGTTCTACGAGCGGCTACAGTCAATCATTGAGAAATGCCAAGAAAGGACCTAACTATTCTGATGGGAGATCTAAATGCCAAAGTCGGAATAGACAACACCGGATATGAAGATATCATGGGACGACATGGACTGGGACAGAGAAACGAAAATGGAGAAAGATTTGCAAATCTATGTGCATTCAACAAATTGGTCATAGGAGGCACAATATTTCCACACAAGCGTATACACAAGGCTACATGGATCTCACCGGACCACACTACAGAGAACCAAATAGATCATATTTGCATCAACAAAAAATTCCGAAGGACAATGGAAGATGTAAGAACCAGGAGAGGTGCTGACGTAGCTTCAGATCACCACCTAGTTGTAGCCAATTTAAAACTGAAGCTAAAAAAGAACTGGACAAGTGGACCAACAGCACTACAAAGGTTCAATACAGCCTTCCTTCGAGATACTGACAAACTCAATGAATTCAAGATAGCTCTCAACAACAGGTTCCAAGCCTTACAAGATCTACTGAAAGAAGAAGAAACTAGTATGGAGGACAACTGGAAAGGCATCAAGGAAGCATTAACTTCAACGTGTCAAGAGGTTCTGGGCCTAAAGAAACACCATCATAAGGAATGGATCTCTATAGAAACACTGGACAAGATCAAAGAAAGGAAGAACAAGAAGGCAGCAATTAACAACAGCCGAACACGAGCAGAGAAAGTTCAAGCACAAGCTGAATACATAGAAGCAAACAAACAAGTGAAGAGGTGCATTAGAGCCGACAAGAAGAAATACGTGGAAGAACTAGCAACGACGGCAGAAAAAGCTGCTAGAGAAGGAAATATGAAACAGCTTTACGATACAACGAAGAAACTAGCAGGGAAATACAGTAAACCAGAGAGGCCGGTCAAAGACAAAGAAGGCAAGCCAATCACCGAAATTCAACATCAGCGTAACAGATGGGTGGAATACTTCGAGGAACTCCTGAATAGGCCGGCTCCAATGAATCCACCGGACATCGAAGCAGCACACATAGATCTTCCTATAGATGTCAACCCACCAACGACGGAAGAAATTAGAATGGCCGTCAGACAAATCAAGAACGGGAAAGCAGCAGGACCCGACAACATACCAGCTGAAGCACTGAAATCAGACATCGAAGCAACCACAAGCATGCTGTACCTTCTATTCAAAAAGATTTGGGAGGAGGAACAAGTGCCGATGGACTGGAAAGAAGGACACCTCGTCAAGATTCCAAAGAAAGGAGATCTGAGCAAATGTGAAAACTACAGAGGCATTACACTACTGTCAATACCAGGGAAAGTCTTCAACAGAGTGTTGCTGAACCGGATGAAGGATGCAGTAGACGCCCAACTTCGAGATCAACAAGCTGGATTCCGTAAGGATCGGTCGTGCACAGACCAAATTGCAACACTACGGATCATCGTCGAACAATCAGTGAGTGGAACTCATCACTATACATCAACTTCATTGATTATGAAAAGGCATTCGACAGTGTAGATAGGAGGACATTATGGAAACTTCTTCGACACTACGGAGTTCCTGAGAAGATTGTCAACATTATCCGGAACTCATACGACGGACTACAGTGCAAAGTAGTGCATGGAGGACAGCTGACAGATGCATTCCAAGTAAGGACTGGAGTCAGACAAGGCTGTTTACTCTCTCCCTTCCTCTTTCTTCTGGTGGTCGACTGGATTATGAAGACCTCGACATCTGAAGGAAAACACGGAATACAATGGACAACTCAGAATCAATTAGACGATTTGGACTTCGCAGACGACCTAGCCCTCCTATCACGTACACACGAACAGATGCAGATGAAGACAGCCAGTGTAGCAGCAGTCTCTGCATCAGTAGGCCTCAGCATACACAAAGGGAAAACCAAGGTCCTCAAATTCAACACGCAGAACAGCAATCCAATCACTCTTGATGGCGAAACTCTGGAAGATGTAGAGTCCTTCACATACCTAGGAAGCATCATCGATGAACAAGGAGGTTCAGATGCAGACGTAAAGGCGAGGATCGGCAAAGCAAGGGTCGCATTCCTACAATTGAAGAACATATGGAACTCAAAACAACTTTCAACCAATATCAAAGTGAGAATCTTCAATACGAACGTCAAGGCAGTTCTACTGTATGGAGCTGAAACTTGGAGAACTACAACAACCACAATCAAGAAAGTACAAGTATTTATAAATAGCTGCCTACGCAAGATACTCAACATCCACTGGCCGGATACCATCAGCAATAGCCTTCTGTGGGAGAGAACAAAGCAACTTCCAGCTGAAGAAGAAATTAGGAAAAGACGATGGAAATGGATAGGACATACATTACGCAAATCGTCAAACTGCATCACGAGGCAAGCCCTAACTTGGAACCCTGAAGGGAGGCGAAAAAGAGGAAGGCCAAAGAACACATTGCGTCGGATTATAGAAGCAGATATGAAAAGGATGAATTACAACTGGACGGAGCTAGAAAGGATTGCCCAGGACAGGGTTGGATGGAGAATGCTGGTGAGTGGCCTATGCTCCTTCACGAGGAGTAACAGGCGTAAGTAAGTAAGTAAGTAAGTAAGCCGTATCACTCTTGAATTCAGTATTCAAGAACGAAACTCCCAAGTTGTATAAGTACTTTTTATTTGATATTTTGGTTTTAAATTACTATCAACAAACCTGTGTGTTAATCTATTCTTCAAAATTTTTCGTAAGATTACATTCAGCTCATCATTAAGTATGTCTTCAATGCATATTTCTTTGACTCTTATGGTAGAGAATAGATTAAATTTCTCTTTCCATTTAACGATACTTCATTTTGAACATTCGTATACTATACATTCCAAGTTGGATTTGCATATCATATACAACACTTGAATAAGTTCAACTATATCTGTGATGATTATGCAACACTACTCTTTCCTACTATAGACTCCAGTCATCTATAGACTAATTCATGTAAAGATAAAATTACTGATAATGAATACAAATTTACATTTTCAGAAAATGATATCGTCGAAATGAAAACGTTTCTTCATTGAAATATCTTCACTCTTTTTAGAACATCAATAGGCTTTTAGCATTTTCCAGTTGTTTCAACTGAATAATTGATTATACATGATAACTCTATAATACTTATGCGTTATTATATGAAAGATTTGTAAATTATTTTACTACTAACTACTGAGAAGTTCAAATGAAATCATTTCTATTGTTGGAATACTTTTCTTTACATCTCATATATGATGGATAGAAAAGAAAAAAGAAAGCTTGTTGTATCAGCTGAATAAGTAGAAAACACAAAAATGATAAATGTAAACGACTATCTAAGAACTTTACTTACGCCTCTTACTCCCAATGGAGCATAGGCCACCGACCAGCATTCTCCAAATCACTATATCCTCGACCTTCCTTTCTAGTTCTATCCAATTGTTGTTCATTTTTCTCATGTCTGTCTCTATTTCTCGGCGTAATGTGTTCTTTAGTCTTGAGGATTCCAAGTGAGAGCTTTCTTCAATATGTGTTCTATCCACTTCTTACTCCACCGGAATCTGGTTTGTTTTCTTCCACAGTAGGTTGTTGCTAATAGCTTCTGGTCAACGGATTTTTGCGTAGACAACTGTTAATAAACACTTGTATCTTCTAGATGCCGGATTTCGCAGTTCTCCAAGTTTGAGCTTTATACAGTAGAACTATGTTGACATTTGTATTGAAAATTCTAACTTTGGTGTCAGACTATCTAAGAAATGACTTTTGTTTTCAAAGGATAAGACACATATATAGTTTACTAAGATAGACTTCCTCTATTCAGTAGGCATATGATTCTCATTTAAACATTAAGAAACACAAAGTCCTGCTAGAGGATATCCTTGTTAGGACGACTTCTGGGAACTACAATGGAGCCTCCAGAGATGTCAAAGAAGCCGAAGCGTTTCCATCCAATCAAAACATAATGGAGCTCTCGAGAATATCAACATGATACGCTACTATTGAACAGTAGCATAACTTGCCTCTTTGACTGAATTATAATGTTGATATAACAAACGTTATTACCTATAAATACCCATGATTTTCTGTACATTTTGATTCTTACCCGGCAAACATTTCTCCAGCTTTCTTCTGACTTCTAATTTGCGACTGTATGGTTCTAGACGTTCGAGTGCCGTAGTTGTATACCGTATTCTGCGTTAATCAAGTAACGAACACAACGGTCTTCTTAACGATTTTTTTATATGAATTTCTTAAGAATTAATTCTATGAAGGAATATGAGCAATGAATAAATACGATGACGTAATAGAAAGGCAGATCTGTACAAATAGTAAGTACAATATTAAACCAACCTAGGGATCAGTGGAGTGATTGCAATCGATTAAATATCCAACATTGGAACTTCTAACTGCTTTCCTCTCATCCTTGTAGAACCACACTGGGATATATTCTCGTGTCCGAGTTTAAAGTAAGCACTGGCTAAGGCCTATTTACCTTCAGTTACAAGAGCAGGTGGATTGGAAGATGTAAAGAGAGGCGATCAGATGAGGGAGCTTATCCGGAAAACAAGTTTCTACTAGTAAACGTTAGTCGCAACTTTGCTACACAGAACGTTCCTTTTATCTCTGCTGTTAATTAATTTTCACATACATCAATCCTGACGCCGATAAATTCTAAATTCATATAAAGATATTACATTGGAAAAGAATTACCGGATTTATCAGTAAAGGTTCGTGGAGATTGTTGAAATTATGAACCAACCAATGTTAGACCACTATTGAAAACCCGGCCACTTCATCGAACTATGGAACTCCTCAGCAATGCACATTCACGATTTTACGTGCAGGAATCGAACCCAGACCCATGTTTCGTGCATGTACGCTTGACATTGATCAGTTCATAATCTCAATTACTGTTTTGCTCTATGAAGCAGCTCGGATAGCCGTTTTCAGTCAATGTTTATTTAAGTAACACAATTTCTTCATCAATGGCATTCAGTACTACAAACAAACAGTAGAATAGAATACCTCTTTCTGCATAGTAGAACCCAGATATAAAGTTTGAACAATTGGTTGTATCATGTTGGTTTTCTGTCAATCGACTCATATTTTTAACTGTCTTTTGTCTCAAGTAACCGAGTTAACCTACAGAAAATGTATAGTCCGTATCAGCTCAACACATCACATAGTAATTTCTTGGTTAAATTCACGTGTCATATATACTACTTCCTATCAAAATGTATTTTTAAATTATGGTAATATGAATATGTTTTTCAAACAAACAAAAAATTTGTTATAATATATACTGTAACAGAATTTATGGTATTCAATAACACTATTGTTATTATTAATATAGAAATGTGCAAATTCTTGCATGTATATGACCTAATGGAACATAATTTAGTTCATCAATACAAAAGGTTTCATATATATATATATATATATATATATATATATATATATATATATATATATATATATATATATATATATATATATATATATATATATATATATATATATATAATACTATTTGTATAATATAGATGAGGTAAATTCATGCCAGAAAATATTTTTGTTAAATCAATGTAATTATGTTAAATTGTATCATAGTGTGAAATATATTACTAAAATGAAATGAAAAAAAACTATCAGATGAATTCTACCACATCATAAATTTGACTATTATTTAAAGAAGGGGTTTCTTTGTGGATATAGTGAAGATCATGAATCAATTGAAGCTAGATCATCATGGAAAAAACTTGGAAGCATTGGAAGACCGTTTTGTCCTAGTATAACACTCCACAGCAGTACGCATCTACGATCCCACTTCACGAGATTCGAACTCAGGACCTATCAGTCTCACGTGTGAACGCTAAACCTATAGACCACTGAGCCGACCGGCATCCAACGGTGTTAATGTTCAACTTCAACTAATCCACGAAATTGAGCGACATACTCACCATTATCTTCAGTGAGTTACTATCTTACAACAGACCCGGTTGAACTCCACTGGTTACTGATTCATGCGAGGCGGGATTGTGGATGCGCATTGCTGAGGAGTCTCACAATAGGACGAAATGGTCGTCCAGTGCTTCCAGATTTTCCATGGTGGTCTAGCTTCAATTAACTGATCTCGACTATTGAAATTATTTAAAGGTTGAAAAGGAAACAAAAAAACGGTGAATATATGTAGGGAAAATAAAATTGTGTAACTGAGATTAGTTGATCGTTGTGTTGTGACCGATAATAACATTGGCCTAGTCCTATGTAATGTTGATCAAATTTCAATGCAGTAACTTGTCTAAGTGACTCGAACGTTCAGTGCATTTTATTGAAATCGATTGAGTTCAATTAACACTACAAACAACTAGACATGTATGACATTAGTTATCATCCGGTAATCAATTAATTATAATACATTTTAGTTCTATAGGAAGCCCGTAGAGGGACAAAGAGCTCAATGGTAACATGTCAGATTGTGGAAAAAAGTGACAGTGAACCAATTACTCCAGAGAATATTAGATTCCTTAAGAATACAGCTATTTGTTGTTGATGGGTTGTAACTAGAAACCCAAGCTAAGCAGGATTTCATGTCGACAGCCTCCAACAATTATAGATGCTCACTATATTTTAATTTCTTGTCCGAACCTTGTCAACTATTTCTGATACAAATTAGTGGATTAATGATGAAAATAAGTTGTGTTTGTAAATAATTTTGATGACACTGTTATCACATGGAAGAAACGAACTGGTGAACAATTCTGAAGAAGTCATAGGCTAAGAACAAACATGTTAATCTCAATGATTTTTCGTCTTATTCCAGCCCGTAACAAATAATGACTCAAGATTGACTAGGCCTCCACAAACCACCCGACAGAACAATAACTTTGTTTACTCATAACCCATCACCGATTGCTGTTCCCATTAGTAAACATTTAAGCCAGGATTAAATTAAACGACGCTTACCAATTATTAGCTCACTTATATGAATTTAGTCTACACTGGTTAAGTATTTGTAACCTTCAGAACAAGCAGGTTGGGCAGAACACCTAATAACTTTGATCAGAGATTATTTCTGAACTAATTACTGCTCTGATAACTAACTTTCCATCTTTGAATAGTATCATAGTAAAATACCTTTGAGTTTATATTATTACTAAAACCTCATTAGGAATACTTCAAGATAAATTTACTCTGTCTTATACAACGTAGGAATCGACACAGACCAAGTATCTATAGAGTGCAAACACTTAGACAAAGGCTTATTACCTAGATGTTATACTTGTTGGCATTTTCAGCAATCGTAGATGTCGTACCTTCAACCACCACATAATTTCAGAGCTAAAACTAATTTGTAGACAAGTAGAGAATGCTCAGATGAATGAACTGGAGCTTATTTCTTGATTGTTAGAGATGATACACTGAGATTTTCTGACTAGTCTACATCACTTATTGTCTTTTTTTTATAGATGATGATAACTACGACGGGAGTTGATTAGTCAATGATTTAAAAGAATCAGGCTACAATAATGGTATAACGGACGACTTAAATATTTCTCATTGCAGTATACTACGCTTATACAGTAATATGATAATGAGGCTGTTTTTGGTGACCGAGTTTATAATACTGCTAAACTGAATATTCAAACGACCCGCTACACACGGACCAGATTACATTATATCTGATACACGATTCACGACCAAGATTAGAGTACCAGAGTAACGCCAAACAATATTTTATCCCACACAATTAAAAGAACAGTAGGATTCAATTGGAGGAAAGGAAACGACATATTCAATCATTTGGGCGGCTAACTGTCCACACCCAGTGACCGACCACCTTTATTCTCACTACTAGACCGCATAATCAAATCTAGTAAGAGCATTAGAGTGGTTTCCAAACTTGTCTTGGACTTGATAACGAGACACCTACCGATCAAAAGCTCTTAAAATGCAAGAACACGTAGGATGTTGCCGTATATCTCGACCTAAATGCTCTATTTCACAAAGCAGTTAGAGAGGTTTTACTTTTTTTTTCATGGCATGACAATGCCTACAACTAGTGTTCTAATAAATTACCAGAAGTTGAGGGTTAACAGTAGCTGAATTGTCAACCATTTGGTTATACTATATTTTAGATTCTGAGGCATGAATTTCTTTTTCTACAAAAGGTCTGAAATCCATTTTTCTCACTGAGTATAATACAAACTTAGACACAGATATTCAGCCTTTACTGAGCACTGAATAATCAAGCAATCAACTAGTTCACATAGAAGATATTACAAGAAAACTTAAACATATTCTACAAACACAATTTAAAAGTTACTTAGTATTTTCAACCCACCTTGTTCTCTATTATATATATATCTATGGTGTAAGCAAGAAATACAATGAAATGTTACAAAACCATTATACTGAATACATATTTTCAACTAATGGTTGTATTGTATCAGCCAAAATTCATGTTGATTGTGTGTTTGAGTGCATGTATATGAGAGAGAGAGAAAAAAACAATGAACTTTTATTTCAAACCATTAGATTACAATCTCATTATCAAGAAAAGTTTAAGAACTAGATAAACAAACAAACAAAAAACGAAGCCAAAAATAAACAAACAAACAAAAATAACAAGAACATTGGCTAGAAGATATTGAGAATTACGAGAATAATAAAGCTAATTGAAGTATATATATATATATATATATATATATATATATATATATATATATATATATATATATATATATATAATGATAACGTCGTCATCATCATCATCGTCATGATCACGACTATAACCATGATCATTATCACCATCATATTGAAGCAAGAAATAAACCTAAATATGATTTTATAAATAATACATTCATACAGACTACTATTAGCACAATTACTATTCAATTGTTAGAATCAAAAAGTTGAGGAAAACAAACAGAGAAGAAAGAGAGAGATAGAGAAATGCAACTAAAGAAGAAAAGTTAGAAATTTTTTTTCTTAATTGCAGTATACAAAAAGAAACACCAATTAAGTAACTCAATGTCATTGCACCATATTGTTTACGACATATAAGAAATTGGTTCAAAGAGATATGTGCACACACACACATACATACATATAGATATATGCACAATCTAAAAATATTGCCTAAATCAACAAAACAAAAGAAACACATAGAATGATCAATGAGAAAAATCAACTATGCATGGATATCACTAATTAATACCACTTATCTATTAGATCTGATTTACGGAAGCAAAAGCATACATACGACATACAATCAGTACGCGCATTAGGTCAAAAGTACTAATTCATACATCAAAATAATATCTGTAATAACAATAGTAGTAGTAGTAGTAGTAGTAATAGATCAACAGTCAGAATGAACATTACACAATCCGACTGATTTATGACATCGTAAATGAAGGGAAAAAAGATGGAAAGTGAGAGTGTGTGCTCTTTACTCAGTCAAAAATGCTGTTTTAACAACTTGCTAAAATGTTCCCTCTGCATACATATATAGACTTTGTAGAGAGCAATTACAAATGACAAGCATAATAACTGGTGAGAAAGGAAGTGTTGTATTATCATCAAACGACCACATCAGTCAGTGGGTGTGTGATGCATGTAACTTTTGAATGAATGGAACAGGGAAAACGTTATACAAAAACACTATGACTAACTAACAAATCAGCAGAGAAAAATTGCAAGCATACAATGAAATTAAATCAATGTATTGATACTTTTTACAGGGTGTAATTTTTGACTAACGACTGATTGATGTAGAATCAAAATCGTAGGTTTGAATGAAATGGAAGAATAGTTAGAACAAAAGATGATCTGTTACACTCTTTTCAAACAATAATCATATTAATAAATACATATTGCGTAATAAGAACTGCAATAGATCAATCGTTAAACGGGGAATTGATTAATGCGCCCTTACACATATATATCAGACAATTTTGCCAACAAAATGCAAGTCACAAAAGAGAAAAGTAGAAGAATGATGAACGTAAAAAGCGTCTAAAATCTATTTGTTCATTGACTTTTCCAAAAGAAGAAAAAAAAGGGGGAAGAATTGTTCATCTTAATATTATAAGAAACGAAATTCAATCCAAAAACAGAAACGATCATTTTGCGAACTAATTAAACAGAATAACAATAACACAATAGAGTGTAGACTAAATAATTTTATTACAGTTAGTGGAAACAGTGAACAGGAGTTTCCTTTTTTTGTTCATTTCTGGAAGTACAATGGTGACGAACAAGTAGAAGAAGAAGAGTTTACCATAAAGAAAGCAGGAGGGAGGGTATGAGAACAGATCAATATACAAAAGAAATGTGCAGGTGGAAAAACTAAATGAAAACACATTTTAAAGTAAGAATCAGTTCATAGGAGAACAGAAATATAAACTATCAAAGAAAAAAATAAAATAAAACTAGTCGCATATTATTATTATTATTAATAGCAAATTCGATGATTAGAAAAAGGAGATTTCTATTTCGACACGTACACAGAGAAGGCATGCGGTAAATCATTATGATAAACGAAAATTGTTGTTTGTATCATAGACTAGATTCATGTATATATTTAACAAAAAAAAAGAAGAAACAAATAAGCGAAGACAATGAAAGCCGACGATACAAGGAAAGAACGAAAAACTACCACTTATTTCTCCTTTTAAACAAATGAACACCATTATTATTACCATCATCACACAAACAAACAAATTAGCAAACCAAGTAATTAAAAGAGTCCTGTTCAATAACAACACAACAAAGAAGAGCTATAATAAAAGATCATTTGAAAATAAGGAAGAAGAATTTCGATGAAATACATATCATCACGACTAAACCACCTCCGACACAGACACACACACATAGCTACGTCATCTAAATATTACTGAGTAAGCACGAAGGGTAGGGAGTCGGACAATGGATGCAGTTTATTGGGTAGAAACACTAGACACACATCCATACACTAAGTGGATGAGATGGAAGAAATAAACAGCACCAAAATAGTGTGAATGTGGAATGAGGCAAAAAGAGCAATGATGAGGAAGCGAAGAAAGAAGGAGAGAAAAACCAATTTAAAAAATACATGAATCGATAAGAATAAGTGGTAGTATTGCATCATTTTTTAATGAACGGTAGGCATAGTTGACAGCAGTTACTGAGAGGTTAAAGTGTATATGCATGTATTATCGTCTCTCATATACATATATATGATAACGGAACGAACAAGAAAAAAGGCAAACTGGCGGCGGCGCAGAATCCAAAAACTGATATAAGGGCATAGATAGGGAGAGTTCGTTGCGTTAAATTAACTGGTAGTTGTAGATACATTGTGTTAGGACCGTCGACAATACATAAACTGATTGGCTGAGAATAATTTTAATTTTAAGCGTAGATGGAAGGCTAAACATAATATAAAATAATGAAATGTAGACAACTTAATATTTATGAAGATATTATGAGTTAACCACTAGAAAAACTCTGATTAAAAAGAATTGATTTTTAATTTCTCACCTGGTGAACCTAGATGATTGGTAAATAGTGGCTTATAATCTTAATTTGAAACTGCTTAAATGGTAACAATTCTGACATACCACTCTATTAAATTAAACCACTACATAAGCGACCGTCTTTCATTGTCTTCCGCCGGTAACTGCCTTACACCCGACACAATTAGCTACACTGGTCATGGCATCTCACTAGAACTTCGGAAACTCCCCTCCATTGTTGGTCGCTAGTGAGCACATGTTAATCGTCAGTAAGGAGCTGTGGAGATTGTTGATTTCCATCAAAATCACGAACCGATCAAAGTCAGACTACCTTTGAAAACATGAAAGCACCGGATGAGATTTAGTGAATTAAGACGTCCAACTCTCTATCATTAAATAGCAGTTTCCAACACCGTTCCGTCAACTTTGATTTGAGGATCGGATAGCAGTTTTATCATTGTAAGCCCTTAAAATTAGTGTGCGTCTCATACCCAAGTACCTGATGAATGAATTCTATCATAGATGTTTAGACGTTCGCATGATCAGTGAAATTCATTTTGTTAATTTCAACTAATCTTACAAATCCATAATTCACAGCTTTGCCACGTTCTATGTTGATGATAAATGAGCAAGCTCGTAAGAAATAATCATAAGAATGTCAACGAGTCAAGGGAAAGTTAACAACTTTCATTGTACTGTTAAATAACATTAGGAGTAATAGAAAATCCTCAACAAAAAATCTACAAACTGATTCCTCCATCTGTACAAATATATTCTCTTAAATACCTCCAATCAATAAGATTATTGTAGTATACTTCCATTGAAATCACGGACCGATCAATGTTAGACCACAATTGAAAACCTAAGAGCAGTGGACGGCCGTCCCCTCCTGGTGGGAATCGAACTCATGAACTTCGACTTCACATGTGAACGCTTAACCTCCAGACCACTGAGCTGACACGTACGATGTTAATGTCTAACTTCAATCAACCAACGATATTACGCGACCATCTTTCACGGTCTACGGTGGGTAACTCCTTCGAACCCGACAAAAATGAGCTCTATTGTATGCTTACTATGCTAAACAATAAATTTCTTCCACAAAATTATGTACGACATCATTTTAAAAAAGGTTAAGCAATCCAATGCATAATTATACTGACATAATATAAACACAGAAATAATCAATCATTACCATTGACAAAATAATGCATACTTCATGATATAATTTATCAAACAAGATTATATTCTTTCAAATTCAACTGAAGAATTGTATCTTTTACAGCAGCAAAAACAAAACGTATATTCTCTGTATCAGTAGCACATGTGAAATGAGAATAGATTATTTTCTCAGGATCAGGATTTAATTCAACAAACATTTTTAGAATAAAATCACGGGCAGCTTCTGCATCGCGTTGAGGACCTTAAAGAGGACAAATGAAATTACATATATATATATATATAATATTTTCTAATAGTACTACTACTTCTATTGACACTGTTATACCTTCTACTACTCTGTGACTTATCTTAAAGTAATTCTATCTTGATATTCTAATGTGATATAACAACTTAAGATGATGCGTATACGTGTCAGGTTCTAAGTTCTGCTGTATATGACTGACTACCTGATAGATATATGTTACTAATAATACTGATACGAATCAGTGAATTTTTAACGTTTACCATTTTACTGATCTTGAAATACTGATTGTTGATGAATATAATGAAGAACAATAGTTGTTCATCTATAATAATTACGCACTGAAATGACAGTCACTGAGGTTATACACTGTGAAATTGTTTATTGGACAGTTATGATTACAGGAACCCTATTATTAATTTAATACATTTAGTTGTTATTTATTTAAGCACATAAATACTGGTACGAAGGAGTATCAAAATATATATGCACCACACAAAGTAATGATTATTCAGTTTGTGTGAAAACTGGGATACTCCCCGGCCGCCTAAACCAAGCGATCGGTTTTCTCGGGAGGCTACTCCTTAAGCCTTTAATCAAGAAGTTTAACGCATAAGACAGAAGACCAACGTTTAAGGTGCAGTTTCGAGGTAGCCGGTAACCAACAATAGGTTCACATGCCATTTGTTTCCTTAGGCCCATTGATACAAACTATTTCAACTTTCTAGAAGACAACAAATAATAATGTAACTGGGAAATAATAAAATGACAATTTTATGGTTCATAAGCCCAGGTATAATAAGCTATCCTATCAAATATGTTCAAAATGATAGTATATATATATATATATATATATATATATATATATATATATATATATACTGGATTTCGGATCAAGATTACTCTGTTATTGGTACGGGTCACTCATGATAGCCTAGACATCCCATTGGTCAAGTTAGATAACCAGTCAATAGAAAAGCTTGCATGCTCGAATTCGAGAAGTCTAAATCTGTATTTTGATATGTGGGTTTTATTTGCTGGGTTATCGATGGAGAAATTGAAGGTTAGTGAGCGCTACAACAACGATTAACAAAAATTCCTTGTTTATAAATACACTAGAAGTGAAAATTATTTAACTATCCAATAAAATCAACTCAAATCGTAGCAATAGCATGCAACTGTTACTGATACTTAGATATTTAAACATATCTAAAACTGGAAAACATCTGTAACCCAAGACAAATGTCAACACAGTCCTACTGCATGGGGCACAAACTTGGAGAACTACGAAAACCATCATCTAGAAGATACAAGTGTTTATTAACAGTTGTCTACGCAAAATACTTCGGATCCCTTGATCAGACACTATCAGCAACAACCTACTGTGGCAGAGAACAAACCACATTCCAGTGGAGGAAGAAATCAGGAAGAAGTGCTAGAAGTGGATAGGACACATATTGAGGAAAGCACCCGACTGCGTCACAAGGCAAGCTCTTACTTGGAATTCTCAAAACCAAAGAACACATTATTCCGAGAAATGGAGACAGATATGAGAAGAATGAACAAAACTGGATAGAACTAGAAAGGAAGGCCCAGGAATAGATATGATCCAAATTACGAATATGACTTGTATTGTAAAAACAACTGTCTAATATCTTATACATTCTATTATTATGATTGTATTACACATTGAGTTTCTTTTTTCTTCTCAAGTCAACAGTTAATGTATGGACGAAATCTTCTACTTTGTATGTAATTTGTAAAATTCACTGAGATCTTAGTTTAATGAATAGATAGATATTTTGAACTAATGATTTTCTAATAAATGAAGATCATTTAAACTCATAATTTATGTAACTAACTAATATGTAAATTTACTACTGAAGAAAATAATCTAAATATAAGTACACATTATCAGTATAAATTACCAAACCCTCTTACTCAATAAACTTGACCTAAAGATGTACGTATTTGTTCCCTTTTTCTGTCTAAAAACAGATGATGAAATTCACCCTTCTAAACTTCTTTTTTTAAATTACATGACCTTTTGTTCGTTTATATAGTTTTTTTTTTAAATTTTTGTCAATTTATGTAAATTGATGTGAAAGATGATGATGATTACGAAGAAGAAGAAGAAGAAGAAGAAGAAGAAGAAGAAGAAGAAGAAGAAGAAGAAGAAGAAGAAGAAGAAGAAGAAGAAGAAGAAGAAGAAGAAGACGAAAACAATACCAATACAAGTTAACCGTACAAACTTGAAAGTAGAGTTTCATTTGAGTGAATGAGAAAACAAGTGTACAACTTAGCATTGAAAATCCTTAATGTTACGGAAATTGTAGCTTTAACAACGAAAAAAACAACAACAAATAACAAGAACAGTGTGAACATAAGTTGTGTTTGAATTGCTTAACCATGCAACAATTTTAAATATGTATGAATCCCATATTCACCAGCTCAATGACACAATAACGATTGTGTTTAAGGTGTGATTTCTTATTTGATATGCTGTGTGGTCAGGTATTTTAAGTGCACTATTGCATTCGTTTTGAGTCATTGAGTTAAGAACAATAAACTAATTTACATCCTAATTGAGTCTTCTGATTGACTACTGGGGTTACAAGGAGTTTGATGACCAAATAAGTGTGTCAAAGCCTTGATTATAGATCATCGGTCCTATTGGCGATATAACACGTGATATAGATCAGTCAGTAACAACGTAGAACTTCGTACGTACGTACATCAGTTCGAGTTCCCACACCACATTAACACACAGATGCACTTGTCGATTCAAATCCTGTAGTGGTAGAGGCGGTGAGAGTATAAGCAGTAATCCGAAAGATTAGGGTTTGAAGATGTTATTCAAGGAGTATAATCCAGTGAAACAAATTTGGAAAGAGAAAAAACGGACACGAATAATTCAGAAGATTAGAATTTGGGAGAACACAAAGAGTGTATGCACCTGCGCCATTGCAAGCGATTTTGAGCCATGTCATTCAGGGTCTCTAACCATCGGTTGCTATCATCGCGCGGTCCCCAACCAGGTAGTCTACACCTACCAATATGACTCAGTCCACTTGTCAGTGACTTCATGCACTTGTGCTATGTTTTGGTTTGGCCACCCCTAGCCTTCTTCCAACCTACTCATATACCATAAAACATCGCACATCGGGGCAGTCGGTGGTTGGGCATAAGTAACACGGGTCCCAGCCATCTCAACTCATGAAGTTTCACTACTTCATCAATTGATTTGCCATCCTTACCTAGTACCCGTTTCCTAACAACTGCGTTACTTACTCGATGGTCTCATGATATACGAGCAATGTTTCGAAGACACCTATGATCGAATACTAGTAACCTCCGAATATCCTCTACTCTTACCGGCCATGTTTCACTGCCATAAAGTAGGATGGAACGAACTGCTGCACAGTAAACACGTCCTTTCGTTGATAGATGGCTATCTCGCCTACGCCATCAATGACGTAAGTTGGCGAAAGCAAGGTAGTCGAGCCTTCTGAATCTGTGCTGAGATTTCGTCACACACCAAACCACAAGGCCTGATGAGACTTCCAAAATAAGTGAAGCGATCGACACGCTCAATTACATCACGCCCTATCATTAGTTCGGGTATTAATGCAACCTAATCCTGAAGCAACATTTTGCATTTCGAGGGGGAGAATCGCATCCCGAACATGCCTGCATTATTACTTATAGTGGTCAGAAGACTGCATTTTGTCAGCGTCTTCATCAAATAAAACTATGTCATCAGCATATTCTAAGTCAACAAGTGAACCTCCCGGTGGAAGTTCAACTCCTGGAAATTTAGATGAGGAAAGTGTTATTTCTAAAAGTACGTCAATGACAAAGTTAAACAAGAATGGAAAGAGTGGACAGCCCTGACGATCACCACTTGAGGTGATCAATTCTGATGACAGTTCGCCATAAGCTCTCACTCGACCAGTTGTGTTCGAGTAGAGAGCCTTTACAAGGTTAACGTACTTTTTTGGTACTCCTTTCAGTGACAAACACTGCCATAGAACCTCACGATCAACAGGGTCGAATGCCGCTTTAAGGTCAAGAAACACTACGATTGTGGGGCGTCTGAATGTGTGTCTATGTTCTAGAACCTGACGTAGTGTGAATATCTGATCTATACAACCACGTCCAGGTCGAAAACCAGCCTGGTTTTCTCTGGTCTGCTCTTCACGAGCTTTGGTTAGGCGTCGAAGTATTATTGAAGCTAATATTTTAGACACTATATTGGTCAAACTGATTCCTTTGTGATTGTCACAAGAGGACTTTTGTCCTTTCTTATAGACTGGCACAATCAGTGATTGAGACCAGTCAGATGGGATTACGTCCAGTCCCCAAATTCTACCTAAGACCTCGTGGGAAACCGATTTGTGGCTGAAGGCCAGTTGAACTGATCCCTGAAGTGTTCTGCCCATCGATCCAATCTCCTGGATTGAGAATGTATAATATGTCCATCATTTTCTGAAATTGTCAGCTTGCGATTAAGCTGACTCTACTCTTCATTATGTTCAGAGCCAGGTGGAATGAGTTTCCGAGCATCTATCAGTGTGATAGATGCTGCTGAGATCCAGTGTTGCTCCCTAACCTTACGGGTTACCTTACTGGCAGATATCACTGCTGTTTCCACAGCTTTCGGATATTATTCCATGCTGCCTCGGGGTGGGAATCACATACATGACTGCCTAACTGTTTTTCTAGTTATTCCTGAAATATACTCTTATTTCGACTATCATTAGGTAGTATCTCAAGCCATTAAAATCACCATTTTCAAAACATAACAGTTATAGTTAAAATACCCCCAAATGCCCTGGTAAGGCCGAGAGTGGGGAGAGTCCGCTCTCCCTCTCGAAATACCCTCACATGGCCACGCGTATACAGCCTCTGCCAGGGAAGTCCTACTCATCGCCTTCTCGTGGCGTTATTGTTGTTTACGAAAATGAAAGGACGAAAAGCGAATGTTCGGCGCTTTAACCGGATCCCAAACCAATGGTGCACATGGGCTCCAGTATCCTGAGGGAACAAATGGCGTATGAACCAATCGTTGGTCACCGGCCAAAATGGGACTGCATCTCCTCACGATGCTCCACTGCCTTGTGGATCAGACCTTTAGGATAAAGGCTCGGGGTGTGGCCCCCTAAGAAAACCACCTGTTTCGGTTTGGGCACCCGAGCAGTATCACAACCCACACACAAATATGATGAACTGCCTATAATTATGGAAACAACTTTACTTGCTTCAACTAACAATCAAATGATTCAAATGATTATTATTACTATTATTATTATTATTTCCACATTATTCACCCTCTTTTATACTTATACAGCGGCTCGTCTTTGGTGGAAATTCGACTGTATCTAAACGTTCTCGAGTCACTGTCCGGTTGAAAATTGTATGTTACCACCGAATACGAGACTGAAGCAGTTTTTCTGAAACCACGTGCACCATTCAAACTGGCTGCCTTCAACGTTCGCACATTTATGCAGGTCGGACAACAGATAGGGCTGGCTATGTCTTTGGAAAGTCTTAATATCGATGTTGTTGTCTATCCGAGACCCGTATTCAAGACTCTGGCGAAGTACTACAAATTCGATCTCCATCTGTCGCTTCGAAAAGCTTGTTTTACGTGCGCTTATCCGGGGACCCTGTGGCATCTTCGTCTGGTCTTGCTGGCGTTGGTGTCGCACTAAGCGCTAGAGCTGAGGCAGCACTAGTCGATTGGATCCCCATTAACAGTCGGTTATGTGCTGTTAGATTAGAAAGTTCCATCAAAGTGAGAAGAAATCGGCGTGAGAAACGATGTCTTTTCGTCATCTCCGCCTATGCCCCGACAGATTGCAGCCCGGATGCAATCAAGGATGAGTTTTACCACCAGTTATCTGTTCTTCTCCAGAAAGTGCGTTCGACAGATATTGTAGTACTAGCCGGAGACTTGAATGCTCAGGTCGGGCGTCTAGGCACAGAAGAGAGTCGTTTAGGTGGCCGATGGGGACTCGTTGGTCGCAGGTCAGATAACGGGGACCGTCTACTGCAACTTTGCACAGACCACAACCTGTTTCTGGCTAGCACTAACTTTCGGCACAGTCATCGCCGATGTGCCACCTGGCGTCCTCCCTCTGCATCTCAAGCCTGGACTCAGATTGATCACATCGCGATCAGCTACCGCTGGCGTGGTTGTGTACAAGACTGCCGCTCCTTTTGGAGTACCTATCTGGACTCTGACCATGCCTTGGTCTGCGCCAATCTTGCCTTACTTTTCAGTGGACAACGAAGTGACCGCCATCAACGGATTGATGTTAGCAAGCTGGTTGCAACTTCTGTTGCAAGTAAGTATCGAACCGAGCTAGCCTCTAGGCTAGCTACCACTCCACCGAAAAGTATAGATGAGCATTGGTTGCAATTGCATGACGCCATGAAAATGGCGGGAACAGTCAGTTGTGGGTTTGCGAAACGTCCCGCTTTAAGCACTGGGTTTCTTCTGGTTCCTTACAACTCATTGAAGCCCGTCGGTCTACTCCGGGTGACCGTGAGTTTGACCATAAACGAAGGATGTTACGTAAGGAAATTGGGCAAAGCTTGCGTAAGGACCGAGAAGCCTGGTGGTCGGAGCGTGCTAATGAGCTGGAAGCAGCAGCTGCATCTGGTAACTACCGGAAGCTCTTCCAACTCATCCGAGCCACTGGCAGCAAGAAGTCTGGTGTGAGTGAAACAATCTGCGAGGATGATGGGATGCCAATCACTAACATCCATCGACGTCTTGGACGATGGGCAGAATTTTTCGAAGGGCAGTTCAACTGGCCTGCTGCTCCGGCAACATCGGTCAGACTGTCCTGCCCTCCATGGCCGGTGACGACTGATCCACCAAATGAGGAGGAAGTCCGCAAGGAACTCCAACTCTTGAAGCGTTACAAATCACCTGGCCCAGATGACTTACCTCCGGCTCTTTTTAAAGATGGTGGTGACTTTTTGACTAAGGAATTGACGACGTTGTTTACAAAGGTTTGGGAACTAGAGAGTGTACCAACGTCATGGAATGAGTCGATAGTTGTCCCTATCTTTAAAAAGGGTTCACGTCGTTCCTGTAACAACTATCGGGGGATAAGTCTACTTCCGATTGCGTCCAAGCTATTGGCTTCCGTCATACTTCGTAGGTTGTTCAAAACCCGAGAAAGATTGACTCGCGAGGAGCAGGCTGGGTTTCGTTCTGGTCGAGGATGTATTGATCATATCTTCACCCTCCGCCAAATGTTAGAACACCGCCATACTTATCAAAGGCCAACAATCGTAGTGTTTCTTGACATCAGGGCTGCCTTCGATTCGTTGGACAGGACTGTTCTCTGGGATTGTCTATTGAAGAAGGGTGTGCCTGAGAAGTTTATTAACATCCTAAAAGCCCTATATAAAAACACCTCAGGCAGAGTGAGGGCATACAACCACCTCTCTCCATTGTTCCATTCGAGCAGTGGGGTTAGGCAGGGTTGCCCAATCTCACCATTCCTCTTCAACTTTGCCATCGATGACATTCTGGAAACAGCTCTGATGAATGTAAGTAATGGTGGTGTGGATCTGTTGCCTGGAGAAAGACTTCTCGACCTTGAGTATGCGGACGATATTGTCTTACTGTGCGATAATGCCCAAGGCATGCAATCCGCACTTAATCAGTTGGCAATCAGTGTCCGTAGGTATGGTATGTGCTTTGCACCTTCGAAGTGCAAAGTACTTCTACAAGACTGGCAGGATTCTAATCCTGTACTCACCCTGGATGGTGAGCAGATAGACGTAGTCGAGAAGTTCGTGTATCTGGGTAGCTGCATAAGTGCTGGTGGGGGTGTGAGTGATGAGATCAATGCACGAATAGTGAAAGCCAGAGCGGCTTATGCCAATCTGGGCCACCTTTGGCGCCTTCGTGATGTTAGTCTGGCTGTAAAAGGTCGGATCTACAACGCGTCGGTGAGAGCAGTTTTGCTCTATGCTTGTGAAACCTGGCCTCTCCGAGTTGAGGACGTTAGACGACTCTCTGTGTTCGATCATCGCTGTCTCCGAAGGATTGCTGACATTCAGTGGCAACACCATGTCAGTAATGCAGAGGTTCGGCATCGTGTGTTCGGGCACAGAGATGATAATCAATTGGTGTCACCATCTTGAAACACCGACTTCGGTGGCTTGGACATGTTCTCCGAATGTCGTCCCAGAGAATTCCACGTCGTGCATTATTTGCCGACTCTGGGACTGGTTGGAAGAAGCGGAGAGGTGGTCAGTGCATGACATGGTGTCGTGGCATGAAAGAAAGCTGCAAAGGACTGGCTTGTGTTGGTCCTTCACGACTCCCTGGTTGGGGTCTGAGAGATGGTGCTACACAGTGGCTAGAGACGTTATCAGATATGGCTCAGAATAGAAGCCAGTGGCGATCCTGCTGTAACCTTCTTTTACTTTCTTCATAAAAAGTGGTTGTGTCTCCTTACCTGAAAGATTTCTTCTGATTGTACCTTTCCGTTCCCTCATTATACTATTACTACTACACTACCTTACACCAATCTCTTCGTTATTGTTCTCTTTTTTTACGCTCCTTACCTTTTTTTCTTTCTCTTCGAATTCTCATTGTTTTGTGTGGCGCATATATATTGGCGCTCTCTTGTACCAATATTTATGTGTTCAAATAAATAAATAATAAATAATATAGTTAAAATGCTTAGGTCTTATACAAAAATGACAGTTTTGATTTGGTCAAACGATAAGTAGCTGGTATTGGCTACCGAAAACTATTCAAATTGGTATATATTTATTCAGTCACTTGAATCACCCCTAACGTTTTATCAATCAATTGTTTTTTTTCGCACAGAACCTACTTCATATAACGAACAAGTCAACAACCAACATCCTTTTTGTACATTGAAGACAGTTACTTCGAGTTTGAATTGACAATTTATGTTAAGCATGGGTAAATACCAAACAAAATGTAACTAACCTTTTTTTAAGAAAAACAAGGAAATCATAATACTTACCATCGTATTCAGGAAAATAATCAACAAGGTGAGAATAGAGTACTTTCTCTTCTAGAAGATCTTTCTTATTCAGGAATAAAATAACAGATGACTCTTGAAACCATGGATAAGTAATGATTGTTCTGAAGAGCGCTTTACTTTCTTCCATACGATTCTATAAAATATAGTACAGAATTATGCGAAAATTATTCCATTTCATCTGAACGAATTTAAGCAAGACTTATTTGAAAAACACATTCATGGATGTGCAAAGTAGTGTACATTGTACGAAATTCAATTATACCATCCAATTTACTAGTAGTAAATGAGATTGTAACACATTTGAATTTGTTGTGACTAAAACAGTCACGTATTTGACAGTACTTAAGTGCAGAAATTAGCAACAAAGTATTTTGTGTATATTTAGTCTGTTAAAAGTAGACTAAATTCAATAAAGCGTAGAATAACACATAACACTAACTCCTGCTCAATCCCATAAAATAGACACGTAGATAAACACTTTCCACTTCCGTAGATTACAGAAATAACTATCTAACTGTGTGGTTAGACATCTCAAGTATATTATTGTCTGAGTTTTGAATCATGATTGAATTGAATGCAATAGAGAACTGATTTGCTTTATATTTTTATTTTATGATTGGGCAATAGGTTAGAAGCAGCTCGAGGACCAGTAAGCCTTCAGATATCATCTGTTCTCCATTGTTTGGTATGTTAATTATTACTTAGGTCACCAATCCTACCGGTGGACATATGTGAACTAATGGATAATCGAACTAGGGTGTCACACAACTACTGTCCTGTCATCATTACGGCATGATAACATTAAGTGAATTAAAAAAGCACACTACGTACATATGTATAAACTTCCTGATTGTTATAACCCTTTTAACAGGAAACTTACAAACAACCTAAAATAATTCTAATAAACTTAAGTAATTTGAAATCTATACAGTACACTAAAAACAATTTGTAGAAAATGTTACATACCTCATTATCGGATTCCACTAAAACTTGATCATATTCAGATAATGCAACTAGAAACATAATTGAAGTTACACTTTCAAAACAATGTATCCACTTTCGACGTTCAGAACGTTGTCCACCAACATCAACCATCCTAATAAAATAAAAGCGAGATTTAATCAATGTAAATACTCACAAAGATTGAGTATTGTGATATCAAGTCATTAGAATATAAACATATCACTAACATCAGATAAATTCTTATCAATTATCTTTTTTTACCTTATACTAATATTTTACAATGAACAAAACTATTCCTATCCTCTTCCTCCATACTTTGTTAACTATGGTGAGAAGTTCAATTTTGTAATAGAAGCTTTGTGTAATGATAACCTGACTAGAACTAAGAATACACTTCAGATAATTAATTGGTTATATATTGATAACAACTATCAGGATTTATGATCTGAGTGATTTTTACCAAACAAATCATAGTAAAAACGTATTGAAAATTATGTAACAAAAATGTGTTGAAAGTTGACCTGACATACAATTCTAACGGATAATGATTACTTTCATTCTAAGTTGTAAATTGAAGATTGCAAATTCTTAACATTTAGGTACTGACATTCTATTAACCAACACCAAGTCAGAATTTCCAATACAAATGTCAACACAGTTCTATTGTATGGGCGGAAACTTGGAGAACTACGAAAACCATCATCTAGAAGATACAAGTGTTTATTAACAGTTGTCTACGCAAAATACTTCGGATCCCTTGGTCAGACACTATCAGCAACAACCTACTGTGGCAGAGAACAAACCACATTCCAGTGGAGGAAGAAATCAGGAAGAAGTGCTAGAAGTGGATAGGAAACATATTGAGGAAAGCACTCAACTGAGTCACAAGGCAAGCTCTCACTTGGAATTCTCAAGACCAAAGAACACATTATGCCGACAAACGTAGACAGATATGAGAAGAATGAACAAAACTGGATAGAACTAGAAAGGAAGGCCTATGGCATAGTGGGTTGGAGAATGCTTGTCGGTGCCCTATGTTCCATTGGGGGTCAAAGGCATAAGTAAATTAAAAAAAGCAATTCTGCGATTAAAACTAAATAAAACCATTCTTTCAAGTTGGATTTAAATAAGTGACTGGTCCTCCTCTTAGATTACTGTTAACCAGGCTCAAACTTTAATAAATCATTCGTGTCTAGTCACTCTCTGTCTTCCTTTAAACTATGAGATTAAAATCGTTTCATATCTTTCTTTCTACGAACTAATTCTTTCTACTGTACTATGTCCTTGTATGCAATCTTTCTTTTATATATTACCGCCACTGAATTAACTACTTCGATGAATTCGGTATTCATCTTGTTGTGCTAATGCGGTATGGCAACTTGGACCGATGCATATATGTGCCTGATCCTACGTTGTAGCTGACTGACTTTGCTAATTCAAATATTAGGACTTTATCAACTAAACTAATGAATATCATTTCACAAAAAAGTATCCGTGGATGCTGAAATTCGTCATTCTTTACGGCTGATTTGCAAGATGGAAATGGTATTTTCTTGGAAATGGAAGTCATAACTCCCGATACTTGTTGTGTTTGGTTGTTTTATAGCATAAATCTCATTTGTTTTTAACTTGTAAAACAGAATATTGCATTAAAATTCCAGTCATTTGGGAATAGTTGTGTTGGTAAGAGGAAAATGTTTGAAAGACTCACCGAAATATGATAGAATCCAAATCAAACAAGTACTCTACAATGCCTGTAGTAGGAACTCGAACTCGTAAAATATCTTGAAGCGTCGGTAAATAATCTGATTGTGAAATTCGGTCAAGATTATCTAAATAGCTGTGTATTAACAGAAAAATAGGATACAGTTAATATAATAAATAAAATGAATTATTTACTAATGATTTTCAGTTACATTTACATTTCATGAAACAATGAGACAACCACGTGGTGTATGCTACTTATTCAGGCCGATATAAGTAGTATGTAGCCGCAATCGGAAGCGGAATGTCTGGCAGCAGAAGATTGAATTGAAGAGAACAGAAAGGTAATCAGAGAGCAATAAAAATAAAAACAGAATTGGAAAAATAATGGAGTATGTAAATAACATCGCAAGGATATACAAACGATGTATCTAATGTATGATTTTTATATTTTACTAAGTCATTGTGTAATTTTGCGTGAAACAATAATTTCATTTCCCCCCCCCTGAGTTCCCGTTCACTACGGCCACACGATGTGTGATAAGCTAACGAAACAAAGACCTAACATTTAGTTTAATTCTTTGCCATTACATTAAATTTTATCTGTAACTAACTTGAACGATGAATATAAAACTTAATATCCTCTGTGTTAACTGCTTGATAATCAAGAGAGTTGTGTATAACACTAGACAAGCAACTATTATGCTAAAGCATATTTACAATACGCTGAAGCAAGGAAAAATAATATATTAGGATAAGAGTAAATTAGTAAGAGAGAAACGTTTATGACAACAGCAAAAATGAAAGATACTAAAAGTGGAGACATTTATTCAAAAAGGAAACACTTCCACAACCGCAGTTGGGGAAAGCCCTCTTTCTAGGAATTCCCTTAAACAGTATTGCGCTTACAGCACCTTCCGAGGGAACGTTACGCACTTCATGTAATTCACAGACCACACCAGCATGATGAATAGCTAGAGTCTAAATAATTGTAATAGCAGTGATAGCGAGGAAATTAAACATTAAGAATATGGTTCGAGAAGACGAAATGAAAATTTATGTATGGAAAAATAATGAAACTCAAGACCTCGTGGAGTAAGAGCAGTAAATTAAAACTGAGAGATACAGTTTGCAGTGGTGTTTTAAGAAGACCAAGAATTGAGCCTCGGAAAATTGAACCAGTAACAATGGTGGACTTAAGGTAAAGGTTAATAGTATGGATAGAAACGATATTAGGAAACGAAGGGATTCAGTCGTACCTCAAGTACTGTTAAAGATATGAAGGTGGTTGACCCAATCCAGTTCCCCACATCGTGGCAAAATACTTCTCAAAGAACTTGAAAAGGAAGCTGTGTTAGAATCAGGCCTGACAATGAGAGAGCATGATTGCAGAGCACAAAGGAAAACTACTTCAGACCTGCCACATATGACCTTTTCGTAAGTTGCTCTGAATATGTCACCTTTTTAGTTTTCAGACCTTACCGCCGACAATATAAATCCATGGGATAGTGGCAAGTGTGCCACACTTAGAGACAACCTTTTGAATCCTCTTCCTTCTGTTGGGAGATGGCAGTATCGCCACAGATCCTGATTGTCCGAAAAAATTCTTTGCTGCAGTTACATTCCAGTACAGTTAGAAGTTTGAAATCCCCATCGAACTTTGAGTTCACTGTTTCTAATCCTATTATTTTCCAACTGACCTAAGTGGCACAGTAGGGTTCAAAGAAACAAGTGTTTCGGTAAATATAGTAGTAGTATGTACATGAACATCTCAACTCAAATATGATATCCATCAAATTATACATGAAACTAAGAGATTCGATCACAAAAGGTACCGGGCAAAATAAACATACATTTGCAGCCGACAATGAATAAGAAAAGTATAACAATAAACAATGTCATAACTTGAGAATCCACCTACTATTTTGCTGAATCTGTTAGTTGATACTCACGACGACGATCATAGCATTCTTTAATACCTGGATCATCCCACAATGATTTGATAGCTACAACATGCTGTGGTTCCATAGTGGTAACGGTCTCATAGTCGATCTCTTTTATTGCTTCCCCATATGCCTAAAAACAGAAGTTAAGAAGGTTTCCATTTAGCACACTTTGTAACATTCAATGGAGAAAATAAACACGGTTAGAATAAGCAATTTTTACAAATAATTAGTTTAATGGTCAGTTGCACTTAACGTGCTTACTCTAACGTTATTTGGTAAAATAATCATGTTTCCAAGAGCTAAAATTTCGTTATAACAAAAGCTTGACAAATCGTTTAGACAATTTTAGAAGGTAAACTTGAAGTCAGAAATTTCCAGAAACGTTGAGTAACTAGTAGAAACTTAATTAAACTGGGGATCCATGAAATTATCTGAGTACATATTTTCTATTGGAATATTAATACAGTAATTAGCGAACATTTCTAACTGATGACCCTATGGGTACCATAGGATCTTTAGTATACCTAAAAACAAGGAATATACGATTTTCACACGAGTAGAGGAAATTATGACTGAAGATTGATAAGATTTCAATGGAATACGTCTCATCTTAAACACCGTTTATATTAGAGCATATGTACTTTGTGTTCAATGCATGAAATCACTGATACTGTTAATTTTTCCTGATTCCTAAAATTGTAGCAGTTTCAGTCAATTACTGATGATACTCTTACAACAGAGGATGTAGAATACATTATATATCTTAAAGGCGGGATTTTCTGGAATGATATAACGCCAGAAAGCTTCAAAACTAAGAAGAAATAGGGAGTGGTTTTGAAGACAGCAAATATTTTATTAATTTATGCATCGACAGATTGTTAGAATATGAACAAATCAGGCATCTTTGCACATCAATGTTTAGGAGTATCCTTTGGAAAGAAGAAAATCCTATCATGGGAGAGTCTTTAAAGTATGACCTATGAGAAATTCTGTGTACCAAAAGCTGAGATTTTGTATTGTAAGCACATTTGTACTTCATTTTTGAGACGTTCCTTAAAACTTTAGTGAACTTTTTTCGAGTCAAGCGATTTAATCGTGAAGCTTTCATTGTCGTTCTGGGCATCATTAGCACAAGCCCCAGAAGTGAGTTACTCAAACTTCTCTGTATACAACTGAGCTTGTCATGTCGATCTTCGTCTTGATTAGATGTTGTTGACCCTTATTCTATCATTTTCAGGATATTTATTTTGATTGTTATCTTCGTTGACCTAATTCTTAACCAAACAGTTACTCTTGTTTTGTTCAAAAGCACAATAAAGCTTCATGATTTGACCACGTAGTTCATAGAACGAAATCTTACTAAAACCACTCACCTAAGCTACAAATCTCCACCATTCCTCAGAATGTGTATACACCAGGGAATCGACAACAGCTGCATATAATGATGCAATCTTTAATTATCAGAGTAGGGGAGGATACTTATGAAACCACCAGTTAAGAAACTCAACTGGAATGATCAAAGTATCATCACTTCTAACAATATTTCTCTGCTATTGGTATGGACAAAAGTAGGACAGCGATTCAGGCGGGCACAATTCCCAAAAGGACAGGAACGAAATATGGATATTTTTGTTACCAACTTAAAATGATTGAAACATAAGGTATACGAGACGTAACTTATATTAAATTATACAGGATTTGATTAATGTATACATAGAAAATCTTAAGACTAATATTTATCGACCGTATCAATGAGGTCCGGTGAAGTAATGAGGACATGTTTCCAAATGATTAATCAGTCATGAAGTGAATAGATTTTTATAATTCAAGAACTTTTTGCAAACTTTTTATAACACTACTTTAATTTTGCGAATGACGATTATGACATATTACGTAACAGAAGTATAACTTAAAAAGATTAACCTTGTTTGCTGGGTTTTCATAAGGGATTTTTAGACTTTCCACAGCACGAACCATCGTAAACATAGCCATGTATATGTTTTGATAAACAATTTTGATGAAGGTTCTTCGCTCATCGTCCGAATAACCTGCTCCATGTATGATGCGCATTTGCTTGATGAAGGTACTTTTGCCCGACTCACCGGTACCTAGTAAAAGCAGAAAAATTCAAAAAGTAGGAAATCATGTGTTGTAAAAAGATTTTACTACTATATAAGTCACATTTTCCAAACGTCAGTGATACAACTTCACTGTTCAGACTTTAGTAAGTGGAGAAGAGTTTAAATCGTTAACAATAATTAGATTTATTAAACTAATGATAACTAAAAAGATTAATATGAAGTTCGAGTTGTTACCATGTAATCTCTACTAGGAGAAGACCCCAAATGCCCTGGTATGGCCGAGATTGGGAAGTCTGTTCTCCCTCTCGAAATACTCTCACATGCCCACGCGTATATAGCCTCTGACAGGGAAGTCCTACTCATTGCTTTCTCGCTGCATTACTGTTGTTTACGAAATTGAGAGGACGAAAAGCGAATGCCCGGCCCTTTAACCGGGTTAGTGGATTCGGAGAGTCCACCTAGGGGAGTTGGAAAACCCTCATTCCAGACCAATGGTGCACATAGGCTCCAGTATCCTGAGGGAACAAATGGCGTACGAACCAATTATTGGTCACTGGCTACCGTGGGACTGCATCTCCTTACGTTGCTCCACTGCCTTGTGGATCAGACCTTCAGGTCGAAGGCTCCGGGTGTGGTCCCGTAAGAAAACCACCTGCTTCGGTTTAGGCACCCGGGCAGTATCACAGTCCTTACACATATCAAATGAGATCTGTGTGGCACATATGTATTTGGTGCCTTCTTGTACCAATATATGTGTTAAAATAAATAATAAATAAAATACACTGAGAATTCAAATACTTGTTCAAAGTCACTAGCAATTGTTGTTTCTATTGAAAACTTGGAACAATGCATATTTGAGTAAGGATATATGATGATTATGACTGATACTGATGTCGTACAAAGCACCAACTTCCTACTATGCGATTCATGAGAATATAATTACAAGATGTTAAATGATTCATGGTACAACGATTACGATGCACATGAGAGTAGAACTAACTTAACTTAGAACTTGACTAAGAAACATCGTACTTTGATAGTACAGGCAACAAAATTATGGTGTCCAAAGTAATTTTGTTGCACAAATTCAATAATTATTACAGAAATGGAAACTTTCAAGTAGTCAAAACATTTGGTGATTTGCTTGAAAAAATAAGCATAAACGTAGGATATGATTAAAAGTGAGTCAACAGTTATTACACTCTCCATTTGTGCGGTGAAGAAATAACCCAAAGGAAAAAGTGAAAATACTATCAACAATTGTAAAAAGTCTACGCAAAAACAAACAAATGAATACACAAAGGACGGAATAATATTACATACAAGGTTTAGAGAGAAGCGAAGATTGAATGCATCTTAGTGAGACTAATTAAGATCAAACCACAAGGTCTGCATTCTCCTACTTTGCCCATATCATTAGTTTATCTCTGCGGACCACATTTTAGTCTGATCATCAGTACATTTTTCCATCCATTTCTACGACAATCAGTATGTAACACCACAGCTAATGACTTAGTATGTGCGATCACCATTATGACGAGGAAACATGAAGGTAGGTATAATAAAATGTTAGCGAAATATATATGAAGCGTACATTTTACTGGGTCATATTGGTTACGAGAGATCAAGTGCACACTGCTGACAGGATATACAATCAAATCCCAAAGGATCTTAAGGCAAATTTAGTTTATGATTAACTGCAAGTTTTAAAAATTACAACAGTCTGCCTGGGATGTTCAGAATCACGCAGAAATACATTTTCGACGTTATCTAACCAACCTTTAAATTTTGTAGTTTAATGAACTTTAATTAAGCAACTTAGTGTGTTATAAAGAGAGAGTTGTTGCATATTAGATGGAATAAAGTAGAAACGTAATAAATTCATTCGAACGAGCAAAAAAGTAGTGATCCTTGACAAACTTGGCAGAGTACCTAATTACAACTTCTAGTTGTGATCATTCCTAGCATAGGGAAACTAATATTTTTATTAGATTAATGCTATGCTAGGATAAAATAGCTTTCCAGTACTTCAGAGTCCTTAATGGTGGTCTAGATAAGATCAGTTTATGATTTAAACAATGAAAATCCTATGGTTTCAGCAAACCCCTAAGAGCTAATTTTAGATAAAGTACCAGAACAAAACATTGCTTTTGCATTTCCTAGGGGTGTTTGTACTCCTTTGACATAAAATTATTTGTAAATCGGCATTCCACTTGATTTTTTCGATGTTAAGTTAGTATCTGTTCTAGGTCTTTGTAATATTTAAGGCTGTCCACTCACCTAATAAATGCCCTAGACTGAACATAGACGCAGTAACCCACCAGTTTTTTCTGGACTGATTGAGTGCATTGACGGCTGTAACAAATGATATCAATGGGGTTATTTTGTTCATCCCGGCTGCTTATAGATGGTGCAAGCCACGATCATGCTGGTTGTACAAAATGCTTTTCTACAACATATTTCCTGACACCAGAAGCTACAGAGCCGCTGGACTCCGCCTGAAAACATTGTGCGAACAGATGAGATAACTAATTAGAGCTATTAAACGCTAGGAAAACGATTAAGATTTGGCTTTTTCAGTAATCCACAGCTCGTGCACAGCATAGAATAAGGAGAGGATTATTTTGCACGACAAGTTGACAGGGAAAAGTTAAACAAAGCCGATATATAACTTTTGGTTGGCCCATTTAAAAGAGTAATAGACAAGCATTCAAGCTCATTATCAGAGAATTAACATACTACCAGCTATCTGTCCTCAAGACAAATCAAGTTTTATGTGATTGGACTCTTTAACCAAAAAGCCAGGAAAATAGTATAAACAGTTTCCAGTAAAACATACCAAGGAGGAGAAGTTTAAGTTCTCTACGTGCATCTTTTTTGTCGCGCTTCAGTTGTTTCTCAATTTCTTTGTTGATGCGGTTTTGTTCTTTATATTCTTCACTCCGGCAGCAAAACATTGAGATTCTATTCGGATATCGTGTTGTGATGGCGAAGCGTTTTTTGTGAGTATTTTTCCAAGTGTAAATCTAGGCACTGAGATGAGAACTGGGAGAGCAAAACGCCCATTATTGTTCACAACTGTTTGCAAGCGCCATCTTACTGTTTGTAAAGGCCACTAAAAACTAACAGCTCAAACAAAAATAAAACGAAACAGACAATTTGTTGTTGCTAAAATAATTTAAACCGATAATTTCTAGTTTTTTTGTCACACGTTAATGAAAAAATGCTGAGAGCGCCTCAATAATCAATAACCTCATGATGAGATAGCCTCTGACGGAGCATACTGTGGTGAGTTTATTCACTAACGCGATATTTATATGATTGATAGAAGCTTGTGAGATGTAGCGAATGGTTTATTTTTGCTTGAAAAAGTCACACGATCACTTAAACTCAAGTAACGATACATTGATGTCTCTTGCTTTAAAGAAATCAAACTCTCATTATTAACAACAACCACAAACTGGTCTCCCTGGGAACAAACGCTTTCGTTCAGTTGGTATTTCCATGATGAAAATTGAATCTCAAAGCAACAAGATAAGATTTACGTTTTGAAAAGACGCTTTACATTAACTCGCATCACGACTCTCAATTAAACCACTTAATTCATCATAAAATGTTGAGTTAGCATACTTTCTATGTAGGCAAACACAAAGACGTAAATGGGTTGAAACATCTGAAGCAACGCTGGTTGTTTTAGACGCGCTAACGACTCATTAACGGTTTGTGAGCTTAGTCATGACAACTTCTCAACACGATCGTATATCATTTTTGGGACTTATTAATCATGCAATATGATTGATAAAATTGATGGAACTATCAACACAAACTCAGCCGATAAATTGGTCTACAGAATCACCACATAGTGTCGTTTTCTCGTGGTTATCTTTAACTAACATAAATGATTTGGGCATATTTTTCTATCATTTGCTCACTTGTTAAACAGCTTAGAACATTCCCAGTCTATCTGGAGGTCTGGAAGCACAACCATTCGTGCAAATTATCAATTCGATACGGAATAACACCCTCATGCGAAGGTCGGCATCGATGGCAGAGGTCAGGTTGGGAATCAATAAATATTTAAATTGATTCCTATCTAATACATTTAATTTAAATCGTTCCGCTTGTAAATCTACTCATCCTGCATATGTAGTGTAGTCTTCATCAGCTTCCTCAGTCACCTATAGACAGTCATACCGAATAAGAAATAATGACATCTGTTCACAGAACATTTCACTTAAAATGTCAACAGTCTCATCGAATTTAAATTCTCGTGGATGTTTTGGTAGAGTATGGTTTTTATACTTCTGGTACTTGTTACGGCCAAGTCTCTGTAACAGCAGCCGGACTTTCTTCGCGTTATCCATGGCAGCGAATTCCGCTCAGGTTTATATTCAACAGCGGACAAAAAAAGTTAACAATGGAAAACGCGAGAATATACAATAAACTCAACTGGATGGCATGACTCAGTCTCTCATGTGCGGTCATTCTTGCGTAAGTTTGTAGTGACTCACATTTATCACGAGAACACGACTGGTTTAATAAAAACAATTATTATTATAACCAACTGTACCAGTGTTTGTTTTAACGTGCTTTTGTTTGACTGTGCTAATGACAGCTATTTTGTGCTTCCATTCTTTACTTACACTTCGATTGTAACTTCGCGCGAATTCGGTTACCTTCTGTAACCAAGGTTGTATCCTGGCACGATCTCGGTATCCTTTCGATGCCACGAGATCGCCAGCTAATAAACCTCGACTTGGTCCATTAATTGCCTTCTGGTATTCGGCTTCTCGGGGATTTTATGGAGTCATTTGGAACGAGCTTCTTACGCCTTCTGATCTATTTGGCACGTGTTTCTTGGTAGCGGTGTTCATAGTTAATCACAACTCGACGCCACGCTACATTGGTGACCCGTATTTTGGAACACGCCTCAACTTCTGATCAAATCTTCCAAAGAAGCCAATTCGGTGAGTCTATGATTTATCTATCCACGTCTGTCGTATATTTTCATATTTTTTAATATATAATATACTCGACATGACGGATAACGATAAGAATAGTATTAATATAATAGACTCACATGTATGTGTACCGAATCCTTGTTACTTTTTATTCGCGTGACGATGAATTCCACGCTTTATTCGAGAAAGTTTCCCCTATTAACTGTTCTCCTCGCTGACCCGGCTGCTTGGTACGGAATGCATACGCATAAGCATATCTGTCTACCACCCAGCACCAAATGGTTAAGTAAACGGTTTCACTGCCAACTTAAAAGTGCTATACGAGCACACGAAAACGGCAACTGGCACGAAACCTTACCGCTCGTTCTTTTAGGGATCACAACGAGCTTGAAGGCAGATATACAATGTTCCGCCGCTGAACTGGTATTCGGCACGACATTGCGTCTGCCCGGAGAATTCTTCACACCACGGAGCAGACCTAATTTCGGTAAATCAGACTACGTCCATCGACTGTCTGCATTTATGCGAACGCTGTCTCCGGTGTCAACTCGAATACAACATCGACAGGTCGCTCTCCCTCGAGAGTTATCTACCTGTTCACATGTTTTCATACGAGTAGATTCGGTACGCAAAACTTGGCAACAACCTTACGAAGGCCCTTTTCACGTGATCGCTCGTCACGAAAAGACCTTCAAGGTTGATCGATATGGACGCGTCGAGATCGTCAGCATTGATCGTCTCAAACCAGCACACGTCGATGACAGTGCCCTATCTGATAACCTGAGATTCAATGCTAGACCTAGCAAACCTACTAGCGGGATCCTCAAACCATCTTCAGGTCCCACGCTAGATACATCTGAGACCTCATTCTCACGTCCCAGTCAACAGCACGCGTCATCTGCACCGTCTACGGATGAGACGACAGTCTCACGTCCAGATCAGCAGACCACGCCGCCCTTGACTTCGGATGAGATTGCAGGCTCACGCGACGCGAACGAGACTACCGTCTCACGTTCCGGTCGCCGAGTACGGTTACCCGTACGCTTCCGCGACTAGCCGCACAGTTAACAACCGATACGGTGTAGGATTATTCCTATACTACACGCATGCTACACTCTTCTCTTTTTTGATTTTCTTTTTGTTTCCTGAGCCCACGCCTTCGACCATCTCCGTTTGGTTCCGTCGACTTCAGTCAACTTTGGCGAAAGCTGGACTGGCCACCCATGCTCTTGTCAACGCACTCAGTCGATATTTGGTTTCGAATGCTTGGCATACGCTTGGTCTCGAACTTGGTCGTTATGGTCGCTTCTGGTCTTTTGGCTCAACGTGGTTTCGTCCTTCGTCTGCAGCGTTTCTGGTCCGCACCCTACGAACGCCCTCTTCAGATTCTGGATACAAACCACTCTCGTGTAGCATGCCAACTCAAGCAACAAATACAGCACATCGCTCCTGGTACCGTTCTCCGAAAACGACCTTCGTTGGCAACTCGACGATCAACGATCGCTTTCCTGTTCGCCAATTCTTCCGTCCTACAATCGCTCGTCAGCCGATCAGTCCCACGATTCAAACCGCTATTTATCGAAAGTGTAAACCCTTTCTAGCGGGGGGCTCCTGTAGTGACTCACATTTATCACGAGAACACGACTGGTTTAATAAAAACAATTATTATTATAACCAACTGTACCAGTGTTTGTTTTAACGTGCTTTTGTTTGACTGTGCTAATGACAGCTATTTTGTGCTTCCATTCTTGTACTTACACTTCGATTGTAACTTCGCGCGAATTCGGTTACCTTCTGTAACCAAGGTTGTATCCTGGCACGATCTCGGTATCCTTTCGATGCCACGAGATCGCCAGCTAATAAACCTCGACTTGGTCCATTAATTGCCTTCTGGTATTCGGCTTCTCGGGGATTTTATGGAGTCATTTGGAACGAGCTTCTTACGCCTTCTGATCTATTTGGCACGTGTTTCTTGGTAGCGGTGTTCATAGTTAATCACAACTCGACGCCACGCTACAAGTTATCACTTTTATTTATATCGTTCTATCTCCAGCCTAAACGTGCCCTTAAGAAACGCCAAACACATTGCTGGTATAACGAGTCAGTGTAGACAATAACGGGACTTCCACGTAAGATCTCATTGACTAGGTAGTCATATGATGACAATTCTACAATTTTATAGTTAGGTCTATTATTATAGCTGTACTAATAACGAACTAGACCATAATTCTACAACTACATATCTTTATGTTTTGGAATATCTTGTTGAATAGAGAGTTGCCCCAAAACCTTTCCCAGGAATCGCCATTGAAAAGCTGTTATCTTTCGCTGCTGTTGTAATAACAACCTCAATTTTTCAGAATAAAGTGCCATTTTTACTTCTAATAATAATTTTAACTTCCAAAATGACTGGAGACTATTATAACGTGTTTTGTTCCAAAATCTACGTCACCAACTGTCATATTTTTTCGCGAAATCCCATAACCAGTTTGTCGTGACTTTTGACAGATTAATATACTACGTGATTTATTCGACGATCAGAATACGACTTATACAATCTTAGCACCGTGCCAAATCAATGACGTATTGACTGGTATGAGTCATTATTGGTCGTTTTTCGTGCTCGGCTCTGCCTATTGAAACCGAAACACCAATATCAGCTTTCACTGTACGAATCGTTTACTTCAAACACACCTGGTCTATATACAAGCAAACCAAACCACATCGTGCTGTTACATTAAAAATAATATTTGCACAAGATCAAGCCAAAGGTGGTTGTAAATGTGAGAGACTGTAATTAATAAACTGGGCATAACTTAAAAAAAGTAAGCCGAATAATAACGGTTTATAAACCAAAATAGACCTTATAGTAAGAGGAATATAAATATGCAGTCTGGTTACTCAACATTTATGCAATAAGAATATAGATAATATTAGTCCATCAACAGTTCTCAGAAGTTACCCATAATTTGATCTTCTCTAGGATATAACAGTGTCAATTCTACCTTCTTAGTTGGCGAGTATGGCTCATCTATTCTTTAGTTAGGGGCCTTAAGATTGCTGAACGTGCGCATTTTTCTGACAGTACCTTAATCAGGGATATGGTCTTACGATCCTCAAAGTTTATGGGGGGCATAAACGTTTACCCACTACACCAAGACATTGAGGGATACCTCATCTTCTTGAAACATAGATTAATTCCACGTGGTTTAAGACACGCTGTGAAGAATGAGTCAGATAAAATGGTTGGAAAAGTGACCAGAATCCCCGTTGAGTTTTCCGGTTCGATCTACTTCCATTGCGACTCCATTAAAGATGGATGAAAAAACGCTTTAAATTTGAATTGAATACCTCCTGACACTAAATTCTCGCCTATTGCAATATATTTGTACCACTGAATGTATTCTATGTAGGTTACAAGAGTTAAGGCATATTTCTAAAATGGACCTGAAATATGCGTATTTGCAAATTACATTGGGTGAAACCTCTAATGAACTAACTGCAATCAATACAACAGATATATGTTCCTACCGTTTGGATTACGTTTTCACTCTACGATGTTCTGATATGAGTCGCCTAGGTTCGTTGGTTCAAGTTTCGTGCCCCTAGGTAACCCTCGTGCTATTGATAGAAGAAACCTGACAAATAGTGAATAGGTCTTTATTTAGATCTTCACGCAGTCACAGTGGAGCGTGGGATTATTTTTTCAAACAAACAAACCCTCTCAACATTCAATCTAAGATAACAGGAAATATAACGTCTATACAAAATAAGGAAGTGAATGAATACTTGAACTATACTGTTCTAGCATTTGCTTGGTTGTTTGAGGTCAACTCTTAACCAACCAACCTAAGCTGTTACACAAGCATCGTCACCTATGGATATCTCAGCACTCAGACCATGGATTGGTGCTCTTTAGCTTTATTCCAGAGTTATTACTAACTTTACAAAAGTACTGTCCCTACTTTGCGACCTGGTTTCTAGCTAAGTATGTATTTGAACAACAACACGGTGATATGTTAAGGGACCCTTTGGAGTTTTCAAATAGTGAGACTTTCCTCAGACCGTTTTAATTAACTAAAAAATCTATCCTCGATTACGGTTGTGTGCGATTTTAGAGAGGAGAAGAAAACCTAATTTGGCGAGACTCTAATTTATGGACGAGACAATCAGAAGCGTCTGAAAAATTTCAAGGTCATGAAGCCAAGTTCAACACCTGATGCTCACATACGATCGGTTTACAGCGGATTTTAGAGAAGAGGCGATTATTGAGCGGCTACAAGAGATTAGAATTCTAAGGAGTTCCTGTACCTGTGACTGTGGTTATCAAATGACTGCAGTAAAGTGTGCAGACTATTGTGACGAGATTGTATTTCGTTTTTCTTTGTGTTGGAGAAAAAGTCTACTCGAACTGGGACTTCCTTCGTTCGATCGCGACTGAACTGAGGCAAATCACGATAATAGTTTCAAATTGGATTATATAAAGGCACCAGTAACACTGGCTGCGGCGTTTTTCAGATATTACTGGAATTTCAGCCGTCCAGTGGTATGAGTTTTGTTGTGATATATGTGCACTTAAAATGACACGTCTACACCAATCATTCGGAGGAGTAGGAAGTATTGTGGAAATAGATGAAACAGTAGTGCGAAAGCGAAAATACAACAGGGGACGTAGTATCAAAGAAGATTGGGTAAGTGTCACTTCCGTAAATATACTTGACAGGAACTTGAAATTTGTGATTGGTCGACGCAAAAGGGGCATTTTCATGTCAGAAACCGGCAAGCAAGCACAATAATACCAATTATACAGCAATACCTGCAGCCGGGCACTACGGTATATACAGATGATTGGAGAGCGTAGGGATGCCTCCACAGACTTGGGTATGTCCACCATGTCGTAGTGCATAAACGTCATTTTGTCGACCATACTACTGGCGTTCATACTAACAACACTGAAGCCATGTGGTCGAGATTAAAGGAATTTTTAAGACCGTACCACGGCTCCAGAGGACGACTATTATATAGCCATATGGATGAGTTCCTATATCGTATGCATTATGATTTCAGAACACCAGAACCTTTATCAAACCTTAACAAGTTTTTAAATCACGTAAAAGAAGAATATACAATGTAATTTATTAGTTTCTTATGTTATACTCTTAATTTATACTAACTATATTCTAATTGGCTAGTAATTGCCAAGGTCACTTAAGATTCGTTCAAGGTAAGTCCATAAATTAGAGTCTTCCCCTGTTTTTTGTCTGGAGATTTATCACTAGTGAACAGGAATATCCCAAGACAGAAAAGAGACTTTAGCTGTGGTATGGGAAGTAAACAGACTGCATAAATGTTTGTTTGGTGTAAAATTTCATGCTATAACCGATCAACTCATCGGTTATTCATAATCTAGAAAGAGGCCCTAGAGTTGAGTGTCTTTGATTTCATCATTGAACATCGAGTGGCTAAAAGCATGCCACATGCAGATTTTCTATGACACTGTTCTTCTTTCAAAATATCACCTAAAGAGAGCGATTATACGTTGATTCAGTAATTACCTGTTGATGTCGTAGAACTATCAGAACACTCGTAAGTACTTTGGGACCTTCAAACGTACAGTGAAGAGAAGTTGAAGCATTCAGCTCAAGCGTAGGTTTTCTGAGTTTTGAAATCCAACGAAGACATATCACAATGTACGGAAGGTATTTTGTGCATTAATGATGGCGTAATGATTGCCCTTACAGTCAGATCTGCAGCAATAGACAACATTTATTCCGTTCACCAGAGCATATATGGGACGAAAACACTTGATCTCTAAACTGGTTGACGGCCTGAGATTGGTGCTGATATAAGTCAAAAATCGAAACGTGTGCGACTCTCTCTTGAATGTTGTTCATTTATCTTCTCAAACATGAACACCACAGCCAAGATACGAGTAGATGATATCCGAAGAGGCTTCACACGTAAACCGGTTGGATGTGACTCAACTCTTGACTACACAGCTAGATGTAAGCAAGTTTACAGCCAAGATCAAGTTGTTACGAGTGCTAAATGCTTTAATTTATTAAGTTACTCAGTTATATAAGCAACAATATGTTATTTTTCTACTAAGTTATATGTCGTCTCTCATTTTTAACCTCCCTACCAATTGTAATCCATGGCCGTGTCTACAGACTCAAATACAACGCATATACATTACCAGCTATAGAACACCAACGATCAATGCGTTGTTTCATATAATCTGTCATTGCATTTTAAGGAACAGGATGCCAATACCTGTCCCTAACTGTGGCAGCACTACCAATTTCAAAAGACTAACAACACCGTCTTCAGACTCCAAAAAGCTTCATTAAATATTCCTGGAACTCTTACCCAAACCTAAGGCACATTTTATGAATATAACGGAATCCCATCGTCTTCATATGTGTATACACAAATTATAAAACACGTCGTTTCCCTTAGCCCATTATTCTTTATTATCCATGCCCTTATGCTCCTACTCCTCACATCCAGATTCAGAATTTCTCTAATGTTTAAGCTCGAGTACATCTTTTCCACGAAGTCCTATGCCACTTCTCAATTTCTATTTCAAGCAGACAAATCACAAACGTTTTGAGCGCTGCTCAAAAACGGCTGATTACAGGAAGCCCATAATATTCTAAATTATTGTGATTTCCTTCTAGTTCATGCTCTAAAATTTCTAATTTTTTTTTATTAGCATTCAAATGTTTTGTCTTTTCTTATCGTTGCACCCATGCACTTTTCAACCCCAGTCATTTTTTTCACATTCTTTGATCAGCTGTCTGTCCTTATCATTTCTAAACCACTATTAATCTAACTACTATCTCAAAACATACCATTAGTTAACCTCATAGCAGCGTGATATACTAGATGGATGCCTAACCCACAATATAAAATTTCTAGCTGTAGGATCTGCTCGTAACATGGAACTAATAGAGACATCGTATTCCAACAAGGTGTGCAACAGTGTTCATACACACCACAAAAGTAAGAGCCTACATCACGGAGGGAGGGATGGTGGCGCTACTAACCAACAAACATAATAGTGAAGGATAACCTCAGTCCACCCATGTCTGTAGGGAGGAACATTTTGTCAAACTATGGCTCCTTAAGGTCTAGCGAAACGTAACTAACCGATGGTAACGATGTTAATTTGCTATACCAAATATCTCTTTGACTTAAGTATGTAACCTTGAATTGGTTTCACTTCCTGCTGAGAAATCTTATTTAAAGAAAAATCGAGCAGTTACGCAAAACAGCAGTCTACTCACGGCTCTACAGAAGTAATAGTAATAATGATAATAATAAAGACCTATAATAAATTCGACGAAAAAAGCCACCTGTATTTCCAAACATTGTGTTTTCTTTACTCAAATTCAAAAAAACACATAGTCCTAAATTCCAAGCTCTTTTGAATCACCTCCATTCACACAATCCTTTGTCCACTAAACACCATACTTCGGCTTGCTTTCTTTAACCTGTCGAAATATACTTACTTAGAAATTGACGTAACAAAAGAGAATGGTTTCAAGTTGCAATTATTAAAGTATATACCTTAATTATCCCATCACGAATGACTAAACTTCACTAGTCATGAACACTGTATGTTCCGCCTCTCATACTACACTTTTTCTTATTTTTCAGCATACTGATGGTGCACCACAGAAAACATTTGTCGAACATACGACTTTGTCGTGCGCCGCAACTTATACCTCCGGAGTTTATCTAAAATCCATATCAATAAGATCAAACGAACTCAGTTAACGTCTTCGATTGACTGTTCTGGACTTCAATTCCAGTCGTTGTCGACTAGCAGTTGTTTTTCACAACGCAGCCCTCACAACGTGCATCAACTCTCATATTGAACTTTAGAGTCATACTAGAATTAATATTCTAATGAATGAAAATCTGTCCCCTGTTTAGATTGCCCATGTGCGCTATAACTTACCAACATTACTGAGTAACTTAATAAATTAAAGCATTTAGCACTCGTAACAACTTGATCTTGGCTGTAAACTTGCTTACATCTAGCTGTGTAGTCAAGAGTTGAGTCACATCCAACCGGTTTACGTGTGAAGCCTCTTCGGATATCATCTACTCGTATCTTGGCTGTGGTGTTCATGTTTGAGAAGATAAATGAACAACATTCAAGAGACAATTGCATACACACTTTGAAAATGGTTAGCTCAGCCTCTATTGTGAAGGATTCCTCTATTAGGAAACTCATCATCGGTCTAGATTTACGATCGATAGAGGAGGCATGTTCCTCAAATTAATACCTGGATCGTAGACTAATTTTAATGTTTGAACTCTGCTTTGTTGAAGTAAGGTGAATGTATATTAAGCGAGAACTCAGTCCAGGAAAACCAGTTTAATGTTCAGTGCAAAGTTACGGAATGCCTTAATAAAGTATAAAAATGATGCATGAAATATATTATTTTCACAACTTTCTTCAGTCGTCCTTGATATACGTCATGATTCTTGCAATTCTGTTGTTAGTACAGTTGCCTGATTTTTTCTTCACATTCTCTCCAATCCAAATTTTCCAGTCTTCTGCTGGCAAGCATTACATTTACGGTTGGTGCTACATACAGCAACTATCAACTTAAGTAGCATATACAACAGTATTTCATGGGTATGATTTCCGAAATGCATGACCCCACACTTGTTGTGGCTAAATAGCAATCGTCATTTCTTCGCTTCCACATGTTAGAAGATAAGCTATTTGTGATTTGTGTGTATCATAAGTTAGCAGTAAGTACTTTGCGTGGAAACACGGATAAATATTCTCCACCTCTATACCGTTAACTTCACATCTCATTTCATCAGTTACACATAAGGTGACAGAGATACGGATACTCGGCAGATGATTTATTACAAATCAAATTCCATTTTATGGTCGTTGCTTAAACCAAAAGTCTTGAGAGAAAGGAATCAAGGGGTAAGAAATCTCACCGTCATCAGACAGTTGCAATTTAAGTTTGAAATATCTATCATAACGTGTGAATCGTGGTTTTACTACCGTGATAAGAAAGGTCCTTATTGGTCTTGCCCCAAAATCATGAGGACATCGTTATTTCATGAAATTCGGCATGTTACACTTTGTAACTACCTTGAATAAGCTGTCGAGTATTGAGTATTTGTGACCTAACTTACACACGAACAAAAAGGTGTGTAGAGAATACCGAATAAACCAACAGGAGAAATTCAACATACTCATTAACTCACCATCGGAATATTTTCATTGCCCTTTGTATCTTCTATTTACATTCAAGTTGATTTAACAGGTTTTTTAGCGTAAACAGATAGTCTCAATTGCTTATTTAAATCTATTAGTATATTTCCTGAATTTTCAGTTGCTGTGCCAACGACTGACATTACAATTCAAATAAAAATTTCCACCAAAACTGGACAGTCACAACAATAAATGTCCAAGGAGCTCAATCTGAGTCTGAATTACTGAACAACTCGTCAAAGTTCATAAGTTCTAATAAGTTTTTCTCAAGTAGATACTATCCATATTCATTTGGCTAAGCGAAATTTATGTATAACCGTTCGAAATTCCTCCTAATGTAACTCTGGAATACCACTCAATGGACAGCATCCTTTAACTTATGATATTGAAAAGAACCTTGTAATGAGTAAATTACTTGAATTTCTGAAGAATCGTTATGACCATCAAGCAAGTGAATCATGGAGATGTGACTGCTTACATTACCCTGATACAAATAACTAGCAGATATTGGACGAAAGTTCATAAACTATAATTAGTTATTTCTCTCGATAACAAGTACCCGTTTACAAAAGTCAGACAACAATGATATGACCGCTTAAAATATGCAACGTTACGTCATATATATGAAGTGTGGAGTCGAGTCGCAGTTGATTATGATCACCACTGCAGGAAGACTACGTGCCAGTTGAACGATAAAATCCCCTGTAAGCCAAATATCAGAAGGCAGTTGATGGCTGTAGTTGAAATGTATTTGTTGGCGATCTCGTGGTATCGAAAGAATACCGAGATCGTGCCAGGTTACAAGTGTGGTTACTGAGCGTAACCGAATTCGTGCAAGGTCACAAGCAACGGAAGAAGATATGTGTTTTGGTACAGTTAAAAAAACAAGTACGGTGAAACAATCCCCGGTACAATTGGTTATAATAATAATTGTTTTCATTAAGCCGATCGCGTTCTCTTGATAAAAGCAGGTCACTGCAGTTACATGATCAAATAAGTTTTCTAGTCAGAGCAATCCTACGTTTATTGTCAGAATATCCAGCTTCTTTAAAATACTCGAAATACAGAGCATATATTGCCCAAAGACCGGAGAACTGTATTACGAAAGAAACAGCCAGCCTTTTATACGTACCCACTTTATGGGGAGATTTGATAATTCCATTTTAATCATCACTGACACTAGGGAAGTTTGGTAAACAATGTATAGTGTTAAGTATTCTAAAATGTGGATACGCTCAGCTTGATCGATAATTTGGGAAGGATTCAATGCCGATTCGCCGAACATATGCCCTTAGTTTTGCTTTTAAATCTGATTGCTTCGTCTATAAATTATACCTTTACCGACTCTGTGGTCATACATTTGGGTCGTTTCAAATTCCAGTTTCACGTTGTAGCTATTGCTTATTTGTTGTTAGATTATCCGTCGTTAATTTTATACGCATTATGGTTAGTTACCTGTCACCATTTCGTTTCATTCTCTTTAGTCTGAAACAATACTAGCACGTCAAAAACATATTGAGGACCTAAGACTGGATTTATGGCGCAGTATTTACTACAGACGTTACTGCAGCCCATCGACGCTCCTGGTGTTGTATACTATTTTTCATTGTTCTCATTGTTTAGTGTAAGTGTATCAGTATCATCAGATAACTTTTTCTCGTTTTCTCCTGGAATAACACACTGACCACACCTCCGTGTAGCATGCTAAGCTGTCTGCTAGTTTTAAAACTGGAAATCAATTAATTTCCAGATCATGCTAGTTTGAGGCTTATGGTAATGCTGATTATTGTCTGTTTCTCTTCTTAGTAAATGCAGGTGCATCGTGTGTGCTTCCTGGGTCTTTGGTTCACTCTTTCTTTTCTCTTTTGTAGCTCTCCTCATTCACGCTATTTTGCTTGTTCTCTTAGTACACAAAGTACCTTCCGGCTATCCGCGAACCTCTACATCTCAGTATAGAATGTACCCTCCGACTACAGGCAAATCTACCAATAGTCAGGCGCTACATTACTAGTCTACAAACTAAAAACAAATAGAACGCTTTGTAGTCTTATCAGCACTGCATCAAATAAAACTGATTAAAGACCAAGGAAGTACTAATTTTTGCGTGTTCTGCGGATTTCTTCTTTGTTCGCGTGTAATCAAGAGAAAAAAACGAGAAAATTCCAAACTACTTGCTACTAGAACTACTGCGGTCAACTGATAACAAGGAATCTGATACCTCCACCTTACAATACAACACGAGTTCAAATAAATCAACAACTATAGTCACTCGTTACGAAAATATTTGATTTACTAAATTTTCATCTAATCATCGTATAGTTAAGTCCTCCACATTGATTGTGGTATTTCGCTGTCTGTGAATAACTTCAGTTAAAGTCATATTCCGGAAATAATCTTATCAGAATCTTCTGATTGTTCAAATAGATCCGATTGTGTGTTTATAAACACAACTGTTTGATCCATTCAAATTGCAACAATTTTTTAATTAAATTGAGGGCATTTTCATTGATAACAAACCATACAAAGTTCATCTCTCGAAGGTATTGTTGAGAATGGACCTTGACGACTACGTCATTTCAGTGGTTCAAATCCCTCCAGGCTACACTTCTAAAATGCTTCTGGACACCTGTAATCCTCAGTAGAAAAATTCCTTCGAAAGTTTATGAAACGGTTAGTAAAGAAACCGGGTGCACTCTTCTCTCGTGTTTTGCCGACTTCAAGTGATCAAGGTGATTCTCTCAGCCTGTGTGTTACAGATTGTCAAACCCCTTACATACCATATGTAATAAAAGGATCCGATTCATCTTGGCATATACGTCAGTTCCCCACACACAGACTGTCTGTTTGTTCACTAAAAAATAACAAGTAAGTATAGTTAACTGTATCCAACTTGATCGGTGATACTTAAATGCTGTTTATCCACGTATTACTGACAAAAATTTGTTGAGATTATTGTTGTCTCTAAAAGTTCCCTGTTTGACTCCATAATATACCATGCTATCTGAGTATTCCCAACTATTGCTTCACAAAGTATCATGCAAATGCGTATTGAGTAGTCACTCTCTAAATTTTTGACTGGAATCCGATATTCTTGCAAGAAGCTAGGATAAATCAATTAGTTTTCTTGAGCCCGCATCTTGGTGTTGAATAGTGGCTCTAAATCTATTAGTTATCAGTTAGGTTAGCTATAATCAGCCTTTCATTTCAAATGCAGAATATGAATTACATTGACTAAAGTCCAGAAATAAGTTGTAACGCTCACTAACTCAAGGCGGCCAGTTTATCTGCACAGTAGATTTTGCCAATCCAGGTCAATACTGTGCACGTGTAGAAGTAACGGAAGTGGTTGTGTAGTAAATTACTCCCATACTTTTTATCTCAGAATTATGATACTTCTAAATATAATATAGTTTCATGTAAATCTAAACAAACAAAGTTTACTTAGTTTGTCTTAACTGTCGCTCTGGCACTTATCAAAAATACCGTTTGCCAGAAGACTATCATTTTAATTGAAGCGCATCCAAAGCTAACGGTCACTTGATTACAGATATTTTTGGAGCATGACGGGATCACAAATTGTGTCTTTAATAATAAAATTAAAGACAAATCTTGTGAAGGCTCTTTACTGGAACACTACTGGTCGAGTCAGAGCTTATGGCGAACTGTTACCTGGTTTCGATACCTCAAGTGGTGTACGGCAAGGCTGTCCGTTATCTCCACTTTTGTTTAATTTCATCATAGACCCACTGCTCGTAGACTGGATTTTCGGCGATCGATCTCCTACCAGGAGATCCACTTATCGACTTAGATGACATAGTCCTGTTTGGTAAAGACGCTAATGAAATGCAAAGTCAGTCAGTCAGCTACAACGTAGGGCCAGGCATACATATGCATCGGTCCAAGTTTCCATACCTCATTAACACAACAAGATGGACACCGGATTCATAAAAGTAGTTAATTCAGAGGTGGTAATATATAGAAGAAAGATTGCAATAAGGATATAGTACAGGAAGAAAGAATTAGTTCGTAGAAAGAAAGATATGAGGCGATTTTAATCTCTTAGTTTAAGGGAAGACAGAGAGTGTATACACCGACGCCATTGTGGTCGATTCTGAGTCATGCCACCCACAGTCTCCAACCATTGGTTACGATAGTCACGTGGACCCTAACTGAGTAGTCTGCATCTACCAACATGGCTCAAAGTAGAAGTTAGTGACTTTGTGGACTGATGCCACGTTTGGCTGGTTTGGCCGCCCCCAACTTTCTTCCAACTATTCCCAACACTAGTCATCATTGAGCGTCGTGGTACTCGGTGTTCAGGCATACCTAACGTGACCCAACCATCTCAGTCGATGAAGATTCACAACCTCATCAACTGATTTACCATCATTCCCTAACACCCTGCGTCTAACCTCACTATTACTTACCCGGTGATCCCAGCAGACGCCAGCAATATTTCTAAGGCATCTGTGGTCAAAATACTAGTAGCTTACGAGTGTCTTCTACTATTAATGGCCATGTTTCGCTGCCGTAAATTAAAACAGAACGGACTGCCGCGCAGTATACTCGTCCTTTAATTGATGGACTGATATCTCACCTTCGCCAAAGGTGACGTAAGTTGGCAAAAGCCAAACGAGCTTTCGAATCCGTGCTGAGATTTCGTCCGATACCAACCCATTAGGGCTGATCAGACTTCCAAGATAAGTGGAGTTGTCAACGCGTTCGACTACTTCACTCTCTATCCTTAGTTCAGGTGTTGACGCAGATCATTCCTGAAGCAACAACTTGGATTAAGAGGGAGAGAAGTGCATTCCAAACATTTTGGCATTGTTGCTCAGTGCTACCAAAAGACTTTGCATTTCCCGACCGTTGTTGCTACCTTGTCGTGGTGGTCGGGCTTGCCTATCGTGATGAAGGAACCGAGCTATACTTGCTGGAACAACCGTTTTTCAAGGTCCTACCATGTCAGACAGGTCGGTTGAAGAGCAGTAAGACTAAAAGCAACAAACCCAAGGTTCGAAGGCGAAGTCGTACTGCTGACTGTACAGAGGTGTGACAGCAGTAAGGTGTTTCCTTCAGACAACCAGCATGATAGCGATGCTGCCTTTCCTCAAGGAGGGGTGGGGTTAGAAAGGGTCGACCCTAAAAATGCACACCTCGCCTTATCCCACGGATATCCGTCTCCGGCGGTAAGGTCTCAACAAGTACAGAGCTAACACAAAAATTACCCTTAAAAAGGTTGTGTGTGACCGACCTCAAACAGTTGTCCCTTGGGCACTGCGGTCACGCTGTCAGGTCACTAAGACCACCTCTAATCCAATTTCCTTTTCAGGTACCTCCAGAAGAACCCTTCCATAGTGTGAGCAACCGGGAAGTGATAACCGCCCTCATACTTCTAACAGCACTCAAGACCACTGTATTCATAATCAACCTCCCTCTCCAATTCCTATTATTCCTCCTACATCAACTTTCACCTCTAAACTTCCTTTTTTGACTTCCCCCTCAAGTGTTTCTTTATATGCACAAATTAATACTATACTTCTGTCCTTGACTAATGGTTATTCACTTGGGTGTAAACTTTTGTATGGTGCAGAAGATATGTAGCTCAGGTGGATGATTTTGATGGAGTTGTGTTCTCTGAGCTGGATGTTTTGGTCGTGGAGCTTTCATCGTTCTTCTGAACGAAATCATCAGCACAAACTTCAGATAGAAGTGAAGTATCTGAATTTCTCTACATGTGGTTCACAGCTTGTCCTGTAGACCTCGATCTTGATTAGTTCTTGTTGACCTTAAACCTGTCATTGTTTACTTCTTTGTTTTGGTTGTATCTTCCTTTGGTTTGGTTTTTATTCCTATTTTTGTGCATAATTTTCCAGAATGGTTGATAAATTGGATTGATTTCAATGTGCTTGTTGATTGCTGATCGACCTGAGTGCCAAGCTTCTGGAAGTTTGTTGCATACAATCCTATCATAAATCTTGTCATAACAATCTACCATATAGAAAAGTAGAATAACTTGAATGTATTTTCTTTATTTCCTTGCTACAATTATAATAGTCTTATCTTTTAGAAATAAAGTAGTTCATTTTTTTTAATCGAACTATTTTATATTTCTACTAAATGTCTAAATGAACCAATATCTTTTTTTCTTTGTCACATATTGTATTATAGTGATTGTGTTATATTAGATGAGAATAAAGAAGAACCTAGTCGTAAGTTATTAAAACGAGCTCATTCAGTTCGAGAAACCAGTCCTCAATTAATCATCTCTAGCGATGAAGAAATCAGTCGACCATCAAAAACGCGGAGAATTGAATCAAGATGAATACTAGTTAAAAGACTTTTTGTAATGATATATATTTTTTGCAATAAGAATAATTTACAAATATACAGATGTATCCCAACTGATAGTTTGATTTTTACAAAGTTATCAAATATGGACAATATGATCTAACAATGAATCATTTTTCCTAATTGACATGTATTGGTATTTTAATGAACGAAAACATAGGTGGGTGACAATCTAATGTATTTTAAAACAAAATTACAGAGTATCTTGGTACAATATAAGAACCATATAGTGAATACTTCATTTGTAAATCTCCATCATTTGTCTTTCACATTCTGTATGATTCTTCAAGTTCACAATTCCTTTCTATTTTCCTTTATATTTTCTTAAACTCTCTTCTTAGTTTTCTACTACCAGGTTTACTACTTTCGATTGGTGTTACATACTACTTATGTCTTTCGACATAAGTAGCATACACCGCAATACTACATGAAAACAAAAATTAAACAGTGCAATTCACTAACCGTTCATAGGGTTATGTATTAAACAATGAGTTAAAACTATTGTATGTTATTAGGTTACGTTTTACTTGTCTAATTCAAATTAAATGAAGTAAAAATGAGCATCATTTTGTAAGTAGAATCTAATCCTTATAGATCTATACTTTTGAACAAAAGATATAACTCATCTTTTCCAAGTTAAATACTAAGAATGTTTTCGTGGATTTTTTTTCTCACTTCAAAGAGCGAACTATTATATTCATAGCATTCTAACACAATGAGTAATTCTGTTGTCCAGTTTTGTTATCTGTCAGACTTACTATTCATATGTCTCTCAGTTTTATAATACTACTAACATGGAATAAGTAGCATAAAATATTACCTAGATCTTTTTCCGTAGCGAAACAACCGTTTGTATATTGCTATGCAATCAACAGTCGTTATCGTAGTTTCACGTGGAGTTGGTTGTTAAATAAAGCTCAGTGACAATCCCAGGTTACTTATGTGTTTACATTATATATTCATAACAGATGTCTATGAGACAACCAAACACTGCATTGTAAATGCGATGGCGAAGATTTGTAACTCAGGTGGAAGATTTTGGTGGAGTTTTGTTCTCTGAGCTGAATGGTTTGATCGTAGAGTTTTCATCGTTATTATGAACATCATAAGCACAAGCTTCACTTCTACCTGAATTTTGTGCTGATGATGTAAATGGAAGAAGGACGACTCCAATAATCAAATTAATTAATTAATTAGAGGGGTTGAAAATATGTCATAAAACGTTTTATTTATTTGAACACATAAATATCGGTACAAGGGGGGCACCAGATATATATACGCCACACAAAATGAGAATGGAGGGAGAACAAGAAGGTAAGGTGCGCATAAGAAAAATATCAATAACGACCACAGATCAGTGTGTGGTAGTGTGATAATAATAATGGGAGAAACGGAAAGGTACAACCAGAAGAATTCTTTCAGGTAAGGGAGACACAACCACTTCTTATGAAGAAAGTAAAAGAAGGTTACAGCAGGATCGCCACTGGCTTCTATTCTGAGCCATATCTGATAACGTCTCTAGCCACTGTGTAGCACCATCTCTCGGACCCCAACCAGGGAGTCGTGAAGGACCAACACAAGCCAGTCCTTTGCAGCTTTCTTTCATGCCACGACACCATGTCATGCACTGACCACCTCTCCGCTTCTTCCAACCAGTCCCAGAGTCGGCAAATAATGCACGACGTGGAATTCTCTGGGACGACATTCGGAGAACGTCCAAGCCACCGAAGTCGGTGTTTCAAGATGGTGACACCAATTGATTATCATCTCTGTGCCCGAACACACGATGCCGAACCTCTGCATTACTGACATGGTGTTGCCACTGAATGTCAGCAATCCTTCGGAGACAGCGATGATCGAACACAGAGAGTCGTCTAACGTCCTCAACTCGGAGAGGCCAGGTTTCACAAGCATAGAGCAAAACTGCTCTCACCGACGCGTTGTAGATCCGACCTTTTACAGCCAGACTAACATCACGAAGGCGCCAAAGGTGGCCCAGATTGGCATAAGCCGCTCTGGCTTTCACTATACGTGCATTGATCTCATCACTCACACCCCCACCAGCACTTATGCAGCTACCCAGATACACGAACTTCTCGACTACGTCTATCTGCTCACCATCCAGGGTGAGTACAGGATTAGAATCCTGCCAGTCTTGTAGAAGTACTTTGCACTTCGAAGGTGCAAAGCACATACCATACCTACGGACACTGATTGCCAACTGATTAAGTGCGGATTGCATGCCTTGGGCATTATCGCACAGTAAGACAATATCGTCCGCATACTCAAGGTCGAGAAGTCTTTCTCCAGGCAACAGATCCACACCACCATTACTTACATTCATCAGAGCTGTTTCCAGAATGTCATCGATGGCAAAGTTGAAGAGGAATGGTGAGATTGGGCAACCCTGCCTAACCCCACTGCTCGAATGGAACAATGGAGAGAGGTGGTTGTATGCCCTCACTCTGCCTGAGGTGTTTTTATACAGGGCTTTTAGGATGTTAATAAACTTCTCAGGCACACCCTTCTTCAATAGACAATCCCAGAGAACAGTCCTATCCAACGAATCGAAGGCAGCCCTGATGTCAAGAAACACTACGATTGTTGGCCTTTGATAAGTATGGCGGTGTTCTAACATTTGGCGGAGGGTGAAGATATGATCAATACATCCTCGACCAGAACGAAACCCAGCCTGCTCCTCGCGAGTCAATCTTTCTCGGGTTTTGAACAACCTACGAAGTATGACGGAAGCCAATAGCTTGGACGCAATCGGAAGTAGACTTATCCCCCGATAGTTGTTACAGGAACGACGTGAACCCTTTTTAAAGATAGGGACAACTATCGACTCATTCCATGACGTTGGTACACTCTCTAGTTCCCAAACCTTTGTAAACAACGTCGTCAATTCCTTAGTCAAAAAGTCACCACCATCTTTAAAAAGAGCCGGAGGTAAGTCATCTGGGCCAGGTGATTTGTAACGCTTCAAGAGTTGGAGTTCCTTGCGGACTTCCTCCTCATTTGGTGGATCAGTCGTCACCGGCCATGGAGGGCAGGACAGTCTGACCGATGTTGCCGGAGCAGCAGGCCAGTTGAACTGCCCTTCGAAAAATTCTGCCCATCGTCCAAGACGTCGATGGATGTTAGTGATTGGCATCCCATCATCCTCGCAGATTGTTTCACTCACACCAGACTTCTTGCTGCCAGTGGCTCGGATGAGTTGGAAGAGCTTCCGGTAGTTACCAAATGCAGCTGCTGCTTCCAGCTCATTAGCATGCTCTTATATCTCATCAAGATACCAAAGAAAGGAGACTTGAGCAAGTGTGAGAAAAACAGAGGCATCACACTACTGTCAGTATCTGGGAAAGTCTCCGACAGAGTGTTGCTGAACAGCATGAAAGACGCCCAAATCCGAGATCAACAGTCTGGATTCCGTAAGGATCGGTCGTGCACAGACCAAATTGCGACACTATGGATAATCGTCGAACAATTAGTTGAGTGGAACGCGTCACTATACATCAACTTCATTGACTATGAGAAGGCATCCGACAGTGTAAACAGGAAAATATTATGGAAACTTATTCGACACTATGGAGTTCCTGAGAACATTGTCAACATTATACGGAACTCATACGATGGACTACAGTGCAAGGTCGTGCATGGAGGACATCTGACAGATGCATTACAAGTGAGGACCGGAGTCAGACGAGGCTGTCTACTCTCCCTCCTCCTCTTTCTTTTGGTGGTTGACTGGATTATGAAGACCTCGACATCTGAGGGAAATCACGGAATACAATGGACAGCTCAGAACCAATTAAACGATTTAGACTTCGCAGATGACCTATCTCAAACACACGAACAACTGCAGATGAAGACAATTAGTGTAGCAACAGCCTCTACATCAGTAGGCTTCAACATACACAAAAAACAGCAAAATCCTTAAATACAACATGGAGAACACCAACGCAATCACACTTGATGGAGAAACTCTGGAAGATGTGGAAACGTTCACGTACCTGGACAACACCGTCGATAAACGAGGAGAATCTGACGCAGACGTAAAGGCGAGGATTGTAAGATACTGAATGTTCGTTGACCGGATGCCAGCAGCAACAGCCTAGTATGGGAGAGAACAAACCAGTTTCCAGCCGAGGACGAAATTGGAAATAGATGTTGGAAGTGGATAGATAGGACACACATTAAGGAAATCATCAAACTGAATCACGAGGCAAGCCCTAACTTTGGATCCTGATGGGAAGCAGGAAAGAGGAAGGTCAAAGAACTCACTGCGCCGAGAATATAAAGCAGACATGAGTAGCAACTGGAAGGAACTGGGAATGGTTGTTCGGAAAAAGTTGGATGGAGAGTGCTGGTGAGCGGTTAATGGTCCTCCACGAGTGGTAACAGTTCGTTAGTAAATAAGCAAGTCAGACAATATAAACCTTGTTGCTTGACATCAGATAACTTAATCAAAACGACTGATACTGTGTACATATAGTGACAGCTTGATTCACTTGTAATGGAGAAGTGTTGAACGTTAATATTGCAAACTTATTGTTAATAAGGTCTTGAACAATTTGAGAAGCAAACTATCAGTCATCTAGAGCATTCAGTTACTAAGTGAAAGCGATGACACCAGAGAGACATCGAACAGATAATTGTCTGTAACATACTGACCTTACGCGAAATTCAAACTGAAAAACTAAGTCACTAAATTTCATTCAATTAGAGCAGATTGAGACAAACATCCAAGAGTTGTCTTCATTTTCTTTTTAGTTTTGCAGTATAAATTCACAATAACCAAAGTATCTACACGAACTTGGAAGTTGGTCTTTCCACTGCTAGACGTAAAAATTAATCAGTGTCAAGATAATCCTACATTGACAGTAAACTGTCAATGAGCTTATTTCGCCAAAACGCTTCCAAACCTAATATAATGTCTTGAAATAAGACTGATTTTTCATACTGATGCATTAGCTAAATGTTGATTTCTTCTACTGATACGGCTGTTTGCTGTGACTGTGATATACTTTTTTATTTGACGCATGAATCGATCTAAGTTAAACCACCACTGAAAACCTGGAAGCACTGAACAGTCGTTTCGTCCTAGCATGAGACTCCTCAGCAGTACATATCCACGGTGCCGCATACGGAAATCGAACTCAGAACCTTTGATTTTGCGCACCAACGCTTAATCGCTGAGTTGGCATTCAATGATCTTGATGTCTAACTCCAATCAATCCACGATATTATGCGATTACCTTCCATTGTCTTCGGTAGGTAACTGCCTCACCCGACACAATTTAGCTCCGCAACTTTTCAATAGAATTCCGTTTATTTCCTCTCGCAGCTAGTCACTAGTAAGAGCATAATAATTATCAGTAAGAGGTTGTGGAGATTGTTAAATCCGTTAAAATCGTAGACGGATCTAAGCTTTACCGACTACTCATTGTAACGGAACGGCAATGGTTTGTTGACCCAAAGAAGAAAACAGGACTGTAAAAGATTGATTTATTCACCTACCGTTCAGGAGTATGGTGATAATAAATTACTTATGATTTTAAATGTTTAGCCGGTCGATAAATTTGGATAAACTGTACTAGTAATCAATCGATTATCTTATGTATATGACTGACTTTGTGATATGTGCTACTGATGTCGACAGCTATAAGTAGTATATATCATCAATCGAAAGTGGAATGCATGGCGACAGAAGGTTAATAAGATTGAAGGAAAGAGGACGAGAACAAAGAATGATTAATGTGGAAATGAAAGAACAATGAAGTCTGAAACAATCGATTGACATTTTACAAATGAAGTATTTACTGTATGATTCTCAGATCTTATTAAGGTATTCTGTAATTTCGTATCCAAGTTCATTCGATCATCTCCAATTATGTTCTCGTTCACTACAAATTGACTGAATAATATAATTAATCACTGAATTATATATTTTGTTTATTCCTATAATCTAACTGAACAGAATCCAGAAGGGATAAAACACAAGTTCTTTAAAGTTAAATTAACTTCTGTCCATGTAACTTGAAGCCTATTGTCACGATCAAATGTGATTATGGAATTTTGGCGAGATTTTGATGTGATTCTAGCAACTCTCCTACAATCAATTTCGATTGTGGTTAAATTTTATTAATCTTTTCTGTTAACTTACTTAACAGCGAATGTTATTCGGACACTAACAGTTCGTTTATTTCTTTGTATTATAATCACTATCTTGTCTGTATTAACATGTACGCTAGATCACATTACGGACTCGAGCTTAAATGTCGATCGTTTAACTATTGCTCAATAAATCATTCTCTTTCCCACGTATATATGTACTCGAATCCTATTAGCCTTTGCCTTGCCTAGCTGAGCCTTGATTCGATTTGACTATGTATTCGCTCACACACATATATTAACCTATTTACTCTAATTCACTCGATATGCTTGTAATTTTGTTATCTGTGTTGTATCCGATAATAAACTGTAGTTGCCGCTCCTTATTACTTTCTGATTTCAAACACCATTGGAATTTATATAGTAACAGTTATCAAGGTGATTGAGTAACGAAGCAAAACCACTACAAACTGTCTAACTTTACCATTATTCAATGAGATCACTAATGGGGTAAAGAGAAGAAAACACATCTTTTAAAAACTATTTTTATTATTATTATTTCCAATCAACAGTTATACCATATCCATATACTAAAAAGTATCCAAATTAATTGAATATTCATTTCAGATGATAATCGAATAGATTGATTGCATAGATCTGTTTTTGTACAACATGTAGTGATATTTAGCCATGGTGATACAGATTTATTCGATGGAGTACATGTATCCATTATACAACTCCTGGTTATAGCGTTTAAAACACCATTTTTTAGTTTGATTATTTTCTACAGAAAACAATACGAGAAGTAATAATAATAATAGTAATAATAATGTAATCAATTGACAAAGCAAGGGTCTCATTCCTACAACTGAAGAAAATATGAAACTCAAAACAACTGTCTGTCAATCAATATCAAAGTCACAATCTTCAATATGAATGTCAAAACAGTCAGTTCTACTGTATGGAGCTGGAACTTGGAGAACTACTTCAACCATCATCAACAAGGTACAAGTATTTATACATATTTGTCTACGCAATATACTCAGCATCCATTGGCTGGATATCATCAACAACAGCCTACTATGGGAGAGGACAAACCAACTTCCAGATGAAGAGGAAATTAGGAAAGGACAATGGAAATGGATAGGACATACATTATGAAAATCACTAAACTGTGCCAACTTATAATCCTGAATAGAATCGGAAAAGTGGAAGGTCAAAGAACACACTTTGTAGAGAAATAGAAGCAAATATGAGAAGGATGACTGACAACTGGAAAAAGCTGGAAAGGATTGTCCAGGGCAGGGTTGAATGAAGAGTGCTGGTGCTTCACGAGGAGTAATAGGAGTATGTAAGTAAGTAATCAATAAATGTGACAATTTACCTATCAAACTGATGTACCACAGGCTAATGAATTGAAACAAACATATCTAGGCGTATTGAGTATACAAGACTATCTTCTATGTAAGACAGATTCCAATTTAATTCTATTTGTTGACTGTTTTGTATTCATGTGATAATATATTATTACATTGGTCTATAATTTGGTTCATGATTATAGTAGAATTTGTTGAGTCGAATATATCAAATGATATTCAGTATCATAATCAACTGAGTCTATTATTGATAATATTGTTTAATCCTACTGATCTAATTATCTAATATCTTGTGTCCATTTGAGGATCAATATCAAATCGATTATTTTTCTGTGATTGAAATCATGAGTCAGTTGAAGCTAGACCACCATGCAAAACCTGGAAGCACCGGACGACCGTTTCGTCCGGGCACGGGACTCCTCAGCAATGCGTATCCACGATCTCGCACCCCGTGAGATCCGAACCCAGGACCTATCAGTCTCGCGCCAGGCGCTTAACCAACTAGACCACTGAGCTATCTGGCATCCACCGGTGTTAATGTTAGACATACATGATGGTCTAGCTTTAACTGACCCATGAACTCAACTATAAAATTATTCATTACTCTGAAGAATTTAAGAATCAGATTGATGAATAAAACATTTGAATTTCAATTACCTTAATCAAGCAGAGGAATATAGAAATATTCCTAGTAAATGTGTGGCATTTTAGAAACAAAATATCGGTTAACTGAATGATGATAATTTGACTTATACTACGTAACATATACTATGATTCTTCCAATCATCCGAATCTCTTAACATTAAACTGTATGATAGCTTGAATAAGTAGAAAATAAATCGGGATTTGTGGAGATTGTAGTTTTTCACAGATGAAATAACGAGTTGATCTAAGGTAGGCCACCAGTGAAACCCTGAAAGCACTGGAGGGCTGTTTTGTTCTAATATGGGACTTCTTAACAGTGCACATTCACAGCTGTAACCAGAGGAGTCTAATCTGTGTCGAGTGGAGATAGTTATCAATCTCAGACAATGGATAAAGGGTTGCGCTTAATCAAAGATCGATTGAAGTTACACATTAACACTGTTGGATGCCAGTTCAGTGGTCTACAGATTAAGCGTAAGCGGGTGAAACTAAACGTCCTTGTTTCGAGTCCAGCATGCAAGATCGTGGGTGAGCACTTCTGAAAAGTTCCATACCAGGACGAAACGGCCATCCAGTGTTTTCAATAGTCGTCTAACTTAGGTTGACTTGTGATTCCAACTGTGAAAATAAATATAAGTTTTATGAGAAATATATTTTTGTTAAACCTCACCTGGCAGGATTTACAGTCATTGCTAATTGTGAAATTAGCTTTAGCTGTGAGATTTGTACAATTTTGACAAACATAACATTTTAAAGCTCCCGAATTTCCTAAATTTGAAATGTTTAAAAAAAGCAATTTTATTTCAACATTATCAGTACTATATTCAGTAGTGTAATAGGAAAATTCAACTATCCTTCATAGTTCACCTAATTTGGACAGTCATTGAAAACCAGAAAGCACTCATTAGACAACAATTTCATCTTAGTATGGGATATTTTAACAATGTTCATTCATGACCTCCACGAAAGGGGATCAAAGCCAGAACCTTTAGTCTTGGTAACAAACTCATAAACTTTAGACTATTGAGTCAGCTCTCAATTGTTTACATCCCTAAACTGAATCAATTTATCAGATTTTATGACTATTTCCTAATGCCAGGGTGAAGCATATAAAATCCTTTATATGATTGAAATCATCTTCTTTATGACTCAATTGTTATGCCCAGACGAGAATTATGGATGGTAACTTTTGAGAACTATTAATGAACCAACACCATACATATAATAATTAACTATTCGTGTTCTTCTTATTACAACCTTTATTTTGACCCATAGATTATTATTATAAGATTTACCGTTCTTGAGTTATGTCTAGTCTATTAATCACTACCTCCCTTATTCACAGCCACATTTGGCTAAATCTTGTACAAATGTTGTTTTCTGTTTTATGGTACGATGTGGTCTGTTTGGTTGGTGTATATAAACCCATTATGTTTGAAATATAAGGATTCATATCGTGGAGGCTGAGATTAATGTTTTGGATTCAACAGGCATGAGAGAAGGATCGATAAAAACTGTAGACTGCTCATACGGGTTTTATGCGTCATTGGTCCGATCGATAATTGACCGTTCTCTAATTGGCGGCGTCGTCGTCGTCACGTGATACACTGATAGGGGCACAAACCAACAAGATATAACATTAATACTGTCTTTAGTAAATTGAGATTATAATTGAATTATGAGTAATATCCATCACATCATAGTGCTTGAACTTCATGATAAACTTAAAAAAATTATATTTAATGTTAGCTAGTTGCATCAAATTTTTACGTTTCCTTTTTTTCATTTAATTACAATTCAAACTTGAAACTATTCAGTTACAAATGAATGTCTTACCTTAAAAAGATATTGAATACAACAAGAGATAGATTTCTTCTCCAATGTTAGATTTACAGAATTGTACAACTAGATTCATCATTGAGTAGAGACTAGTATCATGTTTATCTAGTCTTTGAATTCAATGTGATCATTAACCTAAGTGATTTAATATCTTAAGCATTATATTGAGATCTAAAGTGGTAGAAGGTAGTGGATAGAAAATGCAGTTTTACAAGAGGTCAATTACTGTCTTAGATAAGTCAGTGGCAACGTCACAGACTAAGCAGTTGGATGACGTCGGTTTGAGTCCGACAGAGAGCATCAATTTCCTTAAGATTATAAGTAAACTTTCATGATGAGTCCTAGATTGCACGTAATGTAGGTTCAGCTTTTCCTACCGACTACCATAAATCACCTAATATTTCAAAAGGACTATACTGACTGGGTATATCCGTCATGCTGTCTAACCGTAAGATTATACTTACAGTTAGATAATGAACTATTCTAGGCATGATTTAATCCCAAAAAAATATATTCAAACAATTATTTATCATCTAAATAGTTCTTTGATAGTTTGAATATATTTTATGTAAAGAAAAGAATCTGGAGAAACATCATCAAGAAGGTATAAGTATGTATAAATAAATGCAAGATACTCAGCATCCATTGGCTGGATATCATCAACAACAACCTTTTGTGGGAGAGGACAAACCAAATTCCAGCTGAAGAGGAAATTAAGAAAAGCCATTGGAAATGGATAGGACATACATTACGGAAATCACCAAAATGCATCATAAGACAAATGCTAACTTAGAATCCTGAGTGGAATCGGAAAAGTGGAAGGTCAAAGCACATACTTTGTCGGGAAATAGAAGCAGATATGATGAAAAGGATGACTAACAACTGGAAAGAGTTGGAAAGAATTGCCCATGACAGAGTTGGATAGAGAGTGCTGATGGGCAGTCTATGCTCCTCAATGAGAAGTGACAGGGGTTAATTAAGTAAGTAAAGAAAAGAATCATCATCAGACTATCTTAATGATGATTAAATTCCATTGAATATTCAAATAAAGTACTTTACATCATTACAAATCAATACACAATCAATATATTAAAATAACATTGAAATCCACTTACCTATATACATTGAACTTATCAATATAAAGATAAACATTATACTTATAACCATACAATTTTGTTTATTCAACATATTCCCTTATTGTAAAATAAACTTTGAATAGACAAACAACATGGTGAATTCAATTATCAATTATCTATTATAAACATTGTGCTACATTTTGATTGGTCATTTAAAAACTATCCATTCATAGATAAAGTATCAATTCTCTTTGATGTGTTTAAACTAAGTTATGATTTATATGCAAAGATGGATAGTGGGTTGGCAGTGGAATCCTGGATATGCGTTTCATCCAATTTGTAACTCGTCAGCTAGATGTACGTGCATCTCAAACTTGTTGATGTTCACTCTGGGACTGGAATCTAATATCGTTCGCTTTAAACACCATTGCGTTATCTACGTAGCTACTGTGTTCTAATAGCCAATTGCTTGTGTAATGGGGTGAAGTTTAAATTCACTAGGTATTGTTTTACTTGTATCTTCTCAATAGGACAAAACGTGCTTCCTGGATTTCACTGCTAGCCACTATCTATATTTGCTTACAATGCTTGTGAATTAAGGCTATATGGGTATATGTCAATAAGAGTCTGATCAATTGCAGTCCGAAACATCAATGGGGAGATTCAAACAAACAATTCCAAGTGAATTTAAGTTATGATTGTCCATTTTAATAACAAATAATTATCAATATACGTACAAATGTCAATTATTGTAAAAAAAAATCTAATAGTTGAATTCATGAGTCGATATAAGCTAGAGCATTATTGAAAACCTAGAAATATTAGATGGCTGTTTCGTTCTAGTATTGGACTCCTCCGTAGCAGTGCATATCAACGAACCCGTATACGGGATTCAAACTCAGGACTTTAGATCACACGGGTGAATACTTAACATCTAGACCATTGAGCTATCTGACATCCAATGATGTTAACGTCTAACTATTCAGGACGTTAGATCCCCAGAACTCACTCGGAAAAGGTCCTAATTTTGTAATTTTATTCTGAAAATTTAAATTTTATGTTTTCGCGCCGAGAGACGTTTAGTTAACCTACAGCTTACATTTCCCACTCGGAAATCCTTGACTGTCATTGGTAGTTGATGGATTATTTTTAGTACGTTATTTTGTGGCTCTCCCAAGGACGTTTCTATCATTGTATAAATAAGCTTGGTTTGTATGCTTAGTGACCTAGTATTTTCTATGTGCTTGTATAATACATTCTCTACATTTCAGCAAGATTTCTTGATCTAGATGGCAGGGCCGGGGACAACTTGACTAGAATAACCTATCGTGTCATCATATCTTTGACCTTCGTCCTGTTTACCGAATAAGGTGAACTCGTAATAGTATTGAAGCATATCATTAACTTTTTAATTTTAGTGAAATGTTATGAATTAAATGATTGTTCCCACTGATTTTCTTTTCAGTCATCCCCATATATTTGGTATTTTTAGAGAAAAAAAAAACAATAGGACGAAATGGCCGTCCTGTGATTCCAGGATTTCCATGGTGGTCTAACTTCAACTGACTCATGATCTCAACCATTGAAGTTTATTTATGTTGCCTTTTTACAAAAAAAAATATATAGTTGATGTTATCTATAACATTGTTGTATCTATTACATATGTTCTACCTTAGAATTTTTGGTCAATTTTCTTATTTTTCATTTAAGATTTTTTGATTGAACTACATCAGAGTGAACATCAACTCTGAGATGTCGGTACATCTAGCTAACGAATATCAAATAGGATGAAACGTGTATCCTAGATTCCACTACTAACCACCATATATCTTTGATTACAATGCTCGTGACTTGAAGTAATATCGAGGTAATCCATACAGGATGCACATACTCCAATAAGAGATTGATCAATTGCGGTCCTAAATAACAATGTTAAGATACAAGTAAAACAATACCTAGTGAATTTAAACTTCACCCCATTACACAAGCAATTGGCTATGAGGACTCAGTAGCTGAGTGGATAACCTGATGGCATTTGAAGCGAGCGGTACTGGGTTCGTGTCCCATAATAAACGTCAACAATCGGTTGGAGGTACATCCATCCCACGAATCCCAAATAGAACGATGAATTTGTCCTGCGTTTCACTGCTAGCCACTATACATCTCTGCTTACAATGGTCGTGACATGAGGTAATATCGAGGTAATCCACACATAATACACATATTCCAATAAGAGACTGATCAATTGCAGTCCTAAACATCAATGGGGAGATACAAATAAAACAACATCAAGTGAATTTACACTGCATTTAACCATAGTAAATAGTTAAGGATAATTTGATTTGAGCTTAAATATGTGTACACACACTTCAAACTTGACGAACATTTAACTAAAAACAAGTATAGCTCTCCTTATTCTCTCCCTTCCTCTTTGACCTGGTGACCGACTGAACCATAAAGACATCAACTTCTGGGGGGCGCATGAGACACAGTGGACATCTAGGATGCGGTTGGACGATCTAGACCTCGCAGATTATCTGGCTCTACTATCGCACACGCAACAAAAATGCATGAGAAGACGACCAGTGTAGCAGCAGCCTCAGCAGCAGTAGGTCTCAACATACACAAATAGAAAAGCAAGATTCTCCGATACAGCACAACATGCAACAATCAAATCATACTTGACGGAGAAGATCTGGAGGATGTAAAAACTTTTACATATCTGGGCAGCATTATTGATGAACACGGTGGATCTGATTCAGATGTGAAATCGCGGATCGGCAAAGCAAGAGCAGCATATCTACAAGGCAAGCTCTCACATGGAATCCTCAAGGTTAAAGGAGGAGAGGAAGACCAAAGAACATATTACGTCGAGAAGTGGAGATAGACATGAGAAAAATGGACAAGGATTAGATAGAACTGGAAAGGAAGGCCCAGGACATAGTGGGTCGGAGGATGCTGGTCGGGGAACTACTGATTTACAAAATAGGAATTCTTAATATTTTATGGAACAATACATTAAATGTAATAATCTTTGTTACCGACACGCTTAAACTGTCTTTCTAGCCAGTTTCGTTACACCTAACTATTGCTGTATGTCAACTGCAACACTAGAGAGAATGTGTGAATTGCAAGCAGAAGCTTTATTCCAAGGTTAGTTTCTGTACAAGAAAAATGAGGATTTTTATAGAGTTACATACTACTTTGGGCTTCGGAAAATTGCTGGAACCATACTAAATATAGTAGCGCCATAGATAAATATCCAATCAAAACTGTGGCAGGTGATACTTCATTTTTTAGATGTTTCTATGACGATTCTATTCAATGCTGATTTGACAGAACACTTCCTGTCGTTTTTGGTCCTCTGAGGACTTTAACAAGGGATATTTTCGGGACACCTTCAACGAAACTTCAAATGATTATTTCTCGTTTAAAATTTCTTACTTTATAAATCAACCAGAGTGAGCTCTCATCGCCTAACCTCAAGTTTATCAGTTCGAACCCTGATGGGGTACTGGAGAGGCACTATCACTGAAGTGTTGTAAATTAGGATGAAACAGATATTCAGTACTTCCTAGTTTCCATTAGTCATCTAGCTTAATTCAGTCTATGGTGTAAACTGCTAAGTTTAGGAATCTCCACAAAACTTTAAATTAGATAGAAAAAAATTCCATTTAATTTATTTTAATTCATAACCTTAATCTTAAATCCCATGAAATTTTGTCTTCAAAACTAACTTGTAGCTTTATCCACATTAGGTACCATCTGAATTGAAAACCACGTTCTTTCTCCTCAAAGTGAAAGCCTAATTCTGCCATATCTGTTCATGAAGATCATTTTTCATTCATACAGACATACTTACTTTCGCCTGTTACTACTCGTGGAGGAACATAGGCTTCCCATCAGCACTCTCTATCCAACTCTGTCATGGGCAATTCTTTCCAGCTCCTTCCAGTTGTTATTCATCCTTTTCATATCTGATTCTGTTTCCCGACAAAGTATGAACTTTGGCCTTCCTCTTGGCTTGTCTCATGATGCACTTTGGTGATTTCCATAATGTATGTCCTATCTATTTCCATTGTCTTTTCCTAATTTCCTCTTCATCTGGAAGTTGGTTTGTCCTCTCCCATAGTAGGCTGTCGCTGATGATATCCAGCCAATGAATGTTGAGCATGTTGCGTAGACAACTATTTATAAATACTTGTACCTTGTTGATGATGGTTGTTGAAGTTCTCCAATTTCCAGCTCCATACAGTAGGACCGACTGTTTTGACATTCATATTGAAGATTGTGACTTGATATTGATTGAAAGACAGTTGTTTTGAGTTTCATATGTTCTCCAATTGTAAGAATGCGGCATTTGCTTTGTCAATCTTCGTATTTACATCTGTGTCCTATCCTCCTTGTTCATCAATGATACTTTCCAGTTACATGAAAGATTCCACTTGTTCCAGAGTTACTCCATCAAATGTGATTGGATTGGTGTTCTTCGTGTTGTATTTAATGATCTTGGTTTTTCTTTTGTATATGTTGAGGCCTACTGATGTAAAGGCTGCCTTTACACTAATTGTCTTCATCTGTATTTGTTCATGTGTATGATCTAACTTCAATTGACTCATGATCTAAACTATTATAATTACCTTTCAAATTGTTTAACAGTTTTATTACCTGAAAGATGAATAGAATCTTATCAATTGATTTTTCATGATCAATTTGTAAGTAGTATTGTAACTTGTGTATCATAAGTAGAAATCTGCCTCCTCCTCCTCCTTCTTATTATTCTTATTATTATTACCATTTTTTTTCTTTAAACAAGTATACTTAAAATGAGTCAAATTACTTTAATCTAACTTAGCAACACATTAGCATTGTTAGATACGTACTACATTTTAAAGCATGTTTTCACCTTTGACATTCAATGAACAAGTTTTTTGTTCGTTGTTTTGTTTTTCTCTTAATTCATATTATTTTTCTATGATCTGATTCATTCAAGTTCATGTTTGAATCATAAATAATCATAGCACTAAGTTGTACACGTTTTATCATGTTAAAAACATTTGGTTTTTCATGTATAATGATTCAAATGTTCATAGTTCATTGTGAATATCTTGTTTAATTTAATTAAGTAATGATGTGATGTTTTAAGTATATGGTTCAATTTTTTTGATTAAGATCATCAATCGATTGATGTTAGATGACTATCGAAAACTTGAAAGCATTCGATGACCATTTCGTTCTACTATAGGATCCCTCAATAGTAAGCATCCAAGATCATACCCATGAGATTCGAACCCAGGATCTTTAGTTTCGCAGTTGAATGCTTAACTTTTAAACCGGCGAGACTCTAATTTATGGACGAGCCAATCAGAAGCGTTTTAGATATTTCAAGGTTACGGCGCCGGTTTCAGTGCTTAATGCTAACGAACGATCGGTTCACAAGGAATTTTGTACAAAACGTGATAATTGAGCGGCTATAACAAATGAAACGGCGAGACTATAATTTGTGGATGAATCAATCAGGCATAAGATAGTAGATCTCGGATTTTAACGCGAAAGCCTTCCATCCTTTTGTTTAAATAAACTCCTGGCATTATAGCTGGTGTTAGTTCGTGATGAAAACCGCATATATAATTCTTAACTACGGCAAATTATGAAAACTATCGCGAACTGGATAATAAAAGCACCAGTGACACTGGTTGCAGTCAGGTACTACAATATATACGGATGTTTGGAGAGCGTACAGACTCCTACATAGGTTTGGTTATGTGCATAGTGTCGTTATCCACAAGTAGCATTTTGTGCACTCAACAGTCGAAGTACACATAAACAATATTGGAACTATGTAGTCGAGGCTGAAAGGGTTTTTGAGACCTTATCATGGCTCCAGAGGCCGACTATTCTGTAGCCGTATGGATGATTTCCTCTACTGCATGCATTACGATTTTACAACCTCGGAACCTCTTCCTAACCTTGACAAGTTTTTGAACCTCGGTTTTGTATAATATATTTTTACTCCACATTGACTGTTTGCTGATTGGCTAATATTTCTCAAGGTCACTTAAGATTCGTTCAAATGTCGTCCATAAATTAAAGTCTCACCTCTAAACCACTGAGCAGGTACCCAAAAGTGTTAATGTCTAACCTCAACTAGTTCACGAAATTGCGCGATCATCTTCCATTGTACTGAGGTAGATATTTGTCTCTACCTGACATGGATTTAAGATGATTTTGTTTTGTAGATCATTCACTTTTGGACACACAATGATTTACTTCAGATATTGACTTAATGTCTATCAACTACTTAGAACCTAATATCGTATAACTGTGGTTTGATGTGGTCTTTCAAACAAAATAACCAATTGGTTGATTTTTAAATCTCTCTCAGATCACTCTTCTTAAGAATTGTCTGTTTATCGTTTTATTTTAGATTATTACTTGCTTACTTACATATGCCTATTACCACTCATGGGGGAGCAAAGGCTTCTCACTAGCATTCTTCATCCAACTCCGTCCTCACAAGCCTTTCCAGTTGTTTCCAATTATTATTAATCCTTTTTATACCTGCTTCCGATTCCCGATAAAGTGTGCACTTCGGTATACCACTTTTCAGTTTCCCCAGAGGAATCAAATTTAGCTCATATCTCGTGATGCAGTTTGATGATTTCCGTAATGTATGCCCTATCCACTCCTAGCGTCTTTCCCTAATTTACTCTACAGCTGTGAACTGATTTGTTCTCTCTCATGGTAGGCTGTTGCCGATGATATCCAGTCAACGGACATTGGGTATCTTATGTAGACAATTGTTTATAAATACTTGTACCTTCTCCGAGTTTCAGCTTTGTACAGTACTACTGTCAAAAAGTATTCAACCAGCCAATGTCTACTAAATCATCATTTATGATTTAACTTTGTAAGCAAAGATGGATAGTGGCCACTGATGGAGTCCACAACACGCACCTCGTCATCCGGATGTACCCCGGATCCGAGTTAATGTCCACTGGGGGACTCGAACCCAGTACCGCTTGCTTCAAACGCCTTCGCGTTATCCACTCAGCTACTGAGTCCTGATAGCCACCTGCTTGTGCAATGAGGTGAAGTTTTAATTCACTGACGAGTCCCAAATAGGACGAAACGTATGTCCAAGACTCCACTACTAACCACCATACATCTTTGCTCACAATGCTCGTGACATGAGGTAATATCGAGGTAATCCATGCGGGATGTACATGTTTCAATAAGAGATTGATCAATTACAGTCTTAAACATCAATGGGAAGTTTCAAACAAACAATAGAAAATAATCAAACTACTTTAAAATACAAAGTAGTGTAAAACCAAATACAGACATTTAATATTCATTGGTTGTTTGACTCTTCGAATTAACGTTTAGGACTGCAATAGATCAGTCTCTCATTAGCAATATGTGCATTATAAATACAAAAATATCCATTTGAACACTTATTATTATCTTTAATACACTAAGTCAAATTGGAAGAACGTCAAAAGAAACATTTCATATCTGATAAGTTACTTAAAAGTTTAGGAATACGAGAATTTAGTGATAGATAACTACCTGAAATGAATAATTTTGTTGGCATTTGAAACTGATCCTGATCTTGTTAATGTCGATGAAAATTAACCCAGGATTTTCGGTCAAGCAATGAGGTTAGAGACTAGTACAGACCAGGTAAAACACTTAGTCACCCGTAGACAGTCAACCCAGTTGCCTTGTGTTCACCTGTCCTTATGTTAGTTTAAATATATTGTTCCTCAAAATCAATATTGTTTTCTGTTTTTTTCTACTAGTATAAGTGTAATCGTTACTCCTCGATTATTCACACTATAGAAGGATACTTCTACTTGGAATGATTAAATTGAAATGGGGTCTTGTCAACCTTGAAGCATGATCACAGATCCTAAATGGTGATGGCTTAAAGCCAGTTTTACGCTACTGTTTTTGTCAGCAGTTTTTGATGTGTTAGCTACATATTTTTCAGACCTTAGAGCCAGCGTTGCTAACCAACGGGGTAATGCTATGTGTACTAATTTTTAGGGCTCACTTCTTCTAACCATACTCTCTATTGTTAGAAGACAGAATCGCTACGTCTACACAGAAATTTCCTAACCTCAACCTATAGATAAATCTATATTTTCATTAGTCATTTATCCATCATGTGTAAAGAAGTTCGTCTCATACTCAGTCAGAGTATATGGTCGAAATGTTTAAGTCAAACTGTAATCAACACACAACGATATAAATCTAATTTGTCAACCCAAGGGATAAAGGTCAACCAACCACATGGTCATACTCCAACTGAATAAAGTACCCAAAAAGAACAGGGCGACTCATGAAGACAATAAACCTGTGTAAACAGCCGGTTGAAAACAAAGTTATCAGAACGAGTTGGCTTAATACTGATGAAACAATCAGAATACTGACATTTACATGAAGTAATCAGTGTTTATGCTTTCTGGAAGTGACAGTGAAAGGCCATACAATTCAATCATCCAAGTCAGAGAACTCAAAATTATCAATACCACTAATGTTGGTGTTTATTTACCACTAATGCAACCGTCTTGCTAAGTAAGCACTTAGGTCAATCAGCGTTCAGTAAATATACCGAAATTAATCCGATTTATCAACCGACTATAAAAGGTCATGAACAAATTTAAGGTCAGGAGAGAAGATAATCAAAATAAGTACGCTGAAAATATGACAGGAAAAGTGGCCTTGAATTAGTGGTCTAGAGACTGAACATTCATGTACCGGACTGATAGTCCTATATCGAATCCATATGATAAAGTCGTGCATATGCACCTTTGAGGACCTTCATAACAAGAAACAGTATTTCATAGCTTTCAATCATGGTCTAGTTAAGACCACCTCATGATTTAAACTACGGGAATCAGTCATTTGTGGATAACTTCTTATAGCTCACTAATATTTAAAGTGTATGAATCAGTGGTTTATTGTTTAGATTAAAGGTTTTGTGTTCGATTCCTGATGGTAAGATAGTTGATCCTCATTACTGAGGCGTGTCACTCTACGACGAACCAGCTCTCCAATCCTTTTCTGTTTTTGTTTTTTTAGTGGTTGTCTAATTTAGATTGATTCATAATATCAATAAAACAGAGCAATTTTCATAACCCTATACTGATAACCAGGATAGTCTATAAATCAATGATAACATTGAAATAGATAACATAACTAAATATCATAAGTAAAACGTACAAACTAATAGTAAGATGACAGGTATAAAAATCATTATACTAATATTTAACAATATGATGATCTGAACAAATTTCTTATAAATACATAGGTTAGACAGGTTGAAATCGTGAGTCAATTGAAGCTAGACCACCATGGAAAACCTGGAAGCACTGGATGGTCGTTTCGTGAGAAGCCGTTACCAGTGGAGCTCAACCAGATCTGTTGTGAGATATCAGCTCACTGAAGACAATGGTGTACGATGGCGCAACTTCGTGGATTGATTAAAGTTAGACATTAACACCGTTGGATGCTGGCTCAGTGGTCTAATGTTTAAGTGCTCGCGCGCGAAACTTGCATGTCCTGGGTTCGACTCTCGAGGGATGCGGGGTCGTGGATGCGCACTGCTGATGGATCCCATACTAGGATGAAACGGCCGTCCAGTGCTTCCAGGTTTTCCATGGTGGTCTAGCTTCAATTGACTCGTGATTTCAACCTGTAAAATTTCTAAAAATCTCCAAAATACCCATACATTAATTAGAGTCGTCAGCTCGAATCCTTATAACTTCTATTGATACATAATATGTAAGAGAAGAGATTAAATCTTATCAATGAAAACTTGTAATTATCTGATAAAACACTTCAAAATGTTATCATTCTATCTACTACATGATCAATATTGTAACAGGATCCATTCTTAATTGAAGAAAATAGAAGTATTTGTTAATTTATTGGTTAGATTGTCTGATTATATACCCAATACAGCTTTCGTCATGGTGACAGGTGAATTGGTAAATACACTTCTTTCTTCTATTCATATCATTGTTCTCTAGACAATATATAAATGTAGGGAGAGAGAGAGAGAGGGAGAGAAAGAGAACTGTAGCATCTGATTACATTGTATGACGTAATAAAGAAAAACTCTAAGTTTCATGACTTGTTTTTATTGCATAATGGATATTGTCTGTAATTTTAGAAATGAAATAGACAATGTTTACTGAGAAATAAAAAAATACATTTTAATGAAATAATATACTTTTATCTTGGTAATAATTGGAAATGACATGGATGTGATTGGTTATTATTATTAGTAGTATTGTGGTGTGTGTACTACTTATATTGATATAAGTACTATATGACGCGACTTGAAGAACGTGTCTGGCAACAGAAGATGGGAGAAGATCAAGAAAGGAAGAGCGAAAACACAATGCAATTTGTAAGGAAACGCATGAACAATGAAATGTGAGACAATGGATTGATGTTTACAACAGAAACAATCCAGGTTGATGTGATGGATTAATATTTTGCAAATTAACGACTTGTTATATGGTTTTTCTATTTTATCCAGTAACTCTGTAATTTAGTGTTTAATACAATTCGATTATCCCCACCCGTGTTCTGTTCATTACAGTATAACTTGCGCATATTTATTTGACAGTGATCATCTACATATTTGGAAACGATCAGCTTAGATTTTATTGAGGTATAAATTCCTTGTAAACAAGTACATTTTTTTTTATTTTAGAGGGTATTTTGCCGTTAAATGTCTTAGTATAGTCGAGAGTGGGGAGAGTCTATTCTTCGTCTCCAAATGCTCTCACATGGTCACGCGTATATAGCCATTGACAGAGAAGTACTACTCATCGACTTCTTACGGTATTACTGTTGTTTACGAAATTGAGAGGATGAAAAGCGAATGTCTGACGCTTTAACCGGGTTTGTGAACACGGATGGTCCACCTAGGAGAGTTGAAAAACCTTCATTCCAAACAAATAGTGAACATGGGCTCCAGAATCCTGAAGGAACAAATGGCGTATGAATTAATTATTAGTCACCGGTTACCATGGGTGGTCCACCAGGGTGCTTGGTACCTGTGTGGTTGCGCCACAGGATTGAGCTGTACTATTCAGATTGTAGCGTTAAAGCCTGTACGGTGTCTGGTTCCTCCGCTAAACGGGGTTGAGCTGTACTGTTTGGGTTTTTGCGTGAAAGTCTGGATGGTGTCTGGTTCTCCTGAAAACCAATGTAAAATTACCCTGGCCCACAAGGGTATATTATATATATAACTGTGGTTACCATGGGACTGCATCTCCTAACAATGCTCCACTGCCTTGTGGATCAGACCTTTAAGTCGAAGGCTCCAGGTGTGGCTACCTAAGGAAACCACTTGCTTCTGTCTGGGTACCCGGCTAGTATCACAGCCCACACACAAATTAAGTTACTTATGTGGCGCATATGTACTCTGTGCCCTTTTGTACCAATATTTATGTTTTCAAATAAATAAATAGAGGGTATTTCTCAACAATAACCAATCGAAATCAAGGTCTACAGGACAACCTGGAAGTCATATATGGAGAAATTTGAATACTTTACTTCTAATTGTAGTATGTGCTGATGATATTATTCATAAGTACGATGAAGGCTCTACGATCGAAACATCCAGCTCAGGGAACAAAACTCATCAAAATCATCCACCTGATTTACAAATCTTCTCCACCATTTCTCACTAATTTGGAATGGTATCACGTTCACTTGATGAATTACAAGTTGAATAGAACCCGAGTTTTAGATGTTAATACCTAAACATAATCTAGAAGGTTTGGAGTTGCTATGTTCGAAATAATATGATATCACCTTGGTACTGGCAAACGGAACATAAACCAACAACTCAATAACTGGACGAAGCTAAGCTATCCCTCTGCACCCAAACCCTGCTAACTATAGAAAGAAGACCATATTCATCCGAGTGGAAATATATGGTTACACAAAAAGCGCGGTAAAACGAATACAGGCACTCAACTCACATGTAATACTTACAACCGAAAAATGCTTTTGAAAAGCATCACAAAATAGTGTTCTAAAAGAAAAAATGAATTGATGATGTATATGATCCTTTCGGATGACAAACACAAATTGCAAGTAATAATGAGCGCTTTTGGTGCTAAAATGAGAGATTCAAATTTCCTTAATTAAATAACAAAAATAATAAGAATGGGTTTTGTGGAGAGTTTTAGAAATTACACAGGTTGAAATCATGAGTCAGTTGAAGCTAGACCACCATTGAAAACCTGGAAGCACTCTCCACAAAACACATTCTGATAATAATCAACTGCTCACTAGTGACTGACTTCAGGAAAAAACTCCTGGAGTTCTAGTGAGAAGCCGTTACCAGTGGAGTTCAACCGGTCTGTTGTGAGATAACAACTCACTGAAGACAATGGTGTATGGTGGCGCAACTTCGTGGATTGGTTGAAGTTAGACATTAACACCGTTGGATGCCGGCTCAGTGGTCTAATGGTTAAGTGCTCGCGCGCGAAGCTAGTAGGTCCTGGGTTCGAGCCCCGCGTGGTGCGGGATAGTGGATGCGCACTGCTGGGGAGTCCCGTACCAGGACGAAACGGCCGTCCAGTGCTTCCAGGTTTTCAATGGTGGTCTAGCTTCAACTGACTCATGATTTCAACCTGTGTAAAAATAATAAGTTTACCAAGTGATTTCCGGGGATCTAAATCCTCAATAGGAGTTAACACTGAATCAACATATTTATGACCTGATAGGGTTACTATAACAAAAATTTGTCACTGACTTTTCTGCTCCTCAGTATTATTAATGACGTCCCAATTTTAAGTAAATGACATCTATTCTTTTGATAACGTTGAAACCTTTTAGCCAAAGGATCGAAATGAAGAGCTTTCATTGTCGTTCTAGACAATATTATCAACTTTTACTTCATATAGAATGGAACATTTTAGTGAATCAGGCGTGAAATAAACTCGTTTTGATGGCTTTATTAGTTAGATATACAGAAACACAGGCTTACAGTAAACTGACATATGTTATCAATGGTATCAACGGATAAAAACAATAATGAAAAAGAATTCAATTGAGGAAATGTTAAAAATAAGGATCATGTCTACACTGTGTTTCTTAATCTACTCTTTGTTTTCATTCATTCCATCACGTAATAGAAGACGGTAGCTCAGTATCACGAACTGATTGGAATTAGATGTGTTCACCATTGGATACTAAACAGGTGATCTAGAGGTTAAACGTTTACGTGCCAGATCGAAGTTCCTTTGTTCAACTCCACGATGGCAGAATAGTGGATGGGCACTGATGATAAGTAGCATGCTAGGAGGAGATGGCTCTTCGGTGATTCCTGGTTTTTTTTCTTATCTAAACTATGAATATTTATAGGCACTACATTATTTACTGAACCATTTTCCCAGTTTGACTTTGTTTGATCCATCATGATTTCTTAGACATTGTTGTGCCGGAGAAAAAGAAAAATGCTGATCACTTATACTTGGGACGAGGGGCCTCTGCAATTCCCACGATACGAAAGTAAGAACACAAAGACTGGTATAAGTGAAGATTTATTAGCCCCAAAACACTATGACAACGACAAATCGAATCATAATAGTCTAAAATACACTCATTTATATATTGATTGTACATCCATTTTGATTAATAATTAGGATTAAATCACATACTCAGTTATAACAAATCACTTACTGAGTATAGTTCATGCCAATGGAGTACAAGAATGTCTCGCATATTATACAGAAGAGAGTATCATACTGGGATAACAGTAACAAATACTACATTGAATGATCCTCACGTTGAATCAAAACGGATGTAACAATGAATAAAACTCAGAATGAGTAATTCAATCGAAAATTGACTTTTCTTTCCATCATATCAAGGAATAATTAATCTACTTAGTACAACTCGGGTTCTAACAGACATGAAGTACGTGGTGAGCATTTACGCAATTCGGACATACAGCCAACATGGAGCAATCTTTTGCAATAATCTATCGTGTTAACAACAGTCTACCTAATTCCGTCAGACTGCGAATCCTACAAATGGCTGAAACAATTGCTATTCGAATCAAAAAGCCAGAGATTGGCATCCAAAAGAAATATGTTTAGCCACTCCTTTTACCCTGGCCAACTTTGGGGCCAACTAGTTAATAATCAATTTTATAATATGGTGACGTAATCTGATTAATGTTCATTTTTTGCCCTAAACTTATCTTCATCTTATTATTATCTTTACCACTGTGATTATCATCTTTATCACTGTTATTATTGTTATCATTACACTTGATAACGTTTTTGAGGAATTTATTCAATATCCACCCGTAAATCAACTATATCTGACCTAATTATTACATAATTCCCTATTTTTATTCCATTCTTTTCTCTCTTATCCCATGTTGACCATATTTATTCTGATCATTTGTCGCACAATTTCATTTCACTTATAAAGTGATTCAAGTTAACAACTTCATATTACTCGTTGAAATCATGAGTCAATTTAAGCTAGACCACCATGGGAAACCTGGAAGCACTGGACGGCCGTTTCGTCCTAGTATGGGACTCCTCAGCAGTGCGCATCCACGATCCCGCCCCCGGCAAGATTCGAACCCAGGACCTATCAGTCTCTCTCCAGGCGTTTAACCAACTAGACCACTGAGCCGGCATTCAACGAGTGAAATTTCTGAAATCTCCACAAAACTCCTTCTGATAACTTCATATTAGTCAGCCCCAATATTAACGATCTGATTTGATGACAAACAACAATTCTTAATTCATCTATTACAATTTCCAAAGGATGTACTCTGCTTTAAATCTGGCCAATTTTATGGATTATTCATTTGGATTTATAATTGTAGAATACCTGATGAGAAATTATTGAAAAGAATATTCTTCGTTCATACAATTGTGTTTTAACTTGGAAGAAGTTAAATTTCATATTAGATTTCCTTAATTCTTAGCTTCATCGAAAAACGAAATGTATTTTCTTCTCCAACTACATTTGTTATTTTCTAAACAGATTATTCAACCTGAGACATTCTATGATCGTTCAATTTAGATAAATATACCTTCTATAACCTTGCTCAACCTTATACAAAAGCGGAAAGATTGAGAACTGACTAGAAAGCTGTAATTACCAAATAGATTTAAAATGTTGAGATTAGATGGTGGTTGGAGGTAGTCAACAGGAGACCCTGGAGCCGGGTTTCGTGCTACTTAGCACTTGTCAGCAAGGTGTACCTATAATCTTGAGGGAACTGGTGCTGGGTGACACTAAATCGAATCCGCCATGGACTAGACACGCATGACATTGATCGCCACCCAGTGATCAATCAATTGGGATTTAAAATGTACGCAAATTTTAGGTATCTATGTGTCTATCCCTTTGAATAAGACAAGGTCCACTACTGTCATCCGCCAATATCATGTTTTGTTTACTGTCTCCCAGCTAACATCTAACCTTAAAACAATATGTAAACGTAAGAATGTGATATCCCTGGACTTATCAAGAATATTACAGCTAATCTTGTTTTACTCGTTAGAAGTAGTAGTATATAAGTAGTATTATAAGTAGCATATAAGAAGATCGTTTGATGAACATTCACTATCATGTAACCTTCTGTAAGGTGACCATATCAGTATAGTGTAATTTAAACATTTCCATGCTCAAAAATCACCTAAATTGAAATCGGAAACCATTCAAATACGTTTCGGACCAATAGTTTAGTTCAAGTCTCAATTTCATTGAGACATGTGAATCTGAGTCTATCACTTAGAATGATATAGAAATGTTTATTCATAACAAAAAAAACGATGTTTAATACTTGAAATTTACAATGGAAGGGTTCAATATCAGGAAACTGATTGATTATTAACGAGTTGTTCTTGATGATATCCTGAAAGAATTTTTGTTGGAATACAGAAATTCATGAATTATGCAAAAAAATAACTTCTGTCCAATCAGCTGCAAAGTAGGTATTATAGCAAATCTATTTGACTGTATTCATAAACTCTAATCTAATGAAAGCCTGAAGGAAGAGATTTGTATTCATCAAACACTATTTAGATGAAAATGTTTACCTACATAAACTCTTCGATAAGTAGTCTGAAACAAAAGAACACGTTAAGTACAATTGAGTTGAAAAGAAAACTTTATTTTTGACACCTTACCAGTAGAGTAATTAACTATTGGGTAAATTCTCCTGTGATGACCATTTATCCAGCTTCAATGTATATGCCAAATCACATACATAAGAAAACTGAAAGGACGGTAAGTAGTCATATTTTTGAGCAAATCCCAGAGAATTTGAGTTTCTTATTACCTCGAAAACTGAAGGAACTGGATATCTAACCGACAGTGGGTACACCATCACACATCATTCAAGATTATCAATAGACAAAGACACATAACTCATTCATATGTTCTATCGAAGCAGTCTCTGCCATAAAAAACTCAAACCAGATCTACGTATCGGAGTTAGCTGTTAGTTTATCATGGTAAATCCATGGTGCTGATTAAAGCTGTGTCCAATTACTATCACTATTTTTAGTAAGAGATTGTGGGGATTGTTGGTTTCCATTGAAATAACGGACTGATCTAATTTGAACAATCTATGAAAACCTGGAAGAACTGCCGTTTTGTTGATGACCGTTTCGTCCTAGTACGAGACTCCTCGGTAGCGCTCACCTATGACTTCACATCCAGAAATTGAACCTTAGACCTTTGGTCTCGCACCGAACGCTTAGCCTCTAAACCGGTGGTCCAACATCTAATACTGTACAAGTCTATATTTAACCAGTTCGCGATATTACGAGACCATATTCCATTGTTTTTTGGTAAAATACCTTTCTCACACTCTACAAAACTGAACTCCATTGGTTATGACTTCTCACTAGAAATCAGGGAATTTCTTCTCGAGCCTAACCGCTGTTAAAGAATTATATACTATATCAAAATGGTAATTCAGTGCTTCCGGATTTTCAGTGGTTATCTAATTTAGATCTGTTTTTGATTCCAATGATGGTCAGTCTCTTTTATGATATGTGCATCCTGTGCGGATTGCCTCGATATTCCCAATAAGTTACCTGTATTTTTAAGCAGAAACATGAATACTTTAATTCAGTCGACCAATATATATGAATTAAATTTAAAATTCACCCCATTGTACAAACCAACAGTTATTTGGACTTGGCTGCTAGGTGGAATACGCAATAGCGTTTGAAGGGAACGATAATGGATTCGAGTCCATGAGTGAACAACAATTCTGACAGATCTAGAATTGAACGAAAAGCACGTCCTGGATTCCATTGCTAGACACCATCCATCTCTGATTAAAAACATAAATAATTAATCGTTTATGCAATAACATAACATTCGCAATATTTAAAATTACAATTTGCTGTTTAACACCTATTATGCATACCTGAGTCACTTTGGCTGCCTGATCATGTTATATACACTATTGAAATAACATGGCAATCAAAGGGTCTCAGGGAGCAAAATGATAATTAGGTGTATTCAATGCTTATGTTTAAATGTGTCAAGTGAATGATATCAATTACTTACCCAGTTTATTGTGAAATCAGTCTTGTTAAAACATTCTGGGTTAATCTATCGTTAACTGAAAAGTTTAGCTAATAGAATGCTTGTGTGATTTGATCATTTTGATATCAAGATTTTCTCATCTTTCTTTGAGTTCTGTCTGATTTCAGCAATATACCAATACGTTTTCTTAAGATCACGAACTGGTCTAAATTAGACAAACACTGAAAACAAGGAAGTACTAGGACACCACTTAGTCCTAGTATATGACTACATATCAGTGCCCATTCATAACCCCGCAATTAGGGGTAGAACACAGGGCCTTTGGTTGAGCTCGTGAACGTTTAACCTCTAGACTACTGAACCGGGATCTAACGGTGTTAATATCTAACTTTCAATCAATCCGTGATATTGTGCGACCATCTTCCACTTCCTCAGATTGATGCCTTCCTCACATCTAACAAGTTGTATCCCACTGATCATGGCTTCTCATTAGAACACCTAGAATTTCCCCTCGAAGTTAATCATTAGCTAACCAAGAGCTCCTGATAGAAAGTAAAAAAAATAACGGTTGGGTGGTAATAGTCTTCTGTTGAGTGAAATGTTAAATTGAGAATACGTGTTAAAAATATGAGTTAACCAGGTTAGTCATAAGCCATTTATTTTCAGTTTTCAGCGAGATAGATGAATAAACTTTGTTATTTGACACCGTAGATTGTCCATAGTTAGGCAACCACAAAAATCGGGAAGTACTGAAGATTTGTTTCGTTTTAGTATGATACCCCTTGGAAGTACTGATCCACAGCCTAACTGCATTTACGTCTGCGTCCGATCCTCGTTGTTCATCGATGATGCTTCTCAGTTACATGAAAGATTCCACCTGTTCTAGAGTTTCTCCATCAAATGTGATTGGGATGGTGTTCTCCGTGTTGTAGTTGAGGATCTTGGTTTTTTCTTTTGTGTATGTTAAGGCCTACTGATATAGAGGCTGCTACTACACTCGTTGTCTTCATCTGCATTTGTTCATATGAATGGGATAGGAGGGCTAGGTGATCTGCGAAGTTCGAATCATCTAATTGATTCTGAGCTGTTATTCTTGCATGAAAGAATTATCATTTGATGACAAAAAACTCGATAAAATAAGGTATTCCTAACAAACCATTATTATGAGAAACTTTATTAATCGTTTTTTCTACTAAGATGCTCAACATTTTTACTTAAATATGTTATATCTAGAGCTTAGATTCCTAATATACAGCATACAACTTGAGCACTCGAACACTAGAACCCTCCAAGTCGCAAGTACGAAGACAAAATACAAGTGAAAGGAATGCTTTTTTAAACAGTGTCAAATATGGTACGAAACTTCAAGGTATTTATGGTTTTTAGTAAAAATAAAATCACTATTATATTCATTCAATCCTCATACATGAGATTCTTAGCATTTGTTCAATAGGGAAGCTACACGTAAAGATTCTGGAATATTCTTCCAAAAGATGATTGAATGAAATATCTTTGACTCTTCCTGAGCTTCTTAGAGCTTCCTCGAATCCACCAGTGGACCGTCTTCACCAAATGCTTAATTTTTATTAGTCAGTTTACGGCTAATTAATGCTTTTATTTCAATTATGATACATATGTATACTGGACTCTTTCTTAATTTAACTAACGACATGCTTGTTATAAAGGTTTACTTATCTGTTATGACTTTTGCCTTGTTAAATATCGAGTGATTAAATCGCCAATTAGAATACTACTTGTATGAACTTGGCATTGTGCCAAACCAATGACGCATTAACTAGTATGGGCAGCCTAAAGTGAACTTTGAGTCTTTATTGGTTCATGTCGCTTAGTCCCGTTCATTTGAGTCCAGAACTCAAATCTCAGCTTCTCCTATATGAATTAAGTATTTCAAATATACTCTGTTTGTTATACAAGTAAATCAGACCGCATCGTACCATAAAATAGGAAATAACATTTGTACAAAATCAAGACAAATGAGTCTGTGATTATGAGAGACCGCAACTAATAAACTGGGAATAACTTAAGAATAGTAAATTGTATAATATTAGTCAATAGGTCAAATATAAGTTTATAACGAAAGGTATATATATGTATGACAGTTTATGCATAGATCCTAGCAGTTACCATTCATTTATTCTTTGTTAGGATATAACATTATGATGGCGAGACAATAATTTATGAACGGACCAATCAGGTATAAGATAACCGATCTCAGATTTTGGCGCGAATTCATTCATTCGGATAAATAGAGTTTTGGCATTATAACTGATGTCCGTTCGTGATGAAAAACTGAAATCTAATTCTTAACCTTAACCATCGAATGTAAATCATAATTCGAATTCCTCATATAGGTTTATAACCCTCATTTGGTCCTAGTTATCAGTTGGACACTCTCAAAGTCAGTTTGGCATTACTCAAAGGTTGTCCATGAATCCTTCTTCAAAGATTTGAATTCACACCATTCAATGCCTAGTCGAAATTATAACTACATAATCACTGAGTACTACTGTGGTTATGCTACTTATATCAATCTAAGTAGTATATAACACCAACCAAAAGTAGAATGTCTGACAGCAAAAGGTTGAGAAGATCGAATAGAAGAGAACAGGAACAGAGAGTAATTGTTGTGGTAATAAAGGAACGATGAAGTTTGAGACAAGGGATGAATAATTTGCAAATGAAACATTGAATGTATGGTTTTCACATTTTACCAAAGAACTCTATAAAGTACATTGGTTGTCGAGAATTGGAAGTAGACATGGATATGATGAGCAGCAACTGGAAACGATAACTCAGGACAGAGATGGATGGAGAATGCTGATGATCTAACTATGCTCCTCCATGAGGGGTAACAGGCACAAGTACGTAAATACAATGGTTTTCTTTAATGTGTTCTCACTCACAACACTACTACTATTACTGATAACACAGATTTTATCAAGTTTCATCTTTACATCATAATTCATTCTATTAAGCAAAGATGGATAGTAGCTGGAAGTTAGATCCAGAACAAACATTTCATCCTTTTTGACTCATCAACGGATGTACCTGCATCTCATTATTGACGTTCACTCCGTGACTCGAACCCACTACCGTGCGCTTCAAACACCATCGCGTTATTCACTTACCTACTGAGTCCTGATAGCAACTTGTTAGTGCAATAAGGTGAAATTATGATTCACTTGGTGTTGTTTTATTTGTATCTTCCCATTGTTATTTAGTACTGCAATTGATCAATCTCTTGTTGGCATAGGTACATCGAGGCAATTCGCACAGTATTCGAATTTCAGTCCTAAATAACAATATGAAGATACAAGTAAAACAATACCAAAGAATTCACTTTATTAGTGATTGAAAATCGATTAGTTTTTTTATTAGGATCATGAACAGATTGATGTTAGACCACCATTGAAAACCTGGGAGATGGTTACACAATTTCTTGGATTAGTTGAAGTTAAACATTGAGACTGTTGAATGCTGGCTCAATGGTCTAAAGGTTAAACGTTCTCACGAGAGAATAAGGATCCTGTCTTCGAATCCCACGAGCAAGATCGTGAATGAGCGTTGCTGATGAGTCTCTCACCAAGACAAAACGGCCATTCAATGATTCTAGGTTTTCAGTCGTGATCTAACATCAAACGATTCATGATCTTATTCAAAAACGTAATCATTTCCACAATGCTATACTGATAATTGAATAATTATCCAAGATCTATTATTTTTCAGATTGAAATCATGAGTTAATTGAAGTTAGATCACCATGGAAAACCTGGGAGCACTGGACGGCTGTTTCGTCTAGTATGGAACTTCTCAACAGTGCGCACCCACGATCCCGCACCCCGCGAGATCCGAATCCAGGACCTGTCAGTCTCGCGCCAGGCGTTTAACCAATTAGACCACTGAGCTGGCCGGTATCCAATGGTGTTAATGTCTAGCTTCAACCAATCCACGAAGTTGCGCCACCGTATACCATTGTCTTCAGTGAGCTGATATCTCACAACAAACCTGGTTGAACTCCACTGGTAACGGCTTCTCACTAGAACTCCATACTAAGACGAAACGGCCGTCCAGTGCTTCCAGGTTTTCCATGGTAGTCTAACTTCAATTGACTCATGATTTCAATCTGTGAAATTTCTAAAACTCTCCACAAACCCCTTCTGAACTATTATTTTTATTTAAATCTTATGTACTAGTTATTCTAACATAGACTATTGATTTATTTCATTATTTGTATTTATGTCTGTATCTCAATCTGTCCGTCTGTCTGCCTGTCTGTCTATCATCTAATCATAAATGTCTTTTAATTGGTATTTTATATTTTATTGATCTGTCTACTTTCTATTTTTGTTTATATTTTTCACTTATAGACTAACTACTCTCGATTTATGATTATTACATAATCAGTTGACTTTTATATTGATACCTTCATTGTCAACTATTTAATAGTAAAGAAATTGGATGTTTTCTGAATGAATTTCATCATCTAGTTCAACGACATCAATACAACTTGGTTTACTTCATCATTAGAATAGTTGTCATAGAAGCGTTTATCATTGACTTCTTCAATATAAATGGTCACATGGAAACAATGACAATGGTAAATCATAGAAATGTTACATTAGTATCATTATAAATTGTCAATAATAAATGGAATTGATTGAAGAAATATCCGTAAGTAAAGTAGTTCTATATATATATATATTGTCTATGTTGTTGATGATGGAAACAAGAGTGAGATTATAAATTATGGACGAACCAATCAAGTATAAGATAACAAGTCTCAGATTTTGGCGCGAAATTCATTCATTCATTCATTTGGATAAATAGAGTTTTGGCATTATAATTAAAGTCAGTTCGTGATGAAAACTCAAAATCTAATTCCTAACTCCTAATTATCAACTGTAAATCATAATTCGAATTCCTCACAACAGGTTTATAACCTTCATTTGGTCCCGGTTATTAGGTGAACACTCTCAAGGTCAGTTTAGCGTCACTCAAAAGTCGTCCATAAATTATAGTCCGGAAACCCAAAGCCACCTCGACATGTGACTTTTCACTTTCTAGAAGTTTCTGGTAAAAATTCTATTGAATACCGATTGAATAAGAGACTTCTCAGTGTTTTCAGAGCTTTTTTTTTCGGAGAAGTTTTCTGCATCACCCCAACATATTCATCAGATGTTTATTAATGTTATGTATTTTAACAAATAAATATTTATAGTATTTTATTTTTCTTTATTGAAATACAAGCTATCCATATGAGGATAACCATCCTTTTTTAATTATTCAATAAAAGTGTAATATTTAGAATTCTCGAACACATTCCGTTCATTTAATCAGTCAGTATTACTTGTAAGTGAATAATTTTCGTTGAGGACTTCAATTCAATAATCGAAATCTATTTGCATGTTTTTTATGAATACGACACTAATAGATCCTGACATGGTAGATCACAAAACAAAACAGTCATTCAGTGATTCCAGGTTTTCCATAGTAGTCTAGCTTAAATTGACTCATGAATTCAACTATTAAAAATTACTAAAATCACCAGAAAACGCCCCTTCTGATAATAACCATCATATGCTCATTAGTAACTGACTTCAAGAGGTATTTCCTGGAGGTCTAGTGTGAAGCTGTGACTGGTAAAGTTCAACCAGGTCTGTTGTGATATAATAACTCACTGAAGACAATTATGGATGTGTAGTTCAATTTCGTGGATTGGTTGAAGTTAAACAGTAACAATGTGGAATGCCGGCCGGCTCAGTGATGTAGAGGTTAAACGTTCTCGCATCCTGGGTCCGAATCTCGCGATGTGATATCATGGATGCACACTGTTACGGAGGAATCTCATACTAGGACGAGACGACCATCCAGTACTTCCAGGTTTTCCATGGTGATCTAGTTTTAATTGACTAATGAATTCAACAACTAAAAACAATTGAAGTGAAAGTTGAAGACTGAAATCAAATCCTCAGAAATTCTCTGAGATTCTTAGGATTTACCTTTCATATCAATCAACAATCAATAGATGATACATCAGGTATGATTCCATCTGATAGCTCCTTTGAAAATGATCAACAAACAACAAGATTAGAGATCAGTCAAATGAAACTATCAATAGAAAAACTAGAACAATTGAGAATAACGAAACCCACATAGACAATCAATCACAAGAAATGTCATCTTATAGAATAATTATAAAACTTACTTCTACATTAATTAACTAAACATTGAGAATACTATCGAGAACAAGTATGAAAGCTTAACAAATAAATCAATACTAAAATGAAACAATACTGCTTTCACATAGTGTTCACTCACTAAATGAATGGAGAATAAATGTGCCACAAGTCCTATCCTAGTTATTTGTCATAGCCTATTCACAATTTCACATAAAAATTCCCAAAACCTCCCTCTAATATCTCACTGATTTACCTGTATGACAAAAATTTAATTAAAACTTAATACTAGTAAAACATAATAACATTATAATTAAACCTATTCAATAGTTATGGGCAAAGATGGATAGTGGTTGGCAATGGAATCCAGGGCACACATTTCGTCCTACATAGGACTCATCAGATGGATGTACCTGCATCTCAGAGTTGATGTTCACTCTAGGACTCGAACCCAGTACTGTCAGTTTCAAACACTATCGCGTTATCCACTTAGTTATTGAGTCCTTATAACCACTTACTTGTTCACTGGGGTTAAAGACGAAACGCACGTTCTATATTCCACTGCTAATCGCTATCCATCCATCTTTGTTTATAATGTTTGTGAATTAAGGCAATATCGACGCAATACACACAGTATATCCATATGCCAATAAGAAACTAATCAATTGTAGTCCTAAACATCAATGAGAAGATTCAAGTAAAACAATACCAAGTGAATTTAAACTTCACTCCACTGCACAAGCAAGTGGCTATAAGGGCTCAGTAGCTAAGTGGATAATTCGATGGTGTTTGAAGTGAACGATACTAGGTTTGATTCCCAGAATGACACATTAACTCTGAGATATGACAGGCATATCCAACTGACTCGTTCGAAATAGGACGAAACGTGTATCGAATTAGATTCCACTGTTAACCATTATCTATTCATCTTTCCTTATATTGTTTGTGAATTAAGGCAATATGGATGCAATACTCACAGGATACCGATATGTCAATTAAAGATTTATCACTTTCAGACCTAAACAATAATGGGAAGATACAAGCAAACAATAACAAATGAATTTATATTCAATATTTTTTGTTTCTTTTTACTTCAGAATTCAATTAAACATTCCACTTACTTCATATACATAACATTGAAAATATTTGAAACTATTCCAAATGACAACCAGTAAGTGTAGTTAAATGTTTTAATTTTTTTTTCTTTTTTTTTGAAAAAAAAACAAAAAAAAATTTATCAAGTCACTTTGGTAACATTCTGAAAAACCAAAAAAAACTGTCAAAATATTTACAAACAACCAAATAGGCTGAAAATTATCAGACACTATGTCTATTAAATAGGATATCTGATTATAGATTTTGTGTGTGTGTGTGTGTGCGTATGTCATGTCTGAAAGTTGGTATATATATATATATATATATATATATATATATATATATATCATCTGCTTAACTATACAATGGAATCCGTGCCGCCGCCAGTTTGCCTTCTTTCATGTTTATTTCGTTATTAAGTATACACACATGTACATGTGTCTATGAGTTAGCTATTCAAGCAAATGTATATAAGCATAGATTTTATATAAAATATCTTTTATCCAATACTATTCCTTAAATAATTAAATATCTGTATGACTACATATTAATGTTCACTATGATATCATACTTGGGAATTTTGTGACACGTCCAGATTTTTTAATTGATATCATGAATGAATGAATGTTAGACACTATCAGTGAAAACCTGAAAGTCCTGGACGATTGTTTCGTCTTAGTATGGGACTCCTTAACGATGCGCCTAGTTGGATATTTGGGCTAATTGTTCTTGTCATCTAGATATTTCAATAAGTCAACTGTCTTTTGTTTGTTTCAACAGATTATTATGTCAATTAATTGCATAACCTATTCAGGTGTGTTTGTGAAAAGTTCATGAACTTTCACTGTCAGTCAATCAGTCAGCTACAACATACCACTAGGCACATATATTCATCGGTCCAAGTTGCCATACCGCATTAGCACAACAAGATGAACATCGAATTCATAAAAGTAGTTAATTCAATGGCGGTAATATATAAAAGAAAGATTACATATAAGGATATAGTACAGGAAGAAGGAATTAGTTGGTAGAAAGAAAGGTAGAAAGCAATTTTAGCCTCATAGTTTAAGGGAAAACAAAGAGTGTATACAGCCACTCCAGTGTGATCGATTCTGAACCATGTCACCCACAGTCTCCAACCATTGGTTACAATAGTCACGCGGACCCCAATCAAGTAGTCTGCATCTACCAACAACATGACTCAAATCAGAAGTTAGTGACTTCAAGCACTGATGCCAAGTTTTGGCTGGTTTGGCCACTCCTCACTTTCTTCCAACCATCCACAACACTAGTCAGCATTGAGCGTCGTGGTAATCGGTGTTCAGGCATACGTAACACGTGACCCAACCATCTCAGTAGATGAAAATTTATAACTTCATCAACCGACTTACCACCATCATTCAATAATACCCTGAGTCTGACCTCACTATTACTTCCCAGTAATCCCAACAGATGCGAGCAATATTTCTAAGACATCTACGATCAAATACTTGTAGTTTACGAGTATCTTCTACTCTTAATGTCCACGTTTCGCAGCAGTAAAGTGGAATAGATCGAAGCGCCATACAGTATACTTGTCCTTTTATTGATAGACGGATATCTCTCCTTCTTCATAGGTCACGTAAGTTGGCAAACACCAAGCGAGCTTTTCGAATCCGTGTTGAGATTTCGTCAAACACCAACGCATTAGGGTTGATCAGACTTCCAAGATAAGTGAAGTCGTCAACGCGTTCGACTACTTCACTCTCTATCCTTAGTTCAGGTGCACAAGTTAGGAAGGGGCACAATCACAGACCCTATGGTTGCTGGCAGTATACATAAAAAAGAATGTACATTATTCAATGTCGATTCCAGTCAATATTTATCATCAGGATCGATCAGGAAATGAGAAACGGAAACCTGTTGAAATACTTTGCGCAGAGAATTCTATATTCTACCAAAAATATAACAACGCCGAACCCGAACCCAGGACCTCCGGTCTCGAGCACAAACGCTTAGCTCTAGACCACTGAGCCAGCATCCGACGGTGTTAATGTTTAATTTCAACTAATCCATGATATTGTGTGACTGTCCACAATTATCTTCCAGGTTTTCAATGGTGATCTAACATTCATCCATTCATGATATCAATTTAAACTCAACAATATATACAACTCTATATATATCCAGATTTATTAAATACAAATCGATAACACCATATGCAATGCAAGCGTGCGCACATGTAAGTGAAAATTGTTGTTACTCAACAATCAGTTGAATGGAACTAGTCACTGTACATCAACTTCATTGATTATTAAAAGGCATCTGACAGTGTAGATAGGAGGACGTTATGGAAACTTCTTCGACACTATGGAGTTCCTGAGAACATTGTCAACATTATACGGAACTCACACGATGGACTACAGTGCAAGGTCGTGCATGGAGGGCAGTTGACAGACGCATTCCAAGTAAGGACCGGAGTCAGACAAGGCTGTTTACTCTCACCCCTCCTCTTTCTTCTAGTGGTCGACTGGATTATGAAGACCTCGACATGTGAGGGAAATCATGGCATACAATGGACAGCTCAGAACCAATTAGACGGTTTAGACTTCGCAGATGACCTGTCCCTCCTACCACATACACACGAATAAATGAAGACAAAGACAGACAGTGTGGCAGCAGTCTCTGCATCAGATATGAAAAGGACGAATAAGAACTGAAAGGAGCTGGAAAGGATTGCCCAGGACAGGGTTGGATGGAGAATGCTGGTGAGCGGCCTATGCTCCTTCACGAGAAGTAACAGGCGTAAGTAAGTAAGTATGTTAGATTCTTAATATACCGCGTATAACTTGAGCACTCGAACGCTAGAACCCTCCAAGTCACAAATAAGATAGCAGAAGAAGGCTGAAGAAAGTGCTTGTTGGACAAGAATCAAAATGTACAGAAAATCACGTGTATTTATAGATTTTTAACGTTTGTTAAATCAACATTATAGTTCAACCAATCCGCAAAGAGGCATGTTATTCTATTGGCCAGTAGTTGCATGCCACGTTGATATTCTCGAAAGCTTCATTACGTTCTGATTAGATGGAATCCTTTGGCTCTTCTAGGGCCTCTGAAGTCTCCTTCGTAGATCTTGGAAGCTGTCCCAATGGATATGTCACGATTCCTTTGACATTTGTTAACTTCCTGTGGCAAAGTTTTTAATTTTCAGATAAGATATCCTTCTTAGTGTGTGTGTGTGTACATGGTTATGTGGGGTTGTCGGTGAGTATAAATGCATTATTTTTGTGAACAAAATATGGTTACTATGTGATGTTTACAAATAACTTTTGATATTTATAGTAATTTCTCTCACTCATATGGAGAACTCAAGAATAACTGTACTTCAAGAATGTAGATGTACCGATTGCAATTTTCCCTGGATTTGCATAGTTTGTCAATAAGGTGAGCCTTATTCTATGCATTTAATTATCATCATCACTTAGGTAGGGAATTCTCAATATGCAAATGTTACTATCAAATTAATCTACACAAAATTTTTTTAATCCACTGATTGCTAATCTTATATCTGCTTATTTAATATTGAATAAATGATAACTTTGTCTACTAGTTATTTTATTGTTTACATCATAGATAGTTGTTTCATCCTAGTGTAAAACTCACCAGTATTGCATATTTCCAACAAGGGAAAGAATATAAGACACTTAAGTGTCTGCGAATGTATAACCATTTAGATCATTGAGTAAGTATTCAATGATTTGTGTCTAGTTTAAATCAATTCATGATGTTATGTAACCATATTCTAATGCTATCGTCGGCTGATTTCCTCTCACTCGAATTAATTGAACTGACTGATCACATATTGCATTCTGTCTACTTGTCATTTTATTTTAATTGCTTTGCAATTATTTACTTGACCTAGAAAGAAGAGACCAAAGAACACATTACGCCGGGAAATGGAAATAGACATGAGAAAAATGAACAAGAATTGGATGGAACTAGAAAAGAAGGCCCAGGACAGAGTGGGTTGGAGAATGCTGGTCGGCGGCCTATGCTCCATTGGGAGTATCAGGCGTAAGTAAGTAAGTAAGAAAGAAAGAAGAGATGTATTAGATGTCATTTTTAAGTATATTGATCAATTTCGATACTTTGAAATAGGCTAATATATCTGTGTTTTGTAGTTTCTTAGGTTGGCCTTAAATGCATGTTTTGAGTAGTTGTTTGTATGAACTGATTATACATAAATAGAATCAAAGTAAATGTTTGTCAGTTATAACAGTCAGAGAACAAACAAATTGAATTGAAAAAAGGGTAATTTTTGAGAGTCTACATAGATCCTTTGATAAAGTCTCGAGAAGCCTAGGAAAAGGCTGATAGTGTTTTATTCACTTAACGACTAGACTAGACTTCGTAGATGATCTGGCTCTTCTGTAGCACACACAACAACAAATGCAACTGTCAACCGACACTAAAGTAAGAATTTTCAATACAAGTGTTAACACAGTTCTGCTGTATGGGGCGGACACCCTGAGAAATACGAAACCCATCATCCAGAAGATACTAATGTTTATTAACAGGTGTCTACGAAAAATACATCGGATCCGTTGACCAGACACTATTAGCAACAACCTAATGTAGGAGAGAACAAACCAGATTCCGGTGGAGGAAAAAATCAAAGAGAAGCGCTGGAAGTGGATAGGACACACATTAAGGAAAGTACCCAACTGCGTTACATGGCAAGCCCATACTTAGGATCCTCAAGGTCAAAGGAGGAGAGGAAGAGCAATGAACACATTACACCGAGTACTGGAGACAAAACTGGATAGAACTAGAAAGGAAGGCCCAGGACATAGTGAGTTGGAGAATGTCGGCGGCCTATGCCCCATTGGGTGTAACAGGCGTAAGTAAGTATGTAGGAGGCTTTTCAGATGCACCTAGAAAAACGAAGGATTGTGTCACGCTTTGATTAGACGATCACATATGTTATTACCATATCTAGTATGTTTCTAAAACTTTCTGAGAGAATAACGCCATCCGAAACTCTATAAATAAACTCAATTTTATTTACATATCTTAACATTGAAATAAAGCTTCTACACATAAATTTACCCCTTTTCCCTATTGTTTTAGTTCAAGTATATAAGTAGTCTGGGATTAAAGTAAGCATCTAGGAAGTCAACAACAAGCGTCCAAGCAACAGATCTATCAGTTATTTATGTTGGAATAAAAATCAGTTTTCATTATCAATGCCTTCAAATGACAACAAAAATTGGCATAAATAATCCTAATAGACAAGGAGTAACAAGTTTCCTAACAGTTGCTGTGTGAAAAATTCCTTGAAGCCGTTATCTAAAGAAATAATCTAATTAGCAAAGAAACAGTAACATTCCAACGATTGTTACATTATCCGTATGGGCTTGTGGAGATTATTAAGTTTTTAATTGAGATCATGAACCGATTGATGTTAGATCACGATTGAAAACCTGAAGGCGCTGGACGGCCGTTTCGTTCTATTTTGGGACTCAGCAGTGTACACCCACAATCGCGCTCACAGGGCTCGAACCCAGAGACTTCGGTCTCCTGTGCGAACGCTTAACCTCTAGATCACTGAGTCGGCACCCAACGATGTTAATGTTTAACATCGAGCCTTGTCAGTAGGATGAATTTGTATTAGAGCGTTGATGTTCACACTGCTACTAGAATCAGGTAAACATCACTTTTGAGCTATTAAAGTCCAGATAACCTCCAGTTAGTATCATATAAGCTGAGTTCAAGTTCCAACTTGAACATCAACACTGAGATGCAAGTATATCTGACCAATAAGTCCTAAATGAAACTAAACACACTTCCTGAATCCCATTATCAGCTACAATCTATCTATTTCATAAATACTTGTTACAAAATGATTTTACTATGATATTTCACACATGATGAACATATGCAAATGAAGATTGATCAGAATTCAGTTTTCTTCTAATAATAGAACTGATTAAGGCCTCATTTCATTATCCCTACAAATTAGGTCATCAAATATGGATTTTTTAAAAACAGAGAAAAAAATTAGTCATATTGTGGTGACCAAGAACATGAGTGGGGACAATCGAATGTATTGAACACGACATGACAGAATAACACACTAAAATCTACGAACTATACAGTAAATACTTAATTTGCAAACTATGAATCAATTGTCTCAAACATGACAGTTTCTTTTGGAAATATCAATCCATCGTCTCAGAATTCATTGTTCCTGCATTTTCATACCAACTGCTTTCCGTTCTCGTTCTTTCTTTCACTATCTTCTACTGAAATACACTCTATTCCTGACTATCATTATATACTACTTATGTGAATATAAGTAGCTCACATCACAATTTAATCATTGAAGTATTTCAACCAATCACATTCGATAAACATTGGTACTTTAGATCTGTCAGTCATTTTCATTTTAAAAAGTTTGTCGCATAAAGTAATTTTTCTTCCCTTTTGTAAAGTTATATATTAATGGTATCTAGTTAAATAGTGGAACTGAAAGAATAGATCTGTTTAAATTAGTTGTTAAGTCAATCATAGGATTATGTGATTCCGTCTAATTCAAATTTCCGCATGACTTTTACTTCTTATAATTGGCTGTTATTAATTTTAGTTTATTGATTTACTGTGTGCTCCAAGATCATATTTTGATGTCATATATGCAGAGTTGGATTATCTCACTTTGTCTACTTAGATATCAAGGATATGGCGTTTGAAGAGAACAGTACTGGGTTCAAGTCCCGGATTGAACATGAACTCTGGGATGCAAGTATACCCAGCTGACGAGTCCCAAATAGGACGATACACGCGTTCTGGATTCTACTACTAGCCACTATCCGTCTTTGATTAAATGACTTTGTTAATATTTAAGTTTTATGTTGAGTAATCGTATTAATTACTTAAGGAATAATGTGTAGAATTTTATTAGTCCCAAGTATTATTCTCATACGAGGTGAATTGTCATTCTGATAAGAAATAGAGAAATAGTAAAAGTCGACATTTCAAGTCGTTGATTAGTGCCGGTTGAATACGATTCAGGCTGCAACATGGTGTGGTCGGAAAAACTATGTTGGATAATCTATATTCGATATTTAAACCAATCAACACAAACCGCCGATTTTATTTTCATTGTTATGTTATATCGCCTAATAGTGGATCAGTGAAGGATGATATTTTTCCATAAAATCGTAACTATTCACCGGTATATCATCTAATATAGCGTATCTCAGCAAGATAAAAAGTTCTTGTAGTTGGGTGGGAAGGTGCAACAACGATATTAGTTATGAATTCTTGTTTTATCACTGTGAGTTCACTTCAAATACCGTATTATAATCCACATGGTTATATCACATTCTATCTACCAAGGCTATTTGAGCAAGTTAAATTCACTTTATGTATAGTAGATATACAGCGATGACATGTCTGTAAAGGACTAGAATTTCGAAGAAAATATTATTCTGGTTATGCTCATTTTTAGGCAATATATCATCGCAATGAAAAAGCGGCGTGCGTAAAAATGCTCATTTCTAAAAAAACTGATTAACAGTTTCAGCATTAAAGATTACAATAACTATGACAGTTTGAAAAAATATTGTAGAAGTCATAACCAACCATTTCATTTATGAAAGATCAAAGATGCTTAAAGTGTTTTGAACTTCATTTTTAGAGATCACTAGTATAGAGCAGCCAGGTATATCTGATTAAAAGCACAAACATAGTGAAATTTAGGGGTTGAAGCTGGATTTTCGGAGGAAATTACGCTACAGTATGCAGCAGTAGCCCAATAAATGAATAGGAAAGTTACCAAAAGTAATGGGTATGACATAGTAAGCATAAAAATGTTGCAGATAACGCCACCAATTCAGCATAGGAAGTGATAATTAGGGCTCGCAAGGGACATTAAGTGTTTGTGCTTACGTTTCATCTAAAAGTTAAGCGATGGGTGAGAAATTATGGACGAAATATGCTATTGGTGGGAGCCAGTTATTCACCTACTACTCAAGGCATTGTCCTATATGCTACCGTTTGAGTCAGAAGGAAATTCGTATATGCATCTATAATTTAAGCAGATTTTAATTCCGTTTTGTCAGTTATTACTTCTTACTCATTTCAGTCCTCTTTAGATATTGGGTTCGGTATGCCTTAGTAAGTGTATACCTTAACTGAATTAGACTGCAAAACACAACAGAAAGATTGTCAGATATTTTTCCCACCATAACCTTTAAAAGCTTTTATAAATAACATCTGATCGATCAACCGATATTCACAATACTTTGAGTTTATTGAAAATCCATCTGAGAAGATCAATCCACGTATTTTCATGGTTCTTGGCTGAAACGAGATCTAATTGAACGTTTTATCTATCATTATAACGACAAATGGCAGACTAAAAGAAGTAATAATAGTATTGGTGGAGATAGAAAATATTAGACATTAATTACATGATTCAAGAAGAATGAATTCATGGGATAAAAAACATAAGGTAGTTTTAAACTGTAAATCTAAGTAAAGATAAAGAGTGAATGTTTCTGCACCATTATAACGAACTCTTTTCTGTGTTATACATTATCACCGAGCATTGATTTAGATAGTCTTAAGTAAGTCTGAAATTGCCTACACAGCTTAGTTCAACAGCTACTGGCTTTATGATTTAAATTCAAGTCCTGATATAGCTATTCATTATTTTCTTATAGTTTACTCCTATACTGGAAATCATAGTTTGTCGAGGTGGATGGTAGTTAGGCATAAATAATGCATGCCCCAACTGCCTTACTCGATAACACTTCACCACTTCATCAATAGATTCGCTATCTTTATCTAGTAATCTTTTTGTAGCTCCAATATAAGTGAGATTTAGTTTGAAGACATATATAGTAAAGTTTGGAGTCTTTGTTGAAGCATAAGCTTTCTTGTGAACAGGACTCCATAGAAAAGGGTGTCAGCTTGAATAACTAACCAGAAGCATGAAAACCACACAATCTTTAGATATATTCATATATCCTCAAATCATAAAGTTACATTTTGTACTTTGTCCATCTCAAATATTAAAGATGATTTTAAAATTAGAGATAAATTCTTGAAACTTGACGTAATGTGCAAAAAAATCATAGTAATATCAGTTATATAGGGATGGTTAAACCAAAATGTGACATCAGTCAATGAAGTTACCGGTTGTTGAGTTGGGGAGTGCTGGTAGGTGCTGACTGACCAAGTTGGGGTCCCCTAGGTTATTGTAACCACCGGTTGGAAACTGTGTAATATGGCTAGGAATTGGCCATAATGACAGTTTATATGACTCGTTCTCAAATTCCAATTGCTCTTCATACATATCTTTCTACATTGTGCTTTTGAATCATACTCTTGATGCTTACAATGGCGTTATATCCGGACAGGAATAAATGAATAGTAATCGTTAGGAATTACTCATGGACTAATATTGTACGTATATTCTTATTGTATAACTATTAAGCAACTATATTATATGTATATTCATATTCCATTGATTATAAACTTTTATTTGACCTATTGACCATTATCATACGACTTACTATTCTTGAGATATCCCCAATTTATTAGTAGCAGTTTCTCACAATCATAGCCACTTTCGGCTTGATTTTGTACAAATATTATTTACTACTTTATGATGTGATGTGGTTTGATTTATTCGTATATAGACCCGATATGTTCTAAATATATGATTCATATAGTGGAGGCTGAGATTGGTGTTTTGGACTTAGCAGGCAGGGTTAGGCCAAAAAAGAGCAATCGGGACTCTAGGCTGCTCGTCTGGGTGTATTCGTCATTAGTTTGGTCGGTATGAGTCGGTGCATCTAAAATTGGAAATCGTATTTCGTGATGATCGTGTAAGCTAATGAGGTAATAAATGAAATAACACTAACCACTGCGTTCCCATCGCACAATAAGTGTATGGTATTCGGAACTTGGTTAGGTGTTTTTATATTGGAATATATAATTATTACTAAAGATTTCATTTAAACCATTTTGAATTATTCTTATCTGTATTCTACGAACACATTAATGTTGTATTACCTGACGTTTTGGACGAAAAGCACAAACAGATATTGAAAGTTAGGTCTTAAAATGAAATTCCTAATGAAATTTACACTCTAATATGGAGTACTCACATACTAAATGAATGGAAAAATGCCCGAGAACATCAAAAATATTGGGCATATCCTCAGTCCTTAAAATGTTATCTTTAGATGACAAACTATTTTTTCTAGTTTTAATAGTTGAGATCATGAGTTAATTGAAGATGGACCACCATGGAAAACTTGGAAGCACTGGACGGCCGTTTCGTCCAATTGTGGGACTCCTCAGCAATGGTCTAGTTTCAATTGACTCATGATTTGAATTATTGAAATTACTATAATATCCACAAAAACCCCTTATGATATATTTTTTTTGATTAATCGGTACATTAAAAGAATCAATTTCTATTACTGACCAATTATATCAGTGTAAGATGAAAAAACGGTTTTGCAAGTAAATTGTATACTTGTACTTAAAAGTACTCGTCAATAATTTCACTTATTTCATTGATTTTATTATGAAATACAGCCATTTTTATTTGCTATCATTACAAGGTATCTTGATCTCATTCATCTTTTACTTAATTCACCGTAAATATTTTATTTAATATTGGGATTAAAACGACTGTAGTTCTTTTTTTTCTTTTCTTTAAAGCTAACAATTAATTTCGAAGGTAATGACTATAACTATTGAAGAAATCATGATTGGTTTAAGTGTTATCGAAATATACTCCCAATATATCGTATTACACACTTCTTTTCGTAAAAATAATTATTTAATTATCAGTATAAGGTTTGTAGGGATTGCAGAATTCTCATAGATTTTAAATCATGAACTGATTTAGAGTTGTAGTGAGAAGTCATAACTAGTAGAGTTTAATCATGTCGGGTTTAAGAAAGTTACGTACCACAGGTAATGGAATGTGACAGCGCAATATCGCTATATATATATAAACAATAAACTATATTGAGTTATGTTGGACTTGATAAATTATCTGAATACATTTAAAGTTCTTCCTAAATGTGCAATAAGTTTACCTTGAAAACTTTAAGGGGGTTTTGTGGAGATTTTAGTAATTTTATACTTGAATTCATGAATCAATTAAAGCTAGACCACTGAGGAGTTTCATACTAAAACAAAAAAGGTCGTCCAGTGCTTCCAGGTTTTCCTTGGTGATCTAGCTTCAACTGACTCATGAATTGAACTATAAAATAAGAAAAAACTCACTATAAACAGTCATCATACAATAAACAGAAGAGAAAAAAAAAGTTTCTATAAACTTACCAAAAAGTTTCTGTACACAAAGACTCGATATCTGATGGATGACAATACGATTGTTTAATTTATGTTTGAAAAATAGTAACTATGCCTATAGTTACATTTGTTGTAATATTTATCATTAATTAACCAATAAGATTTCAGTTTATTCGCTATTTATTGATAAATGTGCGCATATACAAGAATAGCAACTCTGATTGGTTAATGAGTTAATTCCACCCCTTTGGATAATTCATCTTAGTTAAGTATATCTAAATCTAAAAATTAAAAAAAACCAATCGACAAATGTCGCCAAAAATGGATTTTCGCATTTCTAAGTAAATCATTATTACAATGTAAATGTATGTAGGCATGGATACAATTTGGAACTTTGTATTACTACAGCATTATTTTTATAGTTTGAAATGATTTTTAGGTTGTGTCATTTTAAAAAAAAAATATTTCAGATCATTATGTTTTTTTTCTCTTCTATCTTATTGTTCATACAAAATGTGATCAATAAAATTTCCTTGTATAAATACCTCCATTACAATTTAGGGATGAAAAATAGTTTTTAACTTTATAGCAAATAGATATATATATTATATGTGAAAAGATGGTAAAATTATAATAGAGTAACAAACCAATCAGAATTAAAATGATGGCTTATGGATTTTAAAGAGACATTTGAAACAGACAGTGATGAAAAAAATTCACTTGATAGTCAGTCAGTCAGTCAGCTACAATGTAGGACCAAGCACATATATGCATCGGTCCAAGTTGCCATACCGCATTAGCACAACAAGATGAACATCGAATTCATAAAAGTAGTTAATTCAATGGCGGTAATATATAAAAGAAAGATTACATATAAGGATATAGTACAGGAAGAAGGAATTAGTTGGTAGAAAGAAAGGTAGAAAGCAATTTTAGCCTCATAGTTTAAGGGAAAACAAAGAGTGTATACAGCCACTCCAGTGTGATCGATTCTGAACCATGTCACCCACAGTCTCCAACCATTGGTTACAATAGTCACGCGGACCCCAATCAAGTAGTCTGCATCTACCAACAACATGACTCAAATCAGAAGTTAGTGACTTCAAGCACTGATGCCAAGTTTTGGCTGGTTTGGCCACTCCTCACTTTCTTCCAACCATCCACAACACTAGTCAGCATTGAGCGTCGTGGTAATCGGTGTTCAGGCATACGTAACACGTGACCCAACCATCTCAGTAGATGAAAATTTATAACTTCATCAACCGACTTACCACCATCATTCAATAATACCCTGAGTCTGACCTCACTATTACTTCCCAGTAATCCCAACAGATGCGAGCAATATTTCTAAGACATCTACGATCAAATACTTGTAGTTTACGAGTATCTTCTACTCTTAATGTCCACGTTTCGCAGCAGTAAAGTGGAATAGATCGAAGCGCCATACAGTATACTTGTCCTTTTATTGATAGACGGATATCTCGCCTTCTTCATAGGTCACGTAAGTTGGCAAACACCAAGCGAGCTTTTCGAATCCGTGTTGAGATTTCGTCAAACACCAACGCATTAGGGTTGATCAGACTTCCAAGATAAGTGAAGTCGTCAACGCGTTCGACTACTTCACTCTCTATCCTTAGTTCAGGTGTTGACGCAATTCAGTCCTGAAGCAACAACTTGCATTAAGAAGGAGAGAAGCGCATTCCAAACATTTTGGCATTGTTGCTCAGTGCTACCGAAATACTTTGCATTTTATCAGCGTCTTTACCGAACAGGACTATGTCATCTAAGTCAATAAGTGGATCTCCTGGTAGGAGATCAATGCCCGAGAATTCAGTCGACGAGAACGTTATTTCCATCAGTAGTTCTATGATGAAATTAAACAAAAGTGGAGATAGTGGACATCTTTCACGGACACCAATTGAGGTTGCAAAAGCAGATGACAGTATTCACTTGATTTTGTTTTCTTGTATCTTTCTATTGTTGTTTATGACTGCAACTGATTAGTCTCTTGTTGGTATATGCTCATCCAGCATGGAGTGCCTTGATATTGCCTTAAGTCATAAGCTTTATAAATAAACATGGATGGTGACTAGCAGAGGTCATTTTACTATTCGTCGTGCATGAGATAATTAAATTTTGCGCAAAAATTAAAAACTGTGTTCTTCATCCTTATTGGCTCGTGCCAGAAGTATACTTTTACCACTAAAGAAATCCGTTTTCAAAGTTCAAACAAATAAATTAGTTTTCTAGGTTCTGATTGATTAGTAGCCATATTGTTTGTCGTTTAAGCGCTAGTTCATTGCCTGAAGGTTTAAATTACCCCAATAGTACGTAATATGCACGGAAACACCTTGAGTCAAGTCTTGAGCTATACCCTGCATCTTGGTATCAATATATTCCCTGAGACTTGTGCTTATCGTTTGAAATGGTAGCATATTCTCCATCTGTCTAATAAATTACAATAGCTACCAACTTAACAATAGTATATAATGTTTAATATTATCTATTAAGAGTGATAGTTTCCCACTGCTATTATTTAAGACCACATCTGATCGACCACTGTTAGTTTACGCGGTGTCTCAAACGGAACTGAAACTATTTCATGATAAAAATGTTAATGACTAGTATCGGGGTCCTAAATGAGAAGTCTGATTCTCATTTTATTAATCCTAATAGCCTGAAAAAAAATCAACATTATGAACTCATTAAAAAGAAGCCTATTTCGTCTTAGTTCATTCATGACTTCATCTGTGGTTGAACCCAGGATCTTCAAGTCTTGGCACTTAAATTTTAAAGAACTGGGTTGGTGTTTAATATCTGATACGTATGACTTCAACGAATTATTGCAATTGGGATACCATCATGCATTAACCTCCATGATATATGTCTCACATGATATGGTTGAACTTCATTGAACACCGTTTGCCAGTAGGAGTTCAAGAATTATCCATTGAAGTTATTCACATGTATGACAGTTATTATCATAGGATACTGTGGATACAGTTGAGTAGTAAATTTAAAACAACTGCTCATTATTATTTATGATCAACCTGAAGATTGTTATTATTAATAGTAGTGAACCGAATCTTTGAACTTATCTAGAGTCCAAATACATCACCTACTTCATATGCAAGTTATTAGTTCGTGAATTGAATATTGATCATTTCTAATAGAACAGAATTCCTAATTATTAGAATGACATAAATTCTAAGGGGAAATCCATTGTGATTCATTCATATATCATAAATGATTGAGCTTGGTTGTCGATCTAATAAATGAGTAAACAAACGAGTAATTGAAGACATTCGGTCAAAAAGTCAAGTATAAAACCTCGATGCTAATATGAAATAATGACCAGTTTGTACCTGATTGAGCCCATTTATCATAATTATGATACAATATCTTGACGTGCATTCATGATGTTTCCAGTTCTCATGAATGTTGGTTCATTCATATCTCTACTAGAATGAGTTTAAGATAGTTCTTGCAATTTTGATTACATACATTCTAATCAGTAGTATTGCTAATTTTAAAAAAAAAACTGTAACCAATTAATCTTCAAAAATGATGAAATTATGATAAAAATTAATCAAAGATTGAAAACAGGTTTAACTATGTAGGCTGTAAGAGTTAAGACATATCATATACCTGTGTTTACATTCTGTTTCAAGGTTAGATAGTAGGTGAGATACGGTAGACTAGACATATTATTAGAAGATAACGATTATATACCTAATCATGGTCTAAGCCTAGATATCATTATATGGATCAGTAGGACAGATATATACGTTGATGGTTTGAGTAAATTGTAATTACAATTTGATAATTACAGATTCCTAGTCAGCTCTCAGTTTTTCCCATTTGCCTAGCAGATTGAATAATGACACAGTAAGCGCTTAAACCTGCATTAGATCATTACGAAGTATAATAAATTAACTCATTTAATGAAGTAAAATTGATACAATTATGTGTAATATGATGCTCAATAATACAAAGCAAATTAGGCAAGTCTTTATCCCATATTATCTTCAACTCAATTTACCAATTTACATGTGATTGGAAAAGTAGGCATATTCAAAGAATAGAAATGGATTGATCTACGCTTTGTAATGCTCGCATTTCTAAGAATATTCTTCTTTTAATTGGAAAGCAATCTTTGTAGTTCAGCTGAGCTTTATATGTTGGACGCAGAATATGAGATGAATTAGGTGTGTGGATTAAAAATGGGTAATGATCAGTATAATTTTATTCAATGACCTTAGTACCCAAAAATAAATCTATTGCGTTAACCTTCTGATGCATTGGCGGTTAAAGGAAACAAATGGTTATATTGTTTTTGGGGCTCATGTGATCAGGATGCTATTATAGTAGACATCGTATACTCTCTAGTTTGATTATCGATTAGTTCACTTATATTCATCGATAGGATCAGTGACCTATTTACCATTTGAAAGAGCAACCAATGAACAACAACCAAGACCTTAATCCTTACTGGTCCTCGGATTCCTAATTTACTGGCTAATCAGAAGACGAAAATAGAGAATGGATCAGCTCTCAATTGTGCTTAATTAATTTATAACAAAAACGCATACAGAAATATAGTCGAGATATCTAACCACATAGCAAAACAATTAAGGGATTGTAATGTGCATATAACATAGACATAAGTGATACAAAACTAGAGGAATTAAGGGATAATTCATTAATTAAAAATCTGGAATAACAGAACATATAACAACGATTTGTAGGTCAAACGAAAGCTTAGGCATAGAAGAATCCAAAAAAAATCATTCCAAAGAGTATACTAATTACACAATAAAAATATAAGTAATAATCCTTCTTATAGGAGTCCTAAAGGTGTTAGATGTCAGACCACCATTGGAAACCTAGAAGCACTGGAGAGCCGATTCGTTCTATTATGGGACTCCTCAGCAATGCTTGTCCACGATCCCGCTTACGGGATTCGAACCTGGGGCCTTTAGTCTCGTACGCGAACGCTTAACCTCTAAGTCAATGAGCCGGCATCCAACGATGTTAATGTCTAACCTCAACCAATCCACGAAATTGCGCGACCATCTTCCATTGTACTGAGGTAGATACCTGTCTCTACCCAACACCGATTAGCTCCACTGATCACGGCTTCTCACTACAACTCCGAGAATTCCCTCACGAAGCTAGTCACTAGTGAGTACATGGTAATTATCAGTAAAGGGTTTGGGAGATTATTACGTTTTTGATTGAGATCATGAGCTGATTGATGTTAGACCACAATTGAAAACCTGGAAGATAGTCGTGCAGTTTCATGGATTGATTGAAGTTAGACATTAACAACGTTGGATGCCGGCTCAGTGGTCTAGAGTTAAGCGATTGGACGCGAGGCTAGGGGTCCTGGGTTCGAATCCCGCGAGTGGGGTCGTGGATGCGCACTAGTGAAGAGACCCACAGTAAGACGAGACGACCTTCCAGCGCTCCGAGGTTTTCAATAGTGGTCTAAAATCAATCGGTTCATGATTTCACTACAAAAAAAGTTAGTTTTCATCTTTAAGAAAATTATGACTACCGTTTATTCACGTTTCTATCTTATCACAGTCTTTATGAATTGTTATATCATATAGAAATACTCAAGAACTATGAGTATAAATAATCATCAAATAGATTCTTTGATAAAATAGTTTAAAAACTTCAATCCTATTTATCTGTAGGCATGATATTATCCACCATACCTTCAATGTTCAATAAGTTTGTCGTATTCACTAATTCCGACTGCTGTATATTAAAGTCTAGTTTTCATTAGAGATTTTATTTCAAACTTTAACTTTTACTATATTTGCGTTTTTCTCTTCATATGTCCAACTGCACAACAATGAACTGAATATAGCACATAGTTGTAGACAAGTGAAATAAAATATTTAACAACAATTTCATTCTAACATACCATTTTCATTCTCTACATGAATAGAAAGATGGTCGAAAGTTCTAGATACAACACAAATCATTCAACATTCAAAACGTAATGGATAACTTCAACCATCTAAGGACGAGAGCTTATTTCTTTAAAACTGTTCATATCTGTTTATAATCAGATGCATTTATCAGGTTCATCTTGTATTCCGTAAATTATATTGCAGTTCTCATTTTGTTTAAACTTGCTGAGGAAGACTACAATTAGATGGTGGTTGGAGGTAGTCAACAGGAAACCCTGGACCTGGGTTCCGTGCTACTTGGCACTCATCAGCAAGGTGTACCTATAATCTTGAGGGAACTGGTGCTGCCTAACAGTTTCGATCCCGTGTCAACTAGCTTCACGGTCAGAGACATTACCACTTGGATATCCGGACTGTGATCGACCTCCTGTAGGGTCAACCACTGGAGACTGCAATTAAATAAGACAAAAACAATCACATTTTCACAGTAAATGTAAAGCTGTTTTTCGGGAGGTCTTGATGATGTCTTCTGGAGTTATGAAGATGTCGAGTAAACTTCGTTAAGTAAATGCTATTTAGGATCTTTCAAAGAAAGTTTTATGTACTTTTTAGTGCGGTTTTCAATAACAAACACTGACATAGAATCTCTAGGTCAACGCAATTCTATGTCTTCTTCAAGCCATGGAATAAGACTGTAGTTGATCGTCGGTAAATAAACTAATTTTCTAAAATCTAACGAAAAGTTAGCATTTGATGACTGCATTCAAGTTTTAGTCTAAACGTAAACTGAGTTTCCCTAATTTGCTGTTCTCGAACAAGATATAGACATTGGATGATCATAGAGATTAGTACCTTAGATACTGATTCCTCTGTAGTCTTAACAAGATTTTTATCCTTTCTTATAAGCTAGGACATTTAATGATCGTTATCATGCAAATGGAATTTATTCTAGCTTCTTACATTAGTTAGTTTCTCAAATACAGATCTGAATTCCGTTTTTTCAGGTTTGCAATGAGATTTTAAGACAATGAAGATACGTTAGATTATCAATAAAAACGAGGAGATCCTTGAAAGTTGCCTCATTCTAATGTGTTCATCCACGACTCCGCCATCAGAAATCAAACACAGGACTTTCGGTCTTGCGGGTGAACATTTAACCTCTAAACCACTAATCTGATATCCAATGGTGTAGAAGTCTATCTTCAATCAATCCGCAATATTCCATGATCATCTTTCATAGTGATTTGAATAAGGAAGTACAGAAGCCATGTTTGAGGACATCATATTACTTAATTCAGAGTTTGTAAAATACTAACATTTATTGTTGTCCCTAGGTTATTTTATAAAGCATAAACTTCTGTTTAATGCATGATTCCCTGTCATACCTTTTTCTATTCCGAAGCTATTGTGATTTAAACGTAACCTGTAATACTACTTTTTTTCTATCCTAATGCATAGTTTGGACATCTATAGTTTTCTGATTGCTTATGTGTTGTCGTTGTGTTTATTTATTTATTTATTTGAACACATAAATATTGGTACAAGAGAGCGCCAATATATATGCGCCACACAAAACAATGAGAATTCGAAGAGAAAGAAAAAAAAGGTAAGGAGTGTAAAAAATGAGAACGATAACGAAGAGGTTGGTGCAAGGTAGTGTAGTAATAATAATAGTAATAATGAGGGAACGGATAGGTACAATCAGAAGAAATCTTTCAGGTAAGGGAGACACAACCACTTTTTAGAAAGAAAGTAAAAGAAGGTTACAGCAGGATCGCCACTGGCTTCTATTCTGAGCCATATCTGATAACGTCTCTAGCCACTGTGTAGCACCATCTCTCGGACCCCAACCAGGGAGTCGTGAAGGACCAACACAAGCCAGTCCTTTGCAGCTTTCTTTCATACCACGACACCATGTCATGCACTGACCACCTCTCCGCTTCTTCCAACCAGTCCCAGAGTCGGCAAACAATGCACGACGTGAAATTCTCTGGGATGACATTCGTAGAACATGTCCAAGCCACCGAAGTCGGTGTTTCAAGATGGTGACATCGATTGCATTATCATCTCTGTGCCCGAATACACGATGCCGAACCTCTGCATTACTGACATGGTGTTGCCACTGGATGTCAGCAATCCTTCGGAGACAGCGGTGATCGAACACAGAGAGTCGTCTAACGTCCTCAACTCGAGAGACCAGGTTTCACAAGCATGGAGCAAAACTGCTCTCACCGACGCGTTGTAGATCCGACATTTTACAGCCAGACTACCATCACGAAGGCGTCAAAGGTGTTGTGTTAGTCATATATATATATATATATATATATATATATATATATATATATATATATATATATATATATATATATATATATACATCAATCTGAATAGGGAGTAGATCGAGTAGTTATAGCCGACTCGCCCTTTCTTTCTCTCTCACTTACCAACCAATCAGGCGATGGAGTCATTTTCGTCTCTGCTCAAGGTCATTGGTCTTCATTGGGACTCACGCATTTCTAGCCTCAAGGTTGAGCCAATCAACCTATCGTATCGAGGCTTTAATCTAGATCGAGACCAGTTCTCTCCTGTATATTACTGAGTAGACAGAATAAGGACGCATCACATTGCCTACAGGAGGTAACTTTTTATACTCGACACAGTTGAAGTACAGTGGTTGCGGCTTCTCACTAGAAGTTGCTATGTTGTGATAAATATCAACTAAGGTTGAACTTTCACAATTGTCCTATCTGAAGTTATCATCTATATTTTGTATAATCCTCAAGTACATAAACCATATAATCTTGTATACTTCTACCTGTAAGCTCTTGTTTGACGCTTAAATTATTGTTATATTTTACCAATCATCAATTATTGTCCATTTATTACGGACCCACCACTCAGTCCGCTTCCACTTGTAGAGTGGTTGTACACATATTGTAATTTATTTCTGCTGATGTGTAGTAAGGATCTCGCTCTCTGTTATTGTATTAATGATTCATAAATTCGAACAGCATAATTAGACGCTATCTGTTTGCTGAGTTGTACTCTATTCTGGCTATCGGGAGAGAGTGTGTGAGAAAATTCATTTTAGAGCAATCATCGCTTAGCATTACTCTCGACTGTTATCTCAGATTTATCGTGTCATTAGCTAACCGAAGGTCACTGGTACTATACAGACAATCTAAGTTAGTTAATCAACATTCGGACTAGATCAGTATAATTACTCTCTTTTTGAAGTCTCGCGCCATCGATGTGTGCTGCGTCTCCGAAACGCGCATACAGGATCCGAGTAGCGTCATTCATTTGACCTCACCATGCCAAAATAAAGAACCGACTCGATTTACGCTTCGTGTATCTGGAAGCCCTGATTCTGCTTCCCGTGGCCTCGCCGGCGTAGGTATAGCATTGAGTCCTAGGGCAGAACTAGCTCTCTTAGAGTGGATCCCAGTAGACAGTCGTTTGTGCGCTGTCCGACTGAACGGAACAGTAAGAATCCGGAAAGATAGGGACACTCGTCGTTGCCTCTTCGTCGTCTCTGCCTATTCTCCCACTGACTGCAGCTCAGATGATGTAAAAGATGAGTTTTACAGAAAGCTTTCGGACCTTCTCCGAAAAGCTAGGCGCTCGGATGTAGTAATAGTGGCCGGTGACTTTAATGCTCAAGTAGGTAAACTAAGCGATAGGGAAAGACACCTAGGTGGATCTTATGGCGTGGCTCAAAGAACAGATAATGGCGACCGTCTGTTGCAGCTATGCTCAGATAACCGCCTGTTCCTTGCAAATACTAACTTTAAGCATAAGGAAAAACATCTTTTAACATGGCGACCCCCTAATTCGTCCCAACGTTGGACCCAAATAGATCACATCGCTATCAGCCACCGATAGAAGACTGTCGCTCATTCTGGAGCACATGCCTAGATTCAGATCATGCTCTAGTGCGAGCGCGTATTTGCTTGCGTCTTACTGGACGTAGGAAAGACGCTGCAAGGAAACCTCTTAGGGCCTACTTAATGATAGTCAAGCTAAGAGTATATTTCAGGAACAACTAGGAAAACAGTTAGGCAGCCATGTATGTGATGCCCACCCCGATGCAGCATGGAATGATATCCGAAAAGCTGTGGAAACAGCAGTGATATCTGCTAGTAAGGTAAACCAGAAGGTTAGGGAGCAACACTGGATCTCAGCAGCATCTATCGCACTGATAGATGCTCGGAAACTCATTCCACCTGGCTCTGAACATAATGAAGAGCGGAGTCAGCTTAAGCGCAAGCTGACAAGAAGTCTACGCAATGATCGCGAACAGTGGTGGGTAGCGAAAGCAAGAGAGATGGAAAAGGCAGCGGCAATAGGTAATAGCAGACAATTGTTCAGACTCGTTAAGGAAACCGGAATTAGGAACCCGACCGTTAGCGAAACAATCTCAGAGAAAGATGGACATATTATTCATTCTCAATCCAGGAGATTGGATCGATGGGCAGAACACTTTAGGGATCAGTTCAACTGGCCTTCAGCCACACTTCGGTTTCCCACGATCTCCAGTCAACCTGAATGGCAAGTTAATGTAGGTCCTCCGTCCCTTTACGAAGTTGAAAAAGCCATAGGAAATCTGAAACGAGGGAGAGCAGCAGGCCCTGACAGGTTTACTCCTGAGATTTTTAAGGATGGTGGTCCAGTATTAGCAATGAGATTAACTGAGGTCTTAGGTAGAATTTGGGAACTGGACGTAATCCCATCTGACTGGTCTCAATCACTGATTGTGCCAGTCTATAAGAAAGGACAAAAGTCCTCTTGTGACAATCACAGAGGAATCAGTTTGACTAATATAGTGTCTAAAATATTAGCTTCAATAATACTTCGACGCCTAATAAAGCTCGTGAAGAGCAGATTAGAGAAAACCAGGCCGGTTTTCGACCTGGACGTGGTTGTATAGATCAGATATTCACACTACGTCAGGTTCTAGAACACAGACACACATTCAGATTTCTCGACCTTAAGGCGGCATTCGACTCTGTTGATCGTGAGGTTCTATGGCAGTGTTTGTCACTGAAAGGAGTACCAAAGAAGTACATTAACCTTATAAAGGCTCTCTACTCGAACACAACTGGTCGAGTGAGAGCTTATGGCGAACTGTCATCAGAATTGATTACCTCAAGTGGTGTTCGTCAGGGCTGTCCACTCTCCCCATTCTTGTTCAACTTTGTCGTTGACGTACTTTTAGAGATAACACTCTCCTCATCTAAATTTCCAGGGGTTGAACTTCTACCAGGAGGTTCACTTGTTGACTTAGAATATGCTGATGACATAGTTTTATTTGGTGAAGACGCTGACAAAATGCAGAGTCTTCTGACCACTCTAAGCAACAATGCAAGCATGTTCGGGATGCGATTCTCTCCCTCGAAATGCAAAATGTTGCTTCAGGATTGGGTTACATCGACACCCGAACTAGTGATAGGGAGTGAAGTAGTTGAGTGTGTCGACCGCTTCACTTATCTTGGAAGTCTCATCAGCCCTTGTGGTTTGGTGTGTGACGAAATCTCAGCACGGATACAGAAGGCTCGACTAGCTTTTGCCAACTTGCGTCATTTATGGCGTAGGCGAGATATCCGTCTATCAACCAAAGGACGTGTTTACTGCGCAGCAGTTCGTTCCGTCCTACTTTATGGCAGTGAAACATGGCCGGTAAGAGTAGAGGATATTCGTAGGTTACTAGTATTTGATCATAGGTGTCTTCGAAACATTGCTCGTATATCATGGGACCATCGAGTAAGTAACGCAGTTGTTAGGAAACGGGTACTAGGTAAGGATGGCAAATCAATTGATGAAGTAGTGAAACTTCATCAGTTGAGATGGCTGGGACACGTGTTACGTATGCCCAACGACCGACTGCCTCGACGCGCGATGTTCAGTGGTATAGGAGTAGGTTGGAAGAAAGCTAGGGGCGGCCAAACCAAAACATGGCACAAATCCATGAAGTCACTGACAAGAGGACTGAGCCATGTTGGTAGGTGTAGACTACCTGGTTGGGATCTGTGAGATGATAGCAACCGACGGTTAGAAACCTTGAATGACATGGCTTAAAATCGTTTGCGATGGCGCAGGTTCATCCACTCTTTGTGTTCTCCCAAATTCTTATCTTCTGTATTCTTCATGTCCCTTGTTTTTTCTCTTTCCAAATCTATTTCACTGGTTTATACTCCTTGAATAACATCTTCAAGCCCTAATGTTTCCGATTACTGCTTATACTCTCACCACCTCTCCACTGTGGGATTTGAATCGACAAGTGCATCTGTGTGCTAATGTGGTGTGGGAACTCGAACTGATGTACGTACGTACGAAGTTCTACGTTGTTACTGACTGACCGACTGACTTTGTAATCTAATCTCATGTGTCCTAAATGAATAGCAATAAAATCTGTTTATTTTCAACGACACATCAGAACTCCTGGAATTTACTCTCAAAGTTAGTAAGGAATGAGTACTCTCGTACTAGGAATCGCGATGCTATAATTAATTAACGATGTTTTTTTCTAAAACTTCCTCTATACAAATGTACCGCATTGATTTTAGATTGTTATTATCGAAAAAAAGAATCACAACATACTACTATTTAATCAAAACATTTGATTTCTACATTTCTTTTTAATGATTAGTAGTTGTCATGGATCGTGGATGTTCACTGCTGAAGAGTCTCACACTAGGACGAATGCTTCCAGGTTTTCTATGATGGTAGTGCGATTTCGTGGATTGGTTGAAGTTAGACATTAATACCGTTGGATGCTGGCTCAGTGGTTAAGTGGTTAAGTCCTGGTTTCATATCTTTTTTTTGAGGGGGGGGGTTGATGATATGCACTGCTGAGAAGTCCCATACTAGGACGAAACGGCCACCCAGTGCTTCCAGGTTTTCCATGATGTTCTAGCTTCAGTTGATTCATGATTTCAACTATTGAAATAATACACATATCTCATATTTTTCCTGAGATAATAATGTGTTAATAAACATTTAAATTTCAGGTATTTAATCATTGGATTATAGTACAATAGAATTTACATGAACTACAATGAAGACATTACAAACAAAGATGAATAGTGCTTAGCAGTAGAATCCAAAATGCATGTTTCGTCCTATTGAGCACTCGTCAGTTGGATGTAGCTGCATCTCATAGTTGTAGTTCATTCCGGAACTCGAACTTAATACTGTTTGCTTCAAACAACATCGTGTTATCCACTTAGCTATTGAGTTCTGATAGCTACAATTAAGACAGTCTTATCTTAGTAATTTTTGATTACTTTAATTAGACACTTTGTTTGTGTGTATTTCTATGACTTCATTTATTTGATGTTTTTTTTAGTTAACAGTTCATTCCAAAATCATTCAGAAAAACGTCGTAGCTGAATAGCAACAATAACAAGAACAACAACACAAACTCAATCGATTTGTATAATTTATACATTTACATTTAATTAGAACTAGTTTAAGACGTCTGATCATATGATTTGTTCTATTTGAGTATATATTAATTTAATAGTTGAGTTCACAAGTCAATTAAAGCTAGACCACCATGGAAAACATGGAAGTATTGGACGACCTTTTCGCCCTAGTATGAGACTTCTCAGCAGTGTACACCCGTGATCCCGCCTCACGAGATTAGGACCCAGGACTTATCGATCTTGCTAGAGAACGTTTAACCTCTAAACCACTGAGCTGTCTGGCATTCAATGGTATTGATGTCTAACTTCAACCAATCCACGGAATTACGTCACCGTCCACCATTTTTATAAGTGAGTTACTATCTCACAACAGACCCTGTTGAACTCCACCGAGTACATATTACTTAATTGAAGATAACTATTGTTATTAGTAGTCTCTATTAACATTCGATTTAATTCTATGGTAAAACTAAACTAATAAGTATGAACCAATCGGGAATGAGCAATTTGTGTCAAATTTACGATATATATATCATTATACAATGCAATATGTCAATGTGTGAGGTTATTCAACCGGTTATCAATGTTCGAAAAGTATGTGATATACGGAGTTTTCGGATATTTTTCTGTTTATTTAAGGGTTAAGTGTTGATTGTATATTTGAATGTAGATTTCATTGGTAATTTCATGAGAGGCACTATCATTCATTACATTTTCAATTTTGCATCTGGTAACATTGGGATAAATTACCTTGACCTGTTGTCCATAGCAGATAAATGTGGATACTTTAAATGAAATCTTCAATTACACTCTTATATATAACACATTTATTGAATAAATAGAAAGTCAGTCAGCAATAACGTAAAACTTCGTACGTACGTACATCAGTTCGAGTTCCCACACCACATTAGCACACAGATGCACTTGTCGATTCAAATCCCACAGTGGAGAGGTGGTGAGAGTATAAGCAGTAATCGGAAACATTAGGGCTTGAAGATGTTATTCAAGGAGTATAAACCAGTGAAATAGATTTGGAAAGAGAAAAAACAAGGGACATGAAGAATACAGAAGATAAGAATTTGGGAGAACACAAAGAGTGGATGGACCTGGGCCATCGCAGACGATTTTAAGCCATGTCATTCAAAGTTTCTAACCGTCGGTTGCTATCATCTCACAGATCCCAACCAGGTAGTCTACACCTACCAACATGGCTCAGTCTGAAAATGTTTCATATTATACTATAAAAAGAAAGGATAAATTCAGATAATCGAATATAGATGATTAGTTCAAATGACGAGAAAGTTAATAAATGCTCAAGGTTAAGCTAGGAAATAGGATTAAGGCTTTATGATAAAGATTTAGGGATAAGATTATGGTGTTTAAGATTAGGATTTCTAGTTCGGATCTAGGGCTAAATTTTAACTTTTGCCAAAAATTCTTTATTCTATATCTTAGTCCTAAGGTCTAAATTAGTGATTCATATACACTGTCTTTTGATTGGCTGAATAGACCAAGTATTTGTCAAGGTCATCCCCCCTGAAGGATCATCCTTACCGGTTCTATGATAACGTTTCGAGATTTCGATCATTTTAAGTAGGTATGTGGTAATTGTACTAATTAATGATTCCTTTGTACTTGGTTGCGCTCTTATTACCAGTTTCAAATATGATATATGTAGTTGTGCTCATCAAACTCCGCCTGTAGCTCTTCTAAAGTTACTACCGATCCCAAGCCCGTGTAAAGGAGGAGCGTTGGATATGGGGTCGGCAACCCCATACTGTAGAAAATAGCATCACTAAAAAATGATAACCAGTTGTGATCATCCAGTTCTGTCTATCTTAAATTGAACCATTCTGAGAAGTCTTAATTAGCAAATCAATTCAATTTCTTCTAATTATCGTAAATGGTTTGAATTATTTTTTCTGGTTAGCATTTTTTTAGCGAGTTAGTTTTCTACGGAATGGGGTCGTTAACAGTATGCTGGACCCTCCTCCTTTACTCGGGCTTGGGACCGGCAGTAACTCTAGAAGAGCTACAGGAGGATCAGATGCAGACGTAAAGGCGAGGATTGGCAGAATAAGGGTCGCATTCCTACAATCGAAGAACATATGGAACTCAAAACAACTGTCAACCAATATCAAAGTGAGAATCTTCAGTACGAACGTCAAGGCAGTTAGTTCTACTGTACGAAGCTAAAACTCGAAGAACTAATACAACCATTATCAAGAAGGTACAAATGTTTATAATTAGTTATCTACGCAAGGTAATCAACATCCATTGGCTGGATACCATCAGCAACAGCTCACTGTGGGAGAGCATAAACCAGCTTCCAGATGAAGAGGAAATTGGGAAAAGACGATGGAAATGGATAGGACATACATTACGCAAATCATCAAACTACATCACGAAGCAAGCCCTAACTTGGAATCCTGAATGGAAGCGGAAAAGAGGAATGCCAAATAACACATCACGTCGAGAAATAGAAGCAGATATGAAATGGATGAATAACATCTGGAAGGAGCTGGAAAGGATTACCCAGGACGGAGTTGGGTAGAGAGTGTTGGTGGGCGGCTTATGCTCCTTCCACGAGGAGTAACAGGTGTAAGTGTAAATAAGTAATTACCATAAGTTATTACTAATTTTGACCAATTACTCCTTTACTAATCTATCACACTATTATTATTATCTGTTCTACTATAATCACATCGAAATTTTATGATATGGTCAACCATAGCTTCCTTTTTTTAAAGAAAAATCTATGCCTGAATATTCAAAGGAAGATAATTTGATAGTAATATCTCTAGTCTGGAAACTAGGTCAATATTTAAGTTTATCTGTTTGTCTATCTATCTATGTACCTATCTATGTATCTATCCAACTATTTATCTCTGTCTATATATATATATTGTCGATTATCTTCACATAGAAACACACACCCACCCACCCACCTACACGTATATATGATGTATCCATATGTACTTGTCTAGAATATGTATATAGAAATGAAATTCAATTTACTTATAGACAGATCATTATTGTTATTGAACTAGTCGAACAATAAACTTCATAAATGATCATTGTACAGACACACATATCTATTCTATTGAATTGTGGTACAAGGATACTTTTAAGTAATGGCCTGGATTTCGACATATTCATTTTGATACATTAGTGATAGAAACTATGAAATAATCTATGTCGTATTGTATATGATTAGATAATAAAACTTTATATTAAGTATTGATCAAAATGATAGATTATAGTTAATCAGTTATCATGTAGAGAACTAGGCACTTTTATATATGTATTAGTTCAAGTTGATATACTTTATGTTATATTCGGTCGTCGTTGATTGCTGTGCTAGAAAAGAGCTGTTGATCACTTATAGTCGGAACGAGAGACCACGGCAATTCCCCACGATGCGAAAGTAAGAACACACAAGACTGGTATAAGTGATGATTTATTAACCCCAAAACACGACGACGACGAATCAAAACAGTCTAAAATACACTGGTTTATATATTGATTTTACACCCCATTTTGATTAATAATTAGGATTAGATCACATACTCAGTTATAACAAATCACATACTGAGCCTAGTTCATGTCAATGGAATACAAGAATGTCTCGCATATTATACAGAAGAGAGTATCATACTGGGATAACAGTAACAAATACTACATTGAATGATCCTCACGTTGAATCAAATGGAAGTAATGTTGAATGAAACTCATAATCAAAAAACTAGTATTTGAACGAAGAATATTCTTTTCGACAAATTCTCATCAGGTTCTACCATTATATATCCAAATTAATAAACCGAAAAAATGGCCAGGAAACGATCCATCCTCTCTCTTAGTCAAGAGAACGTCCAAAAAGGCTATTCGACCATCACTCTCTTCTTCAGATGTAAACTGAATGACTGGATGCACTTCATTAAATCGCCTAAGAACCTCTTGCTGTGACGTATTATCTTTACAGAGGATGAACGTGTCATCCATGTATCTACAGTAAAATGTGAAGTTTTGAATAATCTTTTTTAGTGGATCATTTTCTAGTTTGGCTAGAAAAATATCAGCTAGTATAGGGCCTAGTGGTGAACCCATTGCAACACCATCTGTTTGTCTATATATTTCTCCGTTGAGCTTGTAATCCACATTCATGATACATTTGAGTAATAAACTCTTTCACGACATTAATAGGAACTGTAGTTTCAATTTCATTTTCAATCAGCTGTTCACCTATATATTTTACAGTCTTTATGAGTGGGACGTTTGTAAATAACGATGTTACATCCAATGACGTCATCTTTAGTTCAAACGTATTTGCATTGTTGATTTTATCAATAAATTCGAACACATCATTAACACTATATTTACAAGCTTTTCGTGTAGAGGTTTCAATACAGTTACTAACCACTTAGCTATAGTATGTTAAGAAGTGTTATACATATCTAAAATAGGTCTTAATGGGACCCCCGGTTTGTGCACGTTTGGCAATCTATACAATCTCGGTAGATTGGATATATAATTGTAGAACCTGATGAGAATTTGTCGAAAAGAATATTCTTCGTTCAAATACTAGTCTTTTAATATGACGGGGATCTTTAAACGATTAAAACTCATAATCGATAAATCAATCGAATTGTGACTATTCTTTCCATCATATCAAGCAATAATTAATGTACTGGGTATAACTCGGGTCCTAACACTTTATTAACATAACAAGATCAACAGTGAATTGATTGAAGTAATTACTTCAATGGTAGTAATATTATAAAAGAAAGGATATAATATTAGGGAGAAAGAATTAATTGATAGTGTTATATCCCGATAAGAATAATGAATCATAACTTTTTGAGATCCATTTATGATCAATACTATACGTATACTTTTATCATATAATTGTTATGTAAATAAACTATTCATATTCGTCTTCTTCTCATTATGAGCATTACTTTAACTTATGAACTATTATTATACGATTTATCATTCTTGAATTATGCCCTGTCTATTGTTAGTCACTGCCTCCCATATTCACAGCCACTTTTGGCTAAATCTTGTACAAATGTTGTTTCCTATTTTAGTGGTACGATGTGGTCTGTCTGGTTGGTATACAAACCCAGTATGTTTGAAATATATGCTTCATATCGTGGAGTCTGAGATTGGTGTTCTGGACTTAACAGGTAAGGCTAGGAATGAAGCAGGACCGATAAAGACTATAGACTGCTCGTACAGGTTTTGTGAGTTATTGGTTACTGTGTTCTAATTGGTGGTATCATTACGTTATACATTGATAAGGGCAAAAAACCACAAGTTATAACAGGTATAAAAGAAGATATAAAGCAATTTTAATCCCATGGTTTAAGAAAAGACAAAGAGTGTATACACCTATACTATTATGGTTGATTCTGAGACATATTAACCAGTCTCTAACTATTGGTTACGATAGTTTACTCAGACTACAAAGGATTGGATAGTTATTTTCTCCTAGTTTCAAACTCTATAGTATTAAACACACATAAGATCAAATTAGATTTTATGTTTAACTGAATATCATTGAGCTATTAGGTCGAATTCTAGTGGTTCACATCTAGTCAATTGATTACTAGATTCTAAGTAAGACATTGGGATTGTAAGATCAATTAATTGGGGGAGATAAGTATTAACTATTTCCATGATACTATAACTTAGACTCTATAAAAATGGAAAATGTAGAGCATTATATACTTCCTATTCAGTAGTTCATTGAAATATGCTTTATTTGTGAGTTCATAATGGAGAAAAGTTTGAAAGTATTCAGATATGTGATGTGTGGGCGAGAATGATAATGAATGGTTGTCTGCTTAGTCAAACATGCAGATAGTCTGACAAGTGTCAGATGAGTTATATATTCCCTTATCCTTATTATCACTTATTATTGATTGTTTATTGTTGTTGGATTGTGTCGAGTTTTTGCTGTGGAATTATATTTACGTTGTTGTCAGACTAATCACGTGTTCTTTATCTGAGTTGTGTTGAACTACTTTAGAATAGGCACTGGAAGGGAATCTAGTGTAGATATTCGATTTAAGGTGAATTAACGTCGCATACGTGTAAATGTGGGAAACTAACCGTTATAACATTAGACGAAGTAAAACTGAGCGTTATAACAATATGATAATTTGATAGAGAATTCAATACGTATAAAACATAATATTGTCAACAAATTTTACGATGAAAGATTAGAATTAATACTTTAATGCATTCCTACATTGATCTATTCACAAGTGATTCAATTACAGTTTAATCCAATACAATTCAGTGAACAGGATTGAACATACTGTATTTGAAATTTCTGAAAGAGGCGAGGAATAATGTACGGACTAACATATCACATTTATGAAATGGTGGAGAAGATTTGTAGCTCAGGTGGATGATTTTGGTGGAGTTTTGTTCTCTGAACTAGATGGTTTGGTCGTGGAGTTTTCATCGTTCTTCTGAACGACATCATTAGCACAAACTTCAGATAGAAGTGAAGCGTTCGAATTTCTCCATATGAGTTTCACAGCTTGTTCTGTGCACCTCGATGTTGACTGGTTCTTATTGACCTTAAATTTATCATTGTTTACTTCTTTGTTTTGGTTGTATCTCCCATCAAATATCACATTTATCTTTATAATTTAAAAATTTTACGGACCGTTACAGAATTCCGTAGAGTAAGGTTTTTCTGATTCCTTCCTTTTGTTTTAACAAGGCAGCATTGATGGAGATGCTACTTGTATGAGGTATACATCTTAATGGTGTTAAACCCTTGACCAGTTAGCAATACTAGTTAGCCTTAGCACCTTGAGTTATTGCATTTGGTTTGTCTTATCGTTTCTCAAGTGATCTGCTTAACACAATAGCTCAACACAGTAGCCCCAGAGAGGTTCCAGGCGTAGCTTTGATTAGAATATTTTATACATAAATGATAGACTGAGGAGTTTAGACATTTCATATGCCTATATTTACATACCATCTCAAAGTCAAATGACCATATAAAAAGGCTCATTTTTACTGACTAGTTATTCTATCTTTTAGTATCTATTCATTGGAAGCATCATTGTGCGTGCATTTCATGCACTTAAACTAATGGTTGATGTCGTTGTCAGAAGGAGCATCAGCCTCATGACTTCCGAAGAAACTCGGCTTTCACGATGAGGCGTTATAACTCTTCCAAATGAAGACCTTCTAACTCCCAGGGCAGAGTTTAAATGGTTCGAATTATTTTCTTTTTAGTTAACGTTTTTTAGCGAGTTAGTTTTCTACCAATATCAAAGTGAGAATCTTCAATATGAACGTCAAGGCAGTTAGTTCTACTGTACGAAGCTAAAGCTCGGAGAACTAATACAACCATTATCAAGAAGGTACAAATGTTTATAATTAGTTATCTACGCAAGGTAATCAACATCCATTGGCTGGATACCATCAGCAACAGCTCACTGTGGGAGAGCATAAACCAGCTTCCAGATGAAGAGGAAATTGGGAAAAGACGATGGAAATGGATAGGACATACATTACGCAAATCATCAAACTGCATCACGAAGCAAGCCCTAACTTGGAATCCTGAATGGAAGCGGAAAAGAGGAATGCCAAATAACACATCACGTCGAGAAATAGAAGCAGATATGAAATGGATGAATAACATCTGGAAGGAGCTGGAAAGGATTGCCCAGGACAGGGTTGGATGGAGAATGCTGGTGGGCGGCTTATGCTCCTTCACGAGGAGTAACAGGCGTAAGTAAGTAAGGAATTAAGTTTTCTACGCGATAACGCCGCTAACCTCATACCTAAACCTCCTCCTTTAACCGGGCTTGGAACTGGTAGTAGCCCCAGAGAGACTCCAAGTAGAATTTATTCATTGGAAGTATCAAATCACTAATTCGGATGTTGTAACTGACTACCATATGTGAACCATGATCAAATTTAGACGATCAATTGCAGTATACAAAATCTACAAGATAGAATTTATTAGACAAATTTTATGAATACGGTAAAAAATATGATACGATTAATTAAATAAAAAAACAACAAACAATATTCAAGTGAATATTTCAATGAAACATTTTGTTTTTCTGCCTTTCTCTCTTTTTTTTTATTCTTCATTTAAGCATTAATAGAACTGATAAATGATTTAGCTGGTTTAATATAACAAATCGATTCTGGTACTTTAATCTCTTGAAATGTTGATAAAAAGGCTGTAGCCACCTGTTGAGTAAAGAAAAAGAAGAAAGGATAAGGAAAATGATATGCAATAGTTATATAAGTAATAGATATGTATGAGTTTAAAGTTTTCCTGTTAATGATAATGAGGAATACAATGGATAACTCTCTTTATTAACACCTATGTACATATTGGGTGGAATGCATCGATAGTACAGTTTAGTTATAATGACTTAATATCAACAATGGAAAAAACTCAAACTCTTACATATAGATATACAGTTTCATGCCCAATGATTAGACCTAGTAGATGTGAATACTAATACTAGGATATAGGTATGTTCAACCTGCAAGCCTTAGAATGAAACTTGGCCTGGATTCCACTGATAGCCAAAATCCAACTTTACTGAAATTATATATAGTATCTTAAAAGTATTGTTCAGAAAGGATATGAGATCATCTGGATGAGAAACTTAAGTAATTAATAGGTCAGCCGATGAGATTGTTAAAATTAATTACAATTTAGTTACTAAAATTGTAATTATTGATGAATTATTGATCGATTTCTTACTATGAATTAGATAAACATTCATATAAGTAACATTAAACCTTGGAGATATATGTATTAGTTCAAGTTGCTCATACCACATCAGAACAGAGAAATTCCAGTGTTGTTTATACAATATCAATGCTAGTAGAATGTTTATCGAGACTATGTAGAGTAAAGTTATAAGTCTACACTGAACCATAGCTCTCAGAATGTTCATGATTGATATGTGGGTAGTGAAATTAGCATGTGATTGATTCTCTGTAGACCAGCACATAGATTATTTTTATATGAAAAAGATTAATTTCATTATAATTCTAATCACATTTCCCATTGTGTGATTATTCTTAATTCTTCATCAAGAAACAGTATTTTTGATTTATTGTCTGGATGGTAAATCAGATATTGTGGTCTAATGTACTCAGTTGTATTATTCAACCTAATTGATTGTTATACTATTTCATAGAAGAGGATCAAACACATCATTATTTTTTGTCGTTGTAACAATGAACAAATCATAGTTAGAGATTCTAGAAACTGGTGTGTGTGACAATGGACCACGGGTGAATTCGAGGAAGCTGTAGGAGGCTCAGAAGGAGCCGAAGATATTCCATCCAATCACCTTTTGGAAGAATGTTCTAGAATTCCTACTTGTAGCTTCCCAATTGGACAATGCTAATAACCTCCTGTATGCTGATTGGAGGACTGTAATGATGATTTTGTTCTTACTAAAAACTATAAATACCTGACAATTTTGTGCTATAATTGACACTGTTTGGGAATAATATTCCTTTCATTAGTCTTCTGTCTTCTCATTGCGACTTGGAAGGGTTCTGGCGTTCTAGTGTTCACGTTATACGCGGTATATCAAGAACAACCTTCTAGATATAACAGTGTGACAGTATCATCCGTAGTAAATTTATTGTTCTTCATTCCTTTGTAAAATTTGACCGTAACGTAATCCTTCTTTTATTTTTTAAAGGTTGAACTTTGGAAACGGGTAGACATATATCTCATATTTATTATTGTTTAAATTCAACAGTCTTCACGATTCCCCTGTACTGATTACAATCATATGTTCACCAGTGAATAATTTCAAGAGGTAATTCTCACGATTTTAATGAGAAGTCATGATCAGTGAAGTTCAGTTGTTAGATAGTTACTTATCCATGACATTGGAAGATGATTGTGCAATATCACAAATTATTAAATGTTGGAAATATGAGTCCTTGAGTTCCAGGTCAGTGATTTGAAGATTAGATCTGAAGGATCCTTGGTCTGATGTCATGCATCGTCGTGGATTCACAATACTGTGGAGTTTCACTTTTGAGCAGAATAGCTGCTTAGTGCTCCTTGGTTTGTAATGACTGACTAACCAAGTTTAGTTCATAATGTGAACTACAAAGTTCAGCAACCTCCATAAATCACCTTCACTATTTAAACAACATTTGAATTTTAATTTGTTGAGTAATAGAATTTTATCAAAGTGGGTATGTAGTGAACGAGAACACAAGTGGGGACAATCGAATGTATTTCAACAGAAAATTACAGAATATTTTGATAAAATCTGAGAACCATGCAGTAAATACTTTATTTGAAAAATGTCAGTCAGTCGTCTCAAAGTTTAGTGTTCCTTTGTTTCTACAGTAGTCATTCTTTGTTCTCGTTCTCTTCTCTTCGATCTTTTTAACCTTCCACCTTCAGACATTTCGCTTTCGATTGATGATACGTACTACTTATATCTATTGACATCAGTAGCACACACCACAGTTACAGTACACAATCATTACATAAATATGGGCATCCTTAGTGATTTGTCTAGATGCCTATATTTCACATTTTGATCGGACTAGTAATTTTTCATTTATGCATAGTGAATAGTCTTAACGTGAATGAAAATTAACTTATCTGTTTACTGAATGAACACCCTGGTGGAGACAATCTATCTTATAATACAATATTACAGAATATCTTCGTAAAATATATTACAACCATAAACTGAATACTTTCATTTGCAAAGTTCCATTACTTGTCCTTCACATTTTGTATGATTGTTTCAGTTCACAATTCCTTTCTATTTGCCTTTCTGTTCTCTTTAACTCAATCTTCTTATCCTTCTACTGTCAGGTTTTTCACTTCCGATTGGTGTTACATACTACTTATGTCTGTCGACATAAGTAGCATGCACCATAAATGGAATATGAAAACTACTCTGATCAATCAGTGTTCTTTACAAACTTCCAAGAGAATTTTAGTAAAGGATTAATTATGCTTTCATTATCGTAATTCGATAATTATTGAACTGGTTAACCATTGAGGCATAGTTTTCATAAGTTTCTAGAATCTCTAAGTCAAACATTATCTTACAAATAATTTTGTGTTTGTACATGATCTAACCTTGAAAGTAAAACTCTTTCAGTACTCCCCATTTTCTGTCTTATTTTCGAGGTTCATGAAGAGAAGACTTCATGGAATTGGGAAATCGTTAAGAAGTCATTGTCTAATTATTAAAGTATGCTATCGGTTAGCTGATTAACTCACACTACTAGGGTGTTGTGATAATCGTTAAATTTGAAGTTCTGTACCATGGACTGACTTAGGTTAAACATCCATTAGAAAACACGAAGCACCAGACAGGGACTCTTTCCTAAAGATCCTTGATTTGATCCTTAATGGGGTTGAGTATTTCTTGATTTTTAATGACTTCCTAACCAAAACCAATCTGTGGTATAAAACTCCGAAACCATTTTTTAGTAGCCTGTTGCAGTTTTAATGGCAATCAGATTACTGTATTAATTCTTGTTAAAAGCAATTAATCTATCTGATATGCTTTGTATTCTCAATGCTTTATCTGAATTATGATCCCTTTTTAGTCATTTTAACACTTACCTCTTCATTAGGAAAACACTGTCCTAAAATTTCTAACAATAAAGCATTATCCTCAACAGCTTGTTGAAAATCACTGTAATTCAGTCTTCCATCATGATCCATATCCTGTAAAAAAGAAAAAATACTCAATGAAAGGTTTCGAAATTATTTTTTGAAGACTTTGTTTACTTAAATCAGTTATAAGTAGTTGAATTGTTTCGTCAAAATAATTTAGGCGTTCGTATAACTTGATGGGACCACTCTAACCAATGTATAGCATAGCTGTGTAGCATATATAAAAATTGGTATTTTTTTGTTATGGCATTATTATCGAAGTTTTCGTAATTTCAGAAGATCACAAAATATTAATAGTATTATTCATCTGATGTAATTATACATCTTTGTATGAATATATTCACAATGAATTCCAATTAACGATTGATGTTACGTAACAAATCCATCTTTTTATTGAATCCATTTCAATGATCATCTAGAATATAACGAATATTTGTTTGTATTAATTTTTAATTTTCAAATAGCAATGTCATGATTTTATAGTTGAATTCATGAGTTGTGTAAAGGTAAACCACCATGGAAAACCTGGAAGCACTGGATGTCCGTTTCGTCATAGTATGGGACTCCTCAGCAGTGTGAATCCACGACCCCACCCCGTGAGATTCGTACCCAGGACCTATCAGTCTCGCACGCGAACGCTTAACCTCTAGACCACTGAGCCGGTATCCAACATGTATTGGTTGAACTTAGACATCAACATCATCCAATGCTTCCAGGTTTTCCATGGTGGTCTAACCTCAATTGACTCATGAATTCAACTACAAAATTATCAAAATCTCCACAAAACCCCTTCTGACAATTTTAAAGCTATTTATGGACTGGTTTCGCTCTGATCAGTGCTTGGAACTCTGACTGCTATACACTTGATGAAATGATAAATTAGTGAACAGATAGTTAATGTTTCCAGACTAAACTTTAGTCAGATTTTAATCGGAATCTACATATCATGATTACTGTAGATAGTCTAACTAATAATGAACAACTCGTCCCTTATATTTAATTAAATTTGTTTCAAATTAAGATAGATTTATTTTACGTGACCTCAGGCTGTGATAGAAATTCTTATATAATAATGCCAAGGAAAAATAATCAGGAATATTTTATGATTAATAAGGGTTTAGATTGTCCAAATGTTGTTATTCAAGACTGATATTTGATCAGCTATTGTTAATAAATGTATATCCTGGATGGGTTACTTCGATATAACCATTTTGTTAAAAGTATAATAGAAATACTAATAACTATGTAGACAGCCCCCAAATGCCCCGGTACGGCCGAGGGTGAAGAGAGTCAGCTCTCCTTCTCGAAATGCTCTCACATGGTTACACGTATACAAACACTAACAGGGAAGTCCTACTCATTTTCTTCTCGCACAACGGGTGTTGTTTACGGAATTGAGGGGATGGAAAACGAATGCCTGACCCTTTAACCGGGTAAGTGGACGCGGAGGATACATCTAGGAGAGTTGGAAAACCCTCAATCCAAATCAATGGTGAATATGGGCTCCAGGATCCTAAGGAAAAAATGGCATATGAACCGATTATTAATCACTGGATACCATGGGACTACATCTCCTGACGTTGTTCCACTGCCCTGTGGATCAGACCTTTAGGTCAAAGGCTCCGGATGTGTCCCCCTAAGGAAACCACCCGCTCTGGTCTAGGCACCTGGACAGTAGTATCATAGCCCACACAAATCAAGTGACTTGTGCAGCGCATATGTATTCGTTGCCCCTTTGTATCAACATTTATGTGTTCAAATAAATAAATAACTGTAAACATCACACTTGTTGGACGAGTTAGTAACTATCAGCACTTAATATCTCAGTGGATAATGTATTGCGTGTTTGGGGTGAAATGCACTTGATTCGAGTCGTAGTATGAATATCAGCACTAAGATTCAGGGGACTTCAGATGTTGAGTCCCTCATAGAAAGAATAGTCTGTTCAAAATTCTAATGCCAATCAAAATAAGTCTACTCTGAAAAAAGCAGTCAGTAATCTAAAAGGGGTACGGTGCAAACGTAACCAATAAATTTTTATAAAACCAATGGAAGTAGTACATACCAACCGTTTAAATGCCATTTCAACTAATTCTCTAATTCCTTCATCAGGATCCTCATCTGTTGGTTGCTTTTATAATTTAAAATAAACAAATGAATAAAGGATTAAACAAAATATTTACATTGACTGCTTTCTAAATACAACTACTTGCTGTTTAAAATACCTTTCATTTTGTTTATTTGGAGATAGATTTTAGGAAAAACTGATACATCTCTTATGAGAGTATTGTAAACAGCTGTAACGTTGTTTAGGCTTAGGATTTACTCGACAGTGTACATCCTCATTGCTATATATAAAATCTACTGGATAATCTTTCAAATTCTTTGTATACACACTGACGAATAAATTTTAAGTTAGGAAGAAACAAATGTTTGATGCTGTTTGGTTTTGACCGGTTTTCTTGTGAATAGTCTGCCAGTGTATGTGATAAGAGAAGATTGGTGTAACTGTTCTGAGATTAGTCAATGTGATCTATGACTGGTCAAAAATTAAAGATAGAAACATTACGACACATAAGCGGCTATTTTACATATTAAACTGACTCATTCACTTGTCCCCATTCTGTAATTATGTCAATATAACTTTGGTTATTAATATATGGTTTTTGATCGAATACTTGAATTTAAGTGTTTGGATTCTAGTAATTTGATCTCAGGTTCAGTTTATATTAATTTGGCTCAGGGAAGCATAGTGATAAAAATGGATAGAAGTGAAAATACAAACGACCAGTAACTTTTTGACTTTCAAAAGCTTTCAAGACTAGGCATAGCAAGTGATCTTATGGAAGGAAAAGCTGAATAAAAATTGCTTGAGCCTATTCTAACTATTCTACCTAGCTATTTTAAAGGTCGAACTTTTATTAAACTTGTGAGACTTTTTAACAATTGAATTAACTTTCTTTTAACCAAGTATCATAAATCTAGTGGTTAGCCCCACAGTGAGTGGTATACTGTGAGTGTGTCATGAACTAAGTGTTTATCGCCCTACAATTTTTATGAGTTGTCCACATATCACTGATTTGTGATAATAAGTATGTATTTGTAAAACTATTCAGAATAAATGTTTTTATAGTCTGAAGCTGTGGAGATTATTGAATTTCATTAAAACCATGAACCAATCAGTGTTAGACCGCCATTGAAAACCTGGAAGTTAGACATGAACGCCGTTAGATGTTGTCTCAGTAGTATAGAGGTTGAGTATTCGGAGCAAGAGCGAAGGTATTGGGTCCAAATGGCGCGTGAGAGATCGTGGATGTGCGCTGTCAAGGAGTTTCATACGAAGACGAGACGACCTTTTCGTGCCACGTTAATATTCCAACCTTCAAAGTGCTCGTAGAGTTGAATATCATTTGTTATTTTCCAAAACTGTGGTCTAAAAATGCCTTTACTTTTAAGATAGTGCAAGACGCCACAAAAAATCAGCGATATATACTTGTATCTAGTTTGACTAAATTTAAAAATAATTCATGGTCAGTGGAAGTTTCCTCCTGGTTTGGAGGATTTTTGTTAAATACTTAAGTTTACACGGTGACTTTTAGTAGATCTGTTTCAATGAGGTCCATTAGTGTTCACAATACATTATTGATTTAGTACAGGAAGCCTTTTGTTTTTGGTTAATAAATTTCATTTTTTCAGTTATATTTGAAAATAAATCATAATATCAAGTAGTATGCCCAAATGAATAGTATGTAAATTCATGTCGAAAGGTGGATTCCGGCTAGATGATGATAGATAAAACATGGAAAAAATCTTAGTAACGCAGTGGAGACAGGAAAATAAAAACCTGAATCCATGACATGCACCTACATTATCCAATTTACAACATACACTTGTACCGGTTATCTATAGCTCAAAGTAAAACATGATTTTTTGTATACAAACAATTCATGTCTTTGATACTTGGTGGGTATAGCCTTAAACTTTGCATTGATTTTTGGTTTACAAAGTACATAACATCTTATCTGTTAACGGCAGTTTGCATGTAAGTTAATTAAAAAACAAAACTCTTTGATAAGCTTTTAACAATTTATAAATGTAATTTATATATGCTACTTCTGATGTTTCTCTAAAGTATTGACGTTATCTGCAAAGCAAAATAACATTGTTTTCAATGTGAAATCATGCCAAATATAGCTGAAAAATCAAGGGATAGGGTAGAAAGATTTTGAAAAAAATTGACAGAACTCCTAAACTGCTTTGAATTTGAAGAGCGAGTCATTCTATTTCACTTAAAAGATCAAATACAGACTATATATATGCACTATACTAAAAATGGACTATGCATAACAAAGAATTTACTTTGTGACGCCGTATTATATTGCCAATAAATAAGTAATTTAAAGGCTTAGAAGCAGTAAGTGGAAAGAACGCTATCCTATTACAACAGACGTGATCTCTTTAATTTTTCTTGAAGTTTAATTTCAAAAATATGTACTTCTGTTTTACCGAATAGTTCGAATGGAGTCGGTAATGGCTGGCTGTAAAACCGAACGGTTCAAGGGTAATCCTTTAGATAAGACCAAATTAAATGGTTATTAATCACTTTTAGGTGCTACCTAGGCTTTTAGGTTGCTAATGATAAAGCACAAGCGCGGTAACGGGTTAAAGAGACAAGATAGTGTTCAGATAAGTTTATAAAATAATATATAGTCAAGATTTCTATGTTTACGCCCAGAGGTTTGATTTTAATATACAAATTAATTCTGAAAGATGTTCGGTTGATTCGGTAGTCTGGAAACACAAGCACCACACGAGCTTTCTAAAATGGCGCAGAAAATTTCCGGGGTCAATCACACATAAGATAGAGCAAAAGTATGAAAATGCGGGGCCGAATTTATGACAAGCAAGGGGCTATAAAATATTTCATCCGGTTTTTGTGTATTATCTTTGTGAGCAACAGTGCTCAGTGCGGTAAGATCAAGTGACCATGCCTATAAATGCAGAAGTAATTGATACAATCTGAAAACTTGTAAAACATACAAAATAGTTACTTTGACAAGAGAATACTTTAATAGCTGAAACATTTCCTCTCTGGTTATTCTTCCATCACTGTTGAGATCATAAACATCAAACGCAACTAAAACATTCATTGGTTCATATCACATATTTACATTTTATTTTCTCTTCTAAAGTACCTCGTAGAAATATTGATAATCCCATCACCCATTCTTGAGCATTGACACCACCATCGAAATCCCCGTCAAAAACACGGAAAACTAAAACTAGAAATTGACAGGCTATATGTTACTTCTATCAATCATGACATCATCTGTCATCTTAAATGTATGATGCAGTATTTCCCTGAACTTCATCCGATCTAACTTTCCGAAAGGCTTTTTGCTGTCAAATTTAACGAACATATCTAACAAAGCTTCGCATTCTAAACGAGTGACTTTATCCAATAAGTTGGCTTTATCTTACAGTTCACATTGTTCGCAAGCTTGTTTGTCAATCTATTAATAGCTTTCCTGATGGAGATTTCCAACATATTAAATGCAACCGTGAAATGTCATAGTAACACACAAGACGTGAAAGATTAAAACAAAAATAATCATATACACTATACAGTACATTCCTAAATATTAAGAGCAGTAAATCAGTTGAAGTATGCTATTTCTTAGTGTATATCGTTACGTGAGGATCCAGTTTATACTTGAAAGATTTCACTGACGGGATAATGTTAATTGCTTGTTTTGGATGATTGAACCGAAGCACTGTTGTTGGCGGAAAGTGTCTCATAGCTGAAAACACGGTGGTTTCTTCTATCTCGTAGACACAATTTGTGAGACATGAACGAAGTTCGATGTTCAGAAAATGTCTGTTATAGTCTGACATGAATATATGGAAAGAGAATGGAATGAGAGCTTCTGGAGTCTCGGACTTAACGTTTTTCAGGTTTTAGACTACGTAGAAATGGTGGAAACACAAAGTTAAAGAAAGTTTACATGAGTAGGTGGACTTAATTCGCTGTCTCTGTAACTGCATTTACTGATGCCAGTTCCCCATCAAAGGATGTAGTGAGCTTTGATCAACTTAGCTTTTCTTCAGGTCATACAAATGAAGCCAAAAAAGCATGTTATGTTTGTTCTACTTACCTACTGTGATTTAGATATATAATCGATCATGTATACGAATACGTGAGTTTGATTGAACTCATTTCCGAATTCTAATCTTAAACTATTCTCTCACTAGTTGCAAACAGAGGCGATCGGTAAATTTACACAAGTATTGATTAACACTCTTAAAAAACTTACCAATGTACGAATTCTTACTCTCGACTATTCCCTAGTGTTTTCGCTCATTGGGCGCTTGTCTATTTAATCAATCATTAACAGACTAAGCTTTCTCAACATAGATGATATTCTGGTTTCCGAATCTTCTCGACCAAACTCATAGAGACACATGTAGAATATGCCCACTGAGGAACACACAGTTAACGAACCATCACGTTACCGAGATGACCTGTACAAAACCTTAGGCCTCCAACTAAATCTGTCCTTAAGATTTCCATCTTATGAACACTTTCGCGCTTCATTAAAGGGTATCAGTGCAGCTTTCTGAGTATAGGAGGTGTGTTCTTTCTCATCGCCACAATGCAATGGCAGCTCTCTCGAAACTAGTATCTTCTATCCATCTTGTTTCCACACGTACCTTCATGTCGTGTATTCTGATAACTGCAGTTACTTGAATGGTCCTACTGATCTGCTACGTTGAGCGGACATTTTATGTACCTGCATTAGTTGTTGCTCTTGTTTTAAGGAGCATTGACTTTGCGGCTTCCGAAACATCTTAGCTTCCACTATGAGTGGTCAGAACTCCTTCAAGTTAGACCTTAGAATCATGGTTTAAGTAACAAAGTATTGCACTAATCTGAAAGTGTCCAGCTTGACAACGTTTAGGAGACTAACACAACTTTACCCCAACTATTGATAACTGTGTAGAAGAAGTTGCCAGATGAGAAAGTCATTTGAGGACAATCAACAGTGAACTGAAGAACAAGTGCATATCATTGGCTAAGAAATGAAATGATTTCCTATGGGATATATATATGAGTATCGGTGAATTTCATTCTGTCGCCCGGTATGGTCTCTCGCCCACCATTGTATTCTCACTTAAGTGCTCAGTTGGGAGGGCAAGCGCGTAGAACTTCGTTCATTGGCATCAGATTTCGGACATTGACTACTATAACATATACGAACTGTTGAGGAGAAGTTTATTCCAAACAAACTGGGTTCCCCGATCGAAACGAAACTGACCGCTCAGAGTTCAGAAAGTCTTTGGAAGGTTTTCTACCAGTCATAGCACAGGTAAAGAATAAGAAATGTTCAATATCCATGGTCCGTAGCAAATTGTCAGTTGCGCATGTTGCAGAGTTGCTACAATGACCGACAATAATGAAAGTGGATAATTGGTTGGCTGTGATGTTTGAATTAACTAATGATTCTTTTGTACTTGCTGAATGCTCGATTTCGAATTCCAAATACAATACATTCGCTTGTGCTTGTGTCTTACTTCTTAATTCAATTGCGTTAATTCTGGGATTCTTAGTTCGTACTATAATTCAAATAATTCAAAACATTATATTGGCGTCGTGATGGAGCCTGTAATGGAAAAGTTAGATATTCATTCAACTTCGGAAGCTTTTGAAGATTATTTTGAAAGGTTCGAAATGTGGGTTATGACCAAGGAAGATGATGAGGATGTTAATATTGTGGCACACTTCCTCACATTCATTGGAAAAGAAGCATACAGCTTATTAAGAATTCTGACTATGCCGGAAAAGCCTATCTCGCTTCCTTATACAACTCTCAAGGAACTGCTGCTAGACTATGTTAATTATACAAATTTCGAATGCGGTAAAGGAGGGAGATCTCGGAAAATGATTTATGAGGATATAAAAAACACAACTACACTACTACGTCATCCCAACCCAGTGCATACTCAAGGTTATGCAGACAATTCATTGAGTTTGGATGCATTTCACGAGGATGGGGAAAAGTTTGGTCAGTGTTTGTTCTGTGGCAAGTTCCACTCTTCTAATTCATGTAAATTTCGTAATTCTAAGTGCTTCAAATGTGGTGATATTGGACACGTTCAGTCAGTCTGTAATACTGATGTTCATCTTGCTGCAACTAATATTAAGTCTTGTAATTCTGATTCTACTAAGTCGATTATTTATAATGATGATTTATCTTTATCAACGATTGCAATAGACAGTGTAGAGTCACACAGCAGTTCAGAGTTCAATGAAACTCAGAATTCTTGCGAGACAACAGTTTCTAACCAATCGATTTATCACAATTCTCATGCTAATGTACCAGGTATAGTTTTTCCTAATGATTTACGTATTTTTGATGAAATTCCTTGCAAATCTGAAGAAAATATGTTGAGTGAACATAATTATGATGGAAAACCCAATGTAGATTTTATAGATGCTAATTTTTCTAATGACCCATTACTCTGCAATGACATTCTTAATGAATTTCATGAGAATATTTCAGAAGAATCAAATCCTGATGTCATACCATATATTACCTCTCCTCATAATGCATTTGATCCGTGTGAAAAACCTGCTCAATGCGAAGCACGAGTACTAAGTGATCTCGATTTTGATTACAGCTCGGATGATTTCATATCAACTGCTGTTCATCCTTATCACAGATCCACTTCCAATGTATACTCTAGTCAATGTGAGAAATATGTTTTAAATGAAGCCACATTATTCATAACTTAGGGATATAAAGATCCAACATTATTTCGTGGGGGAGGATAGTGTTGAAAAATCTATGGTTCTAGTTCTAGATATTAACGATTTTGGTACAAAATCGACATGCTTATTGTATAAAATTACAGGTGAGTCTGTTCTGAATTCGTTTGTTAATTCCAATACTAATGAGCATATTCTAGATACTACAAAGATTTTATCCAATACAATGTCGGACAGACTCAGGATGTACCTAACAAGAAGACGTACAACTGATCACAAACACTTATACTTCTATTTAAGCTGTGGCGGATGTGGTGTTTGAATGAACTAATAATACCTTTGTACTTGTTGAATGCTCGATTTCGAATTCCAAATACAATACATTCGCTTGTGCTTGTGTCTTACTTCTTAATTCAATTGCGTTAATTCTGGGACTCTCAGTTCGTACTATAATTTAAATAATTCGAAACATTATACTGACTGAGTGGAATGAAAATGTAATACGACATGGTCACGGTCTGTCATTGTTATGGTGCAGAAGGAATGACAATCAATGTAGTAAATCGTACAGAAACATCTGGAAAGTAACCTAGTCACTAAGATTGGATCGACTCATGAAGATGAGTGATCGTGTGACTGAGAACCAATAGCACAATAAACATATACGAGGATCGTATGAAATAATGTGCAGAGTAGTTGTTTCGTACTAGCACCACATTATCTCTTTTACTTACTGCACTAGATACGGACTTGTCTCGTGAAACGTTATCTGCTCTTCAGACCTTACTAAATGAGGTCAAACGGCTTTGCTTTTGGGTTAGGCTGCACCGAAACTAGGAGTCGCTTGATTGATGAGCCCTGATACTGTTATGTCCAAGGTCATTTATCTTAAGCTGCTTCATAATACCATTTAACTCCACTTGATAGCTTCAAACAAGTCGGGCACTAGGCAGAAATTTGATAACAGATGTTTTTGTGATATCCTAATGAGTAGAAATTATATTTCCGACGTTTCCTGACTTAATTCAAGCCACTTCTTTAGCGTAAACACAAGTGACTAAATGTTATTTAAAAACACATTGCAGTGCCTATGTTTTTTTGAAATTTCAACCACGAATTATCCGATATAAAATGCCTCAGATTTTATACCAGCTTTTCCACAAAGACGTTTTAATTTTGGTTGCCCTAGTCTATACCTGGACTGAATTTTACTGAAACTAAAGTCTACAGTAGATTGAATAAGTCCGTATTAACTTTTGACGACCAAGATTCAACTATTTCGTCTGAACTAAGATAACGATAGAATGAAAACAATATTTGTTCATGCAAGCCGAACTACTGTATAGAATACAAAGCTTCTATGGGTCACTCGGAACTAACGGAAATAGTTTGCGTAATGTTTTCAGTTCCCAACTATGCCGCTCTGTCATTTGGCCATCAAAAGTATTTTTGGTACAGAGTATCGTATTAAAAACTTGCAGTGGGATTGGTTCCTGACCACATGATTCTCGCAGCTAAACACATAATTACCGTTAAAGTTGACATTCAACAAATAACACTCGGAGGAAGTCAGTAGCGGCGACCTCGGGAAGATTCGAGCGAAATTCCACGAATTAGTCACAAAGGCGTGATCACATTGCCTCACGCATTTTGCATCAAGTATATTACTCTCTTCTCAGTTCAAATGTGTTCTTCAGAAATTCCGGATGTCGTACTGCTGATGAGTCACTATAGGGTGAGTCACATAAGATTTCGTAGATTAAGTAGTCATATCATGACAAATCTAAAATTTTTGGATTAAATCTATTATTATAGTAGTATTAATGCCGAAGTAGACCATAATTCTACAAACTGATGGGAATATTCCGAGCGAAACGGAATCAAAATTTTGTCAGCGGGATTCAAGTTAATCAACAGATGTTTTCAGCATAATGTCAAAGAGTGACCATCATCAATCTCTTTATTCTGTAACTATGATTTCGTCAAACGAGATCTTATTGTCAATGATGCTGGGCCGTACAATAAGTAGATACGAAACTGAAAGTACACCTTAAGCAAGGTGTAACGACCGAACAACCAACATTCGGTTGGAACAACGGAATGAAGAACCCAAAATTTATTCGATTAGACCAGACCACGTTCCTCTGTATAGCTCACAACGCGTTTTTGAGATACTCGTATTATATTATATCAAATCACAAACTCTGTGCTCAATATAAACGGTTCTAATTTAGAAAACAGAACAAATAACATCAAAAATACAAAATATTTCAAACGGTACAGCCTGTGCTATACGGTCAGAAGTTTCCCTAACGCAAAGTAGCGCGCTAAATAATAAAAGAAACAATTAATATCAAAGGGTTCGATACCTGAGAATCAATACAAATATTCCCAACAAGATGGGATCAAATATCTATCTGCAGAGATTCCAGCAATCCTCCCAAGCAGACAGTCAGAAGATTAACAACCACACACTGAACCACGTCGTGACCTTGGGCCTAGTCAAACACGACCTTACTGTCAATAGTCCGGCTACATGCAATAGAAAATTAGGTAACAAAAGATAATTTTTTAATCAAAATCACATAATAAAGGCTCAGACGAGGAAGACTGAAGAACAAAAGGTGTGGTTAAACGAGATCTGAACAAAGGTTAAAATACACAACAGGGAGAAGGAACAAATAAATGACAATACTGTTCAACAAAGGAGCTGCAGAGGGATTTTTATCGTTTTCTTTCCGTTACACAAGGTTAAACAACGAAGGTTTAGTTAAGAAAGACTGCAATATCTAAAACTATGGCAACTCAGATTTTGGATTATAGTTAACATACACAAAAAGATGATATTTAATGAAAACCGAAATTTCACATTCGATAAATAATGGTGGTCTCATTATGTTGTAGCGTGGCGTCGAGTTGAGGTTAACTATGAACACCGCTACAAAGAAACACGTGCCAGAATAGATCAGAAGGCGAAGGTTGGACGTAACCAGATAAATCCATAAAATCCCCGAGAAGCCAAATATCAGAAGGCAGTTAATGGACCAAATCGAGATATATTCGCTGGCGATCTCGTGGCATCGAAAGGATACCGAGATCGTGCCAGAATACAAGCTTGGTTACAGAACGTAACCGAATTCGCGCGAAGTTACAATCGAAGTGTGAGTAGAAGAATGGAAGCAAAATATAGCTGTCATTAGCACAGTCAAACAAAAGCACATTAAAACAAACACTGGTACAGTTGGTTATAATAATAATTGTTTTTATTAAACCAGTCGTGTTCTCGTGATAAACGTGAGTCACTACAGGAGCCCCCCGCTAGAAAGGGTTTACACTTTCGATAAATAGCGGTTTAAATCGTGGGACTGATCGGCTGACGAGCGATTGTAGGACGGAAGAATTGGCGAACAGGAAAGCGATCGTTGATCGTCGAGTTGCCAACGAAGGTCGTTTCGGAGAACAGTACCAGGAGCGATGCGTTGTATTTATTGCTCGAGTTGGCATGCTACACCAGAGTGGTTTGTATCCAGAATCTGAAGAGGGCGTTCGTAGGGGTGCGCACCAGAAACGCTGAAGACGTAGGACGAAACCACGTTGAGCCAAAAAACCAGAAGCGACCGTAACGACCAAGTTCGAGACCAAGCGTATGCCAAGCATTCGAAACCAATATGTCGACTGAGTACGTTGACAAGAGCGTGGGTGATCAGGCCAGCTTTCGCCAAAGTTGACTGAAGTCGACGGAACCAAACGGAGATGGTCGAAGGCGTGGGCTCAGGAAACAAAAAGAAAATCAAAAAAAGAGGAGTGTAGCATGCGTGTAGTATAGGAATAACCCTACACCGTATCGGTTGTTGACTGTGCAGCTAGTCGCGGAAGCGTACGGGTAACCGTACTCGGCGACCGGAACGTGAGACGGCAGTCTCGTTCGTATTTCGTGAGCCTGCAATCTCATCCGAGGTCGGAGGCGGCGTGGTCTGCTGATCTGGACGTGAGACTGTCGTCTCGTCCGTAGACGGTGCAGATGACGCGTGCTGTTGACCGGGACGTGAGAATGAGGTCTCAGATGTATCTAGCGTGGGACCTGAAGAAGATTTAAGGATCCCGCTAGGTTTGATAGGTCTAGCATTGAATCTCAGGGTGTCAGATAGGGCACTGTCATCGACGTGTGCTGGTTTGAGACGATCAATGCTGACGATCTCGACGCGGCCATGTCGATCAACCTTGAAGGTCTTTTCGTGACGAGCGATCACGTGAAAAGGGCCTTCGTAAGGTTGTTGCCAAGGTTTGCGTACCGAATCTACTCGTACAAAAACATGTGAACAGGTAGATAACTCTCGAGGAGAGCGACCTGTCGATGTTGTATTCGAGTTGACACCGGAGACAGCGTTCGCATAAATGCAGACAGTCGATGGACGTAGTCTGATTTACCGAAATTAGGTCTGCTCCGTGGTGTGAAGAATTCTCCGGGCAGACGCAATGTCGTGCCGTATACCAGTTCAGCGGCGGAACATTGGATATCTGCCTTCAAGCTCGTTTTCATCCCTAAAAGAACGAGCGGTAAGGTTTCGTGCCAGTTGCCGTTTTCGTGTGCTCGTAGAACACTTTTAAGTTGGCAGTGAAACCGTTCTACTTAACCATTTGGTGCTGGGTGGTAGACGGATATGCTTATGCGTATGCATTCCGTACCAAGCAGCCGGGTCAGCGAGGAGAATCGTTAATAGGGTAACATTTCTCGAATAAAGCGTGGAATTCATCGTCACGCGAATAAAAAGTGACAAGGATTCGGTACACATACGTGTGAGTCTATTATATTAATACTATTCTTATCGTTATCCGTCATGTCGCGTATATTATATATTAAAAATATGAAAATATACGACAGACGTGGATAGATAAATCATAGACTCACCGAATTGGCTTCTTTGGAAGATTTGACCAGAAGTTGAGGCGTGTTCCAAAATACGGGTCACCAATTGTGGTCGGATTGCGATTACCAATTGTAGCGTGGCGTCGAGTTGTGATTAACTATGAACACCGCTACAAAGAAACACGTGCCAAATAGATCAGAAGGCGAAGGTTGGACGTAACCAAATAAATCCATAAAATCCCCGAGAAGCCAAATATCAGAAGGCAGTTAATGGACCAAATCGAGATATATTCGCTGGCGATCTCGTGGCATCGAAAGGATACCGAGATCGTGCCAGGATACAAGCTTGGTTACAGAACGTAACCGAATTCGCGCGAAGTTACAATCGAAGTGTAAGTAGAAGAATGGAAGCAAAATATAGCTGTCATTAGCACAGTCAAACAAAAGCACATTAAAACAAACACTGGTACAGTTGGTTATAATAATAATTGTTTTTATTAAACCAGTCGTGTTCTCGTGATAAACGTGAGTCACTACAGGAGCCCCCCGCTAGAAAGGGTTTACACTTTCGATAAATAGCGGTTTAAATCGTGGGACTGATCGGCTGACGAGCGATTGTAGGACGGAAGAATTGGCGAACAGGAAAGCGATCGTTGATCGTCGAGTTGCCAACGAAGGTCGTTTTCGGAGAACGGTACCAGGAGCGATGCGTTGTATTTATTGCTTGAGTTGGCATGCTACACCAGAGTGGTTTGTATCCAGAATCTGAAGAGGGCGTTCGTAGGGGTGCGCACCAGAAACGCTGCAGACGTAGGACGAAACCACGTTGAGCCAAAAAACCAGAAGCGACCGTAACGACCAAGTTCGAGACCAAGCGTATGCCAAGCATTCGAAACCAATATGTCGACTGAGTACGTTGACAAGAGCGTGGGTGATCAGGCCAGCTTTCGCCAAAGTTGACTGAAGTCGACGGAACCAAACGGAGATGGTCGAAGGCGTGGGCTCAGGAAACAAAAAGAAAATCAAAAAAAGAGGAGTGTAGCATGCGTGTAGTATAGGAATAACCCTACACCGTATCGGTTGTTGACTGTGCAGCTAGTCGCGGAAGCGTACGGGTAACCGTACTCGGCGACCGGAACGTGAGACGGCAGTCTCGTTCGTATTTCGTGAGCCTGCAATCTCATCCGAGGTCAGAGGCGGCGTGGTCTGCTGATCTGGACGTGAGACTGTCGTCTCGTCCGTAGACGGTGCAGATGACGCGTGCTGTTGACCGGGACGTGAGAATGAGGTCTCAGATGTATCTAGCGTGGGACCTGAAGAAGATTTAAGGATCCCGCTAGTAGGTTTGATAGGTCTAGCATTGAATCTCAGGGTGTCAGATAGGGCACTGTCATCGACGTGTGCTGGTTTGAGACGATCAATGCTGACGATCTCGACGCGGCCATGTCGATCAACCTTGAAGGTCTTTTCGTGACGAGCGATCACGTGAAAAGGGCCTTCGTAAGGTTGTTGCCAAGGTTTGCGTACCGAATCTACTCGTACAAAAACATGTGAACAGGTAGATAACTCTCGAGGGAGAGCGACCTGTCGATGTTGTATTCGAGTTGACACCGGAGACAGCGTTCGCATAAATGCAGACAGTCGATGGACGTAGTCTGATTTACCGAAATTAGGTCTGCTCCGTGGTGTGAAGAATTCTCCGGGCAGACGCAATGTCGTGCCGTATACCAGTTCAGCGGCGGAACATTGGATATCTGCCTTCAAGCTCGTTTTCACCCCTAAAAGAACGAGCGGTAAGGTTTCGTGCCAGTTGCCGTTTTCGTGTGCTCGTAGAACACTTTTAAGTTGGCAGTGAAACCGTTCAACTTAACCATTTGGTGCTGGGTGGTAGACGGATATGCTTATGCGTATGCATTCCGTACCAAGCAGCCGGGTCAGCGAGGAGAATCGTTAATAGGGTAACATTTCTCGAATAAAGCGTGGAATTCATCGTCACGCGAATAAAAAGTGACAAGGATTCGGTACACATACGTGTGAGTCTATTATATTAATACTATTCTTATCGTTATCCGTCATGTCGCGTATATTATATATTAAAAAATATGAAAATATACGACAGACGTGGATAGATAAATCATAGACTCACCGAATTGGCTTCTTTGGAAGATTTGACCAGAAGTTGAGGCGTGTTCCAAAATACGGGTCACCAATTGTGGTCGGATTGCGATTACCAATTGTAGCGTGGCGTCGAGTTGTGATTAACTATGAACACCGCTACAAAGAAACACGTGCCAAATAGATCAGAAGGCGAAGGTTGGACGTAACCAGATAAATCCATAAAATCCCCGAGAGGCCAAATATCAGAAGGCAGTTAATGGACCAAATCGAGATATATTCGCTGGCGATCTCGTGGCATCGAAAGGATACCGAGATCGTGCCAGAATACAAGCTTGGTTACAGAACGTAACCGAATTCGCGCGAAGTTACAATCGAAGTGTAAGTAGAAGAATGGAAGCAAAATATAGCTGTCATTAGCACAGTCAAACAAAAGCACATTAAAACAAACACTGGTACAGTTGGTTATAATAATAATTGTTTTTATTAAACCAGTCGTGTTCTCGTGATAAACGTGAGTCACTACAGGAGCCCCCCGCTAGAAAGGGTTTACACTTTCGATAAATAGCGGTTTAAATCGTGGGACTGATCGGCTGACGAGCGATTGTAGGACGGAAGAATTGGCGAACAAGAAAGCGATCGTTGATCGTCGAGTTGCCAACGAAGGTCGTTTTCGGAGAACGGTACCAGGAGCGATGCGTTGTATTTATTGCTTGAGTTGGCATGCTACACCAGAGTGGTTTGTATCCAGAATCTGAAGAGGGCGTTCGTAGGGGTGCGCACCAGAAACGCTGCAGACGTAGGACGAAACCACGTTGAGCCAAAAAACCAGAAGCGACCGTAACGACCAAGTTCGAGACCAAGCGTATGCCAAGCATTCGAAACCAATATGTCGACTGAGTACGTTGACAAGAGCGTGGGTGATCAGGCCAGCTTTCGCCAAAGTTGACTGAAGTCGACGGAACCAAATGGAGATGGTCGAAGGCGTGGGCTCAGGAAACAAAAAGAAAATCAAAAAAAGAGGAGTGTAGCATGCGTGTAGTATAGGAATAATCCTACACCGTATCGGTTGTTGACTGTGCGGCTAGTCGCGGAAGCGTACGGGTAACCGTACTCGGCGACCGGAACGTGAGACGGCAGTCTCGTTCGTATTTCGTGAGCCTGCAATCTCATCCGAAGTCGGAGGCGGCGTGGTCTGCTGATCTGGACGTGAGACTGTCGTCTCGTCCGTAGACGGTGCAGATGACGCGTGCTGTTGACCGGGACGTGAGAATGAGGTCTCAGATGTATCTAGCGTGGGACCTGAAGAAGATTTAAGGATCCCGCTAGTAGGTTTGATAGGTCTAGCATTGAATCTCAGGTTGTCAGATAGGGCACTGTCATCGACGTGTGCTGGTTTGAGACGATCAATGCTGACGATCTCGACGCGGCCGTGTCGATCAACCTTGAAGGTCTTTTCGTGACGAGCGATCACGTGAAAAGGGCCTTCGTAAGGTTGTTGCCAAGGTTTGCGTACCGAATCTACTCGTACAAAAACATGTGAACAGGTAGATAACTCTCGAGGGAGAGCGACCTGTCGATGTTGTATTCGAGTTGACACCGGAGACAGCGTTCGCATAAATGCAGACAGTCGATGGACGTAGTCTGATTTACCGAAATTAGGTCTGCTCCGTGGTGTGAAGAATTCTCCGGGCAGACGCAATGTCGTGCCGTATACAAGTTCAGCGGCGGAACATTGGATATCTGCCTTCAAGCTCGTTTTCACCCCTAAAAGAACGAGCGGTAAGGTTTCGTGCCAGTTGCCGTTTTCGTGTGCTCGTAGAACACTTTTAAGTTGGCAGTGAAACCGTTCAACTTAACCATTTGGTGCTGGGTGGTAGACGGATATGCTTATGCGTATGCATTCCGTACCAAGCAGCCGGGTCAGCGAGGAGAATCGTTAATAGGGTAACATTTCTCGAATAAAGCGTGGAATTCATCGTCACGCGAATAAAAAGTGACAAGGATTCGGTACACATACGTGTGAGTCTATTATATTAATACTATTCTTATCGTTATCCGTCATGTCGCGTATATTATATATTAAAAAATATGAAAATATACGACAGACGTGGATAGATAAATCATAGACTCACCGAATTGGCTTCTTTGGAAGATTTGACCAGAAGTTGAGGCGTGTTCCAAAATACGGGTCACCAATTGTGGTCGGATTGCGATTACCAATTGTAGCGTGGCGTCGAGTTGTGATTAACTATGAACACCGCTACAAAGAAACACGTGCCAAATAGATCAGAAGGCGAAGGTTGGACGTACCAAATAAATCCATAAAATCCCCGAGAAGCCAAATATCAGAAGGCAGTTAATGGACCAAGTCGAGATATATTCGCTGGCGATCTCGTGGCATCGAAAGGATACCGAGATCGTGCCAGAATACAAGCTTGGTTACAGAACGTAACCGAATTCGCGCGAAGTTACAATCGAAGTGTGAGTAGAAGAATGGAAGCAAAATATAGCTGTCATTAGCACAGTCAAACAAAAGCACATTAAAACAAACACTGGTACAGTTGGTTATAATAATAATTGTTTTTATTAAACCAGTCGTGTTCTCGTGATAAACGTGAGTCACTACAATGTTTCAATTGTTCGATTACAAATGACTAAACCTCACTAGTTATGAACACTGGTTGTTGTGCTTTCCATTCTTCTCTTTTTATCTCTCTTTTTTGGCACCCTCATGGTATACTACTGAAAAAATAGATATAGGACATATGAATTCGCCCTTAGCTCTCATTAATATCTTTGATATTTATGTGGAAACACTATCAAGAAACGCAAAACAAAATACTAATGTAGATGTTCTCAACTGACTGGTTATATGGATTTACCGCATTATTTCTTAATATAAACACTTTTAGACTTTACTTGCATTCATTTGAGATCTTCAGTTGCTCGTTGCATCTCAACCTTGTTCGTGTCGTAGAGATCGTAGTAGTTCTTTGTTTTCAAGTATGAGTAATAAGGTGACGCGGATATAAAACTTAGTCATCTGCCACCAAACATACTCAACTTGTGAAGTTTTAAATCTATGCTGGTATCATAATTAAGTATCATACGATGCATCTTTGGAAATGTAAAAAGTCTTACGTACTGTACTCGTGATGTCCTGTTTTAAGGATTACAAATATATGTAATAAGAATTCACTGCTAATCCCAATAGGATGGAAATTGTGGTAGGTTGACTCAGAATTCTCCCCAAAAGCATACCATCAAACACTTCTGACTAGTTCTTAAGAAAGCTGAAGCTATAGGAGAATAATTTTACATATATTAAAGTATGTACAGTGATCTAAATACTAAAAACTCCAGTTCCAGGATGATTGATATAATCTTTTGCTTCAGTATGTTATTAAAACGCAGTTGTATATTACTAATGTTATTATTATTGCTATTATCACAGAACTAAAATCAGTATCACCAAGTGAACGAATTTTAATTATCTAACACTTTAGCTAAAGACCCAGTTCGAAGGTTCGTAGATATGTGAAAGAGTATTGAGACCTGTAATACCGTGGTATAAATGTAGGGCCAGTGAAATATCACTGGGTTGTAGCCAAATCATCTTGTAAGTGGGTCTTTGACTGTCGAATGTTTAACAGACCCTCAGTAGGGTCAAAGACGACCAACGCTAATCATTCATTTGCACAACATGGTCTGGCTCATTCGGCAGTGGTCGTACTATTTTTCTAACTAATCCTACTAATACAATTCTTCGCCAACGACATGTTTATTTTAAATGGTCATCAACATAACCATAGCCCCTGAATATCACGAAAGGGTAATTTAGGTTAAGTATTAACCTCTAAGTGTGACTTCGATGCAAGTTAGGAGGCCACAATATTTCCGTATAGCTTGAATAGACCGCAATCATGGACGCAGATTATTGCGTAGGTGATTTAAATAACTAAGCTCTATAGCGATATAACTGTATATACATATAATATTGGGTATTTTGGAGGATTTCTTACAAAGCTGTTTAAAAAACTACATTTCACAATTGCACATCATGTGTAATATCATTGACTAAACTCATAGATACCCTACTCGAAAATCGTAAAACATTTAAATCAATCAATATCCGTTATCCTTAACAGCCAACATTACGAAGTGATGGAGTCATCAAGAGATGTTATGCCCATTAACAGTATCAGACCTGAGATTGGATATTGTTATCCGTAGAAGAACGATCATATATATGGAAGATTTTATAAAATATACAGGCGAGTCTATAATTTATGGGCGAACGAATCAGGTATTAGATTACAGGTTGTAGGTAGACAACAGGAAATCCTGGAACTGTGTTTCGTGCTACTGAGTACTCGTCTGCAAGGTGTACCTGTAATCTTCAGGAAACTGATGCTCCCTGATGGATTCGATCCCGTCTCAGCTAGCTTCACAGTCGATAAGATTCGATCTGTACTAAGAAAGACCTGAAATTCATGATATTGATCATCGCCCATTGATCAATCAATTGTACATACATCTCAATCCTAAAGGATGTTAATCGCCGCCCGGATGGCTCAGTGGTAACTTCTCTGACTGTGAAGCTGGATACACACGCGATAAAACCCTAAATCTAATTTTTAACATTAGCCATCAACTGTAAATCATATGTCTAACTCCTCACACAGGTTTATAACCCTCATTTGGTCCTTATTATTCGGTGTACACTCTCAAGATTAGTTTAGCATCACTCGAAGGTCTTCCATAAATTAGTCTCATTAATACACATAAATTCCTTAAGTAAAAATTTAATTAAAGTTTTCTACACACAATAAGATTCAATTGAGCCATTAAAAGTATTATATCAGTAAACGCAAGGTACATTTACTATTCCTGTAGTTGTAAACGGTGGTAGAGAAGATTTGAAGCTCAGGTGGATGATTTTGATGAAGAATTGTTCTCTGAGCTGGATGGTTTGATAGTGGAGCTTTCATCATTCTTCTGAACGACATCATCAGCACAAACTTTTATCCGTGCTGATGATGTCGTTCATAAAAACAATGAAAGCTCCACGACCAAACCATCCAGCTCAGAGAACAAAACTTCATCGAAAGTTGTAAACGGTATTTGATTCTGACATTATAGAGAGAATTAATTAGCACTTAAAGAGCTACTCATGAGTAGGTAAAATTTCAGCTGAAAATTAAGATGTGTGAATCATTCACTTAACTGGCATCAACACTCAAATTAACATTGTTTTTATTATTTGATAACGACAGAAGTATAGACTACTGGTTATTATTAATAATGAAATTGTTACTATTATTGTCGAACAAAGAAGAGTCTCACATCGATGGTTCCGTTTTGACCGTTGAATTGACCAAGATACTAACTAGGGTCTAGAAATTGAATGTGATTCTATTTGACTGATCTCGATAGCTGGTTGTCTCAGTTAATAAGAAATGGCAGAAAACTCTAACTAACATATTATCGAAAATATAAGTCTCAATAATCGTCCAAAGCTTAACTAGGTCTTTTGAAGAGCAAAGTTGGGAAAACCAAGATGGTTTCAGACCTAGACGTTTATAACTTGACAAAACAATCACCATACATCAAGTTCTTTTACATTGTTTTCTATTCAAAAACATGCATTTTATACACCTTATCTCTTGTGTTACTCTTTAGTGAACAAGAATACAAGTAGGGATGGTCTTATGTATTTGAATACAAATTACAGAACATTTTAGTAAAGTATGAGAACCATACAACAAATACTTCATTCCCAAAATGTTAATTAAATGTTTCAGACTTGATTGTTCTTTCGTTTCCATACCAATCATTCTCTGTTCTCGTGCTCTTGCACTTTCGATTGATAATACATACTACCTATATCTGTTGACATCAGTAGCACACAACACATTACCACTAAGATTAATACCATTTTTATTACTCTATCATTTCTCATAAATAATTTCATTTTATGTTCTTCATATGGTATAGAACCTTGATACCAATGAAAATTTATACCAGATTTCATGTTGTTTATAGGGAACTAACTAACTGAATTGAGTCAGTCAGTTGTTTAGATTATCAATTGTTTTCTATAAGATGGTGGTTAGAGGTAGTCAACAGGGAATCCTGAACCTAGATTTCGTGCTACATGGCACTACTCAGCAAGGTTTACCTGTAACCTTGGGGGACTGATGTTCCCTGACGGAGTCAACCGCGTGTCATCCAGCTTCACAGTCAGAGACCTTACCACTGAGCTATCCGGGTCACTACTGACATCCTTTAGGACTGTAATGTATTTACAATTGATTGATCACTGGGTGATGATCACTGTCATGTATTTCAAGTCCTTCTTAATACAGATCGAGTGCTATCAACCAAGTTGCAATGTAACTTGTAACTTGTACAACGAAAGGTTGTACACTTTTCAGAAATGAACCTGAATAAGTTGTGCGATGAATAGATATAATGATATGTTAAAACAAACAAACAAATAACAAACAGGTAACTTGTTGAAATATCTAAATGGTAAGGAACATATTACGGCGAGAAATGGAGACAGACATGATAAGAATGAGCAAAAATTGGACAAAACTGGAAAGGAAGGCCCAGGACAGAGTGGATTGGAGAATGCTGGTCGGCGGCCTATGCTCCATTAGGAGTAACAGACGTATGTAAGTAAGTAAGGAACATGTAGCCTAGATATTCAAACAGGCCGCCAAGTTGTTTAAAACTGTTTAAAATATCATGATTATAACTTGGAATAGAATAGTAATAAAAATTTAGTTGTTAATTAGTGAGTTTTATTTTAAATTACAAAAAAGCAAAAACAAAAAAAAACAACAACAGAGAAACGAAACATTTTTCGTTGCAAAAAAACGATTATCACTAGAGCATGGTTACTAAGAGAAAAATGTTTCCCCCCATCTCTCTCTCTTTCTCCTTGGCTCCTTCGCTAACAACTCATCTTCATAGTATGAAAGAAAGAAAGAATGGTTGAATAGATGGATGGATAGATGGATAGGTGATGTGAAAGTTATTCGTTAATATAAGAGGATAAAGTGTAATTTAATGGAGACATTTCTCAAAAAAAAGCAAAAAAAACGAAAAAACAGATTTCACAATTTTCAATTCGTCAACATTAGTTAACTGAACTATTTTTTATCGTTTTCTAGTTTTGATGATAAATGTTTATTCAATTATCAATACATGAGATCTTTTCATTCGAGACAAGTTTCACCTCCTTTCTCTGTCTCTGTCTCTGTCTCTCTTTCTAGTAAAGAAAAAAAAGGAGAAAAAAAGAGAGAAAATGTTGTACAGAAGAGAAGAGATAATTATAATGTTTCACCCATTATTTGAATGTTATTACTATAATTTAGTGTTATGAACGAGAACTTAAATGGGGATAACTAATTTATTGTTGAATAGGAAATTATAAAGTTGGTGCCCCTTCGAGTCAAATAAATTGGTGAAGCCTAGTAGGCCCTTGTGAAGAGAAACATGTCACAACTACTGGGGCTAGAATAGATGTTTTATGCAATCAGTTGGAGTTTGCCCAACCTCGTACATTCCATACACCACTTTTATGAATTTTTTTTTGACGTTCTGAAATCTAGGAGTAATTGTACTGTGATTCTTCGTGGGTTTCGTAATCAGTTTATGGGTATCGGTCGAGAGATTGATGAACCCGATCTCTACCACTCGGGTTACTGTTTACGTTAGTTCATGGGACTGAGTTCCACTATCCAGGAGGCACGACGAGGACGTGTGAATCAGGTTGCTTTGTAAAAATGTGAAAATCATACATTGAATACTTCATTTGTAAATCTTCTGTCAGTTGTCCTTTACATTCTTCATGATTCTTCCAATTCTCAATTTCTTTTTGTTTTCTTCGGTTCAATCTCTCTTTGATTGACATTCCACTTCTGATTGATGTCATATACTACTTATGTTTGTTGATATGAGTAGCATACATCATACTCGTCCCTCCTTTGAAATGGTCACTCTTGCAGTTGTTCTACTCACCATTCAACTTTTTTTGTTACCATAATCTGTGCCGCTTCCCCCGTCACAATGTTGAGTCCACTGTCGCTATGACATCCTTAGCAATGTTGACTTGTCAGGTCCTCTGCATTCAATTTGTGTCGACATAAGTAGCATTCACCAAAATAGAAATATTTAACTATAATTTAAGTAATGGATAGATAATACTCACTCACTTACACCTGTTACCCTTGTGGAGAATAATAGGTTATCTATCAGCATTCTCCATCCAACTATGTCCTTGACAATCCTTTCCACTTGTTTCCAGTTACTATTCATCCTTTTCATATCTGCCTCCTATTCTCGATACAGTGTGTTCTTCAGTCTTCCACTTTTTCGTTTTCCTTCACGATTCCAAGTTAACACTTGTTTCATGATGCAGTTTGATGATTTCTGTGATGTATGCCCCATCCACCTCGAATGTCTTTACCTAATTTCTTCTTCAGCTGGAAATAGGTTTATTATGTCTCACAGTAAATTTTTACTAATGGTATTCGGTCAACGACCATGGGGTATCTTGTGTAGACGATTGTTTACTGAATACTTGTATCTTTTTTAACGATGGCAGGTAGGTAATTGTTATTTACAAATAAATCTGGAAATAATTTTGTAAAGTAAGTTCATCTATCCATTCTATTAAATAAGTGTATGGGTATTTTTCCATTAGCCTCCAATTACCCTGGTATGGCCGAGAGTTGGGAGAGTTTTCTCTCTCGCTCGGAATGCTACGCGTATGTAAACTCTCCTAGGGAAAACCTACTCACTGCATTCTCACACAACGTATGTTGTTTACGAAATTGAGAGGATGAAAAGCGAATGTTAGGCGCTTTGTTCGGGTTGTTGGACACGGAGGATACACCTAGGGGAGTTGTAAAACCCTGACTCCAAATCAATCATGAATATGGGTTCCAGGATCCTAAGGAAACAAATGGCATATGAACCAATTATTAATCACCGGCTACCATGGGACTACATCTCCTGACGTTGTTCCACTGCCCTGTGGATCAGACCTTTAGGTCAAAGGCTCCGGATGTGGTCCCCTAAGGAAACCACCCGCTTCGGTCTGGGCACCTCGACAATAGTATCATAGCCCACACAAATCAAGTGACTTGTGCAGCTCATATGTAATCGGTGCCCCTTTGTATCAATATGTATGTGTTCAAATAAATAAGTAAATAATAAATTTTCCCGTTCACTTAATGGTTAAATGCTGTAAATAAAAATATGAGTGTAATTTTTATTGGATATTTCATTTCAACACACTTTGATTGATTTAGATCTGTCGATTATGAATATCAGTATTAGAATATTCCATCATACCGGATGAAAAACACACAGATACAATGAATGTTAGAGATGTAAATAAAATATTCTATAGAAATTATACCAAAGAACACATTGTGTTAGGAATTGGAAGCAGACATGGAAGGGATGAATAGCAAATGGAAAGAAGTGGAAAAGATTATCGAGGACAGAGTGGGAAGAAATGCGCTGTTAGGCGTCTTATGCTCATCGACGAGGAGTGGCAGGCGTAAGTAAGTAAGTAAGTAAGTAAGTAAGTAAGTAAGTAAGTAAGTAAGTAAGTAAGTAAGTAAGTAAGTAAGTAAGTAAGTAGTGTAAGTAAGTAAGTAAGTAAGTGTGGAAGTAAGTAAGTAAGTAAGTAAGTAAGTAAGTAAGTAAGTAAGTAAGTAAGTAAGTAAGTAAGTAAGTAAGTAAGTAAGTAAGTAAGTAAGTAAGTAAGTAAGTAAGTAAGTAAGTAAGTAAGTAAGTAAGTAAGTAAGTAAGTAAGTAAGTAAGTAAGTAAGTAAGTAAGTAAGTAAGTAAGTAAGTAAGTAAGTAAGTAAGTAAGTAAGTAAGTAAGTAAGTAAGTAAGTAAGTAAGTAAGTAAGTAAGTAAGTAAGTAAGTAAGTAAGTAAGTAAGTAAGTAAGTAAGTAAGTAAGTAAGTAAGTAAGTAAGTAAGTAAGTAAGTAAGTAAGTAAGTAAGTAAGTAAGTAAGTAAGTAAGTAAGTAAGTAAGTAAGTAAGTAAGTAAGTAAGTAAGTAAGTAAGTAAGTAAGTAAGTAAGTAAGTAAGTAAGTAAGTAAGTAAGTAAGTAAGTAAGTAAGTAAGTAAGTAAGTAAGTAAGTAAGTAAGTAAGTAAGTAAGTAAGTAAGTAAGTAAGTAAGTGTGGAAGTAAGTAAGTAAGTAAGTAAGTAAGTAAGTAAGTAATAAGTAAGTAAGTGTGGAAGTAAGTAAGTAAGTAAGTAAGTAAGTAAGTAAGTAAGTGAGTAAGTAAGTAAGTAAGTAAGTAATAAGTAAGTAAGTGTGGAAGTAAGTAAGTAAGTAAGTAAGTAAGTAAGTGTGGAAGTAAGTAAGTAAGTAAGTAAGTAAGTAAGTGTGGAAGTAAGTAAGTAAGTAAGTAAGTAAGTAAGTAAATAAGTAAGTGTGGAAGTAAGTAAGTAAGTAAGTAAGTGTGGAAGTAAGTAAGTAAGTAAGTAAGTAAGTAAGTAAGTGAGTAAGTAAGTAAGTAAGTAAGTAAGTAAGTAAGTAAGTGTGGAAGTAAGTAAGTAAGTGTGGAAGTAAGTAAGTAAGTAAGTGTGGAAGTAAGTAAGTAAGTAAGTAAGTAAGTAAGTAAGTAAGTAAGTAAGTAAGTAAGTAAGTAAGTAAGTAAGTAAGTAAGTAAGTAAGTAAGTAAGTAAGTAAGTAAGTAAGTAAGTAAGTAAGTAAGTAAGTAAGTAAGTAAGTAAGTAAGTGTGGAAGTAAGTAAGTAAGTAAGTAAGTAAGTAAGTGTGGAAGTAAGTAAGTAAGTAAGTAAGTAAGTAAGTAAGTAAGTAAGTAAGTAAGTAAGTGAGTAAGTAAGTAAGTAAGTAAGTAAGTAAGTAAGTAAGTGTGGAAGTAAGTAAGTAAGTAAGTAAGTAAGTAAGTAAGTAAGTAAGTAAGTAAGTAAGTAAGTAAGTAAGTAAGTAAGTGTGGAAGTAAGTAAGTAAGTAAGTAAGTGTGGAAGTAAGTAAGTAAGTAAGTAAGTAAGTAAGTAAGTAAGTAAGTAAGTAAGTAAGTGTGGAAGTAAGTAAGTAAGTAAGTAAGTAAGTAAGTAAGTAAGTAAGTAAGTGAGTAAGTAAGTAAGTAAGTAAGTAAGTAAGTAAGTAAGTGTGGAAGTAAGTAAGTAAGTAAATAAGTAAGTAAGTAAGTGAGTAAGTAAGTAAGTAAGTAAGTAAGTAAGTGTGGAAGTAAGTAAGTAAGTAAGTGTAGAAGTAAGTAAGTAAGTAAGTAAGTAAGTAAGTGTGGAAGTAAGTAAGTAAGTGTGGAAGTAAGTAAGTAAGTAAGTAAGTAAGTGTAGAAGTAAGTAAGTAAGTAAGTAAGTAAGTAAGTGTGGAAGTAAGTAAGTAAGTAAGTGTAGAAGTAAGTAAGTAAGTAAGTAAGTAAGTAAGTGTGGAAGTAAGTAAGTAAGTGTGGAAGTAAGTAAGTAAGTAAGTAAGTGTAGAAGTAAGTAAGTAAGTAAGTAAGTAAGTAAGTAAGTGTGGAAGTAAGTAAGTAAGTAAGTAAGTGTGGAAGTAAGTAAGTAAGTAAGTAAGTAAGTAAGTGAGTAAGTAAGTGAGTAAGTGAGTAAGTAAGTAAGTAAGTAAGTCAATTGGATGAATAACTTCAAACCTATTTGAAGTAATCCTAGATCAACCTATTCTTATGAATACATTGTTGCTAATTATAATCTATTTAAGTTATTTCTTTTATATTTTTATTCATATCCACTATCATACTTATCATGTTATTATGAAACAGTAGAGGAAGTAGAATGCTGCATTAATTAATTCAATGATTATCAAGGTAACAATTGTATTCATTTGAACAATGTATGTATATACGAGTAATTATGCAATAGATTATGCATATGTACTATTACATCACATTAGTATTATATGGCTATTTAAATATGAAAGAGTAAACACAAATAACCGAATGACAGAAAGTAATTCTTTCTTCTTATAGTATTCACAATGTAGGCGAAAACATAAACGGGGGGGGGAAGGAAAACTTATGTATTTTAATGATAAAATTACATTACAATCTAAAATATATTGAATACTTCATTTAAAAATTTCCATTATATGGATTTCATATTCTGTATGGTTCTTCCTATTGACAATTCCTTTCTATTTCCCTTTCTATTGTCTTCACATTGATCTCCTTGGACTTCCGCTCTCAGATGCCTCATTTTCGATTGGTGTTATGTAATAATTATTTCAGTCGATATATGTAGCATACACATCATCATCATCATCATCATCATCATCATCATCATCATCATCATCATCATCATCATCATCATCATCATCATCATCATCATCATCATCATCATCATCATCATCATCATCATCATCATCATCATCATCATCATCATCATCATCATCATCATCATCATCATCATCATCATCATCATCATCATCATCATCATCATCATCATCATCATCATCATCATCATCATCATCATCATCATCATCATCATCATCATCATCATCATCATCATCATCATCATCATCATCATCATCATCATCATCATCATCATCATCATCATCATCATCATCATCATCATCATCATCATCATCATCATCATCATCATCATCATCATCATCATCATCATCATCATCATCATCATCATCATCATCATCATCATCATCATCATCATCATCATCATCATCATCATCATCATCATCATCATCATCATCATCATCATCATCATCATCATCATCATCATCATCATCATCATCATCATCATCATCATCATCATCATCATCATCATCATCATCATCATCATCATCATCATCATCATCATCATCATCATCATCATCATCATCATCATCATCATCATCATCATCATCATCATCATCATCATCATCATCATCATCATCATCATCATCATCATCATCATCATCATCATCATCATCATCATCATCATCATCATCATCATCATCATCATCATCATCATCATCATCATCATCATCATCATCATCATCATCATCATCATCATCATCATCATCATCATCATCATCATCATCATCATCATATTAGTGCAGTTATCATATGCCCGATGACAATTAGCTTTAAATTATCGTCTAGATTTTTGGTGTTACATCAATCATGTAATAACAGTGTGTTGTGTTGATTGTTGAACTTAAAAGTTTACATAATAGGTCAACTTTGGTTTGAAAACTGGTGAAAATCTGAAAAGTATTGGATCTCTGTTTCGTTCAACTATGGGACTATTTTCATTCGGTGTTTACAATCCAGGACCTTCTGACTTTCCAATGAGCATATTGGTATGAAGGAAAGAAAAGTCAATTTTCGATTGATTTACTCATTATGAGTTTAGTTCAAGATTACTTCCATTTTGATTCAATGGAATGATTACTCAATGTAGTATTTGTATTGATATTTTATTCTGTATAATATACGATATTCTTGTATTCCATTGACATGAACCATGCTCAGTATCTGATTTGTTATAACTTTAAGTATGTTCCATATATATGATTACATTCTAATTATTAATCAAAATGGGTGAACAATCAATATATAAATGATTGTATTTTCGATTAGGATCGTCGTCGTCGTCGTGTTTTGCGGTTAATAAATCTTCACTTATACTAGTCTTTGTGTTCTTACTTTCGCGTCGTGGGAATTGCAGAGGTCCCTCGTTCCGAGTATAGATGATAAGTGTTTCCGACATAACAATCAGCGATGATCAGATACAAAAAGTAGCATTAAAAGAGCCAAGACAATAAGCATTCAAATTGCAAGTTATAACACATCTGACTTTACACGACTAAGAGGAGACTCAATGATTTACATTTCTTGTTATATATTCAATAATCGAAACATTCGTGAAACTTCAAACTGGATAATTTTCACAACACCATTTCATAACAGTCGTCAACGATTCCCATACTAGGACGAGACGACTGTGCAGTGCTTCCAGGTTTTCAATGGTGGTCTAACGTTGATCCATTCAATTCAGTTATCTCCACAACTCTATCCTGATAATTATCATATGATCACTAGTGACTGGTTTCAAGATCAATTTCCTGGAGTTCTAATAAGAAGCCATGACCAGTGGAGTCTAATCCATGTCGTGAGTAAAGCAGTTATTCAGCGAAGACAATAGTGGACAGTCGCGTAATATCGTGGATTAGTTACAGTTAGACATTAGCATCTTTGGATGCCTGCTCAATAGTCTAGATTCCAAGTGTTCTTGCACAATATCAGAGGTCTTGGCTTCGATTCCCGCGTGCTAGATCGTGGATGCCCACTTCTGAGGAGTCCCATACTAGGACAAAACGGCTATCCAGTAATCCCATATTTTCCATGGTGGTCTCGTTTAAAACGAATTATCAATCCAACTATTAAATCATTTCAATAAATCAAAACAGGCAAGAAAATTTAATTATTTCTACAGAGATATTTGTCAGATACAAATTCTCACCCATGAATTTGCATGTTTTTTTCTATTATTTTAATTTCTTATTTGTAATAAATTGAAGAAATCATGTGTGGTCATAAAATGATGGTAAATTATTCTATGTTCAAACGATCTCTTCCAGATTTGAGGGTAAACATTTTCAGTTGATCGATGATTCTGTTGATAAATTAAAACTATAGGAATTAACTATTCGGTTGTTGAAATGAGGACTCATCATCGCATATTTATTAATGATTATATATTTTCAGAAGGGGTTTTGTGGAGAGTTTTAGAAATTTCGTTATTTGAATACATGAGCCGATTGAAGCTAGAACACCATGGAAAACTTGCAAGCATTGGACGGCCGTTTCGTCCCAGTATGGGACTCCTCAGCAGTGCACATCCACGATTCCGCACCCCGCGACATTCGAACCCAGGACCTATCAGTTTCCTGCGCGAGCACTTAACCATTAGACTACTGAGCCGGTATCCAACGGTGTTAATGTCTAAATTCAGCCAATCCACTAAGTTGCGCCACCGTATACCATTGTCTTCAGTGAGTTGATATCTCACAGGCGCTCACGCGCGAGACTGATAGGTCCTTGGTTCAAATGTCGCTGGAGGCAGGATTGTGGATGTGCACTGCTGAGGAGTCCCATACCGGGACGAAACAGCCGTCCAGTGCTTCCAGGTTTTCCATGGTGTTCTAGCTTCAACTGACTCATGATTTCAACTATTGGGATTATATGTTTGCTAGTTCCAACGGAAGTGTCATAGTAAATTACTCACAAGAAAAAGGAAGTGGTTTGCATGACCATTTTATACGATTGTAGTAACTAAATGCAGATCATTTAGAGTTAGGATTTAAGATTAGTCTTTAGGATTTAGTTGAAGGTTACGTTGAGGGATTATGGTTAGGGTTAGTTCATTGAAATAAGAAAAATGATCTGTTTCTATATAAAAACACCCTTAAAAGAAGGTTTTTGACCGTGTGATGTAAAATCGTGAGAATCATCCATGTACGATATTTATAGTTTATCTGATGTCTTATAAAAAAATGATTTGTGGACCTTGTGCAGACTACCGTAATGATGCTGTCTTTCGAATTAATATGTGTTGGAGGAAGAAGTCTGTTAGAATAGGATTTTCTTCGCTCGATCCAGATTGAGACTATGACAAACTATGACAATTGTTGCGAACTGGACAAGAAAAGCAACAGTAACACTGGCTACAGCCGGGTACTACAATATATACAGATGATTGGAGAGCGTACAGATGCCTATATAGACTTGGTTATTTGCATCATGTCGTTATTCACAAACGGCATTTTGTGGACCCAACAACCGGAGTGCACATAAACAATACTGAAGCTATGTAATCGAAGCTGAAAAAGTTTTGGTCATCTGGTCATGGCTCCCGAGGCCGATCATTATGAAGCCATATGGATGATTTCCTCTATCGTATGCATTACGATTTTAGAACATCTGACAAGTTTTTGAACCATGTAAAAGAAGTGCGGACACTTTAATTCTTTGATATTGTATTTTTACTCTATACTAACTGTTTTTTTGATTGGCTAATATTTCTCAAGGTAACTCAAGATTCATTCAAAGGTCGTCCATAAACTATAGTCTTGACGTTTTCCAAGAATTTTTCGACTATATCAGTGTCGTTGTTGTAAATCGAAAGTGCTCATGCACATCGGATATAGTAATAGTTACGATTATACTGTTGATAGTACATCTCTTCCACGCGTTTAAGAACTGATCATGACTTGAAAACAACTATGCATTGCAACGTAGCTGCTACCAGAGGTTATCGTGCGTTATGGTCACTTCACCGAGCATTCAAATGCTTTGATGAGGAAAGTTTTCGAATTTTATATCCCACCTATTTAAGATCACATTTAGAGTACCGTATCCAAGCAGCTAGCCCATGTCTGATAAAGGATACTAACTCACTTGAGCGTGTTCAGCGTGTGTGAACAAAATTAGTGAACGGTCTTTATAAACTCCCTTACGATGAGCGCTTAAAACGCCTAAACTTATTCCCCCTTGTCGTATCGTAGGACGAGAGGTGACCTAAAACCGGTATTTCGCATCTTTAATTATGATTTAGGTGTTAATATGTCTTATGTTTTGCTCCCTCCAGCACTAATAATCTCCGAGGTCTTAGCAAGAAGGTTCATAAACCGCGATCTAATAAACTTAAAGTGAGATCCCGCCTTTCTCATCGAGTAGTCAATGACTGGAATGCCTTACCCGAACAAGTGGTATCAGCCCCATCAGTGAATATTTTCAAATAAAAGCTAGACATTCACTAGAAGTCAATCTGTCAGGATTAACACAGGTTCCACCAACTACTATCCTTATTACTGAAGACTGAAGTCATTGTATGCGGTTCTGAATTATGTTAGTTAATGTAGATTATGCGGTTGGAATTAATCCATAATCATAATCATTGGTTAGAAAATTTCAGTGATATTGTTCACAATCTTCATCATGACACGAATGTATTCACTCTTATCTTCTTCTACACCTTCAATTCTATGATTCCTTCGTATAAACATTCTTTTCATTCGATCTTTTGTAATCATATAATGAATGCTTGATGTTTCTTGTTATCACTGCTACTAGATTATTTTGATTTCTCTATTTATTCATCTCATTGTGATGATTTAGTATAGAAATTCGGGTTATCATATATTTTTAGGATGCTCTATTTCGATCGTGACTGACTGATTCTCAGAAAATAATAATAATAAGCATCCTATTTCCTTGATATCATGAATTGATATAAGTTAGATAGCCACTGAATATCTGGGAGCACTGGAGAGCTATTTTTCCTGTCATGGTACTTATCAGCAGTGTGATTACATCATGAGCAAGCAGGAATCGAACCCAAGGCGTTTGATTTCGCTTAACCTCAGTGTCACTGGGTTGGAATCTAGTGGTGTTTAAGTCTAATTTGAACCAGTATACGATATTATGAGACTATTTTCCATTCTGGCCAGTAAGTACCCTCCTTAAAAATGACACTGTTGAACTTCAATGGTTACGGCTTTGTATTAGTGACTAGCTCCGAGAGGAAATTTCTACAGCTCTGCTGAGAAGCTGTGACAAGTGGAATTCAACTGAGTCGAGGAGTCTGAGGCAGTTACCCACTGAAGACAATGGATGATGGTCACTCAATTTCGTGGATTGATTCAAGTTAAACATTAATACTGTTGGGTGTTGGCTTAGTGGTCTGGAAGTTAAGTGTTGATTGAAATCATAAATTGATCAAGGCTGAACCAGCGCTGAAAATCTGGAAGCACTGGAATACCGGTTCGTCATAGTATGGAACTCCTCAAAAGTGCACATCCACGATCCCAGGTCAGGATCTTCGATCTGCATCCGACGGTTTTAGTGTCTAACTTCAACTAATCCGCGATACTGTGCGAACATCTTCCATTGTCTTCTCTGGATAACTGCCTCACGCTCGACAAGGTTTAGACTCCACTGGCCACAGCTTCTCACCAGAACTCCAAGAATTTTCTCCCAAATATATTTATTAGTGAACTCATGATAATTATCAGTATAGGGTTGTGAAGATTCATGATTTCAATCAAAACTCAATAATCTCCACAACCCTATACTTATAGAAATTAAATGTTGATGAGTGAGACTGTACATCCTAGATTCTAATTCCGAGTGAGAATTCATGTATTCGCATTACTGAATTGTCCCATACTAAGATGAAATGGCATTTCAATGCTTCCAGATTTTCAATAGTGGTCGGTTCCAGATTTCAATGCAATGAAAATAACACATCTATACATATATGTAATTGTATGTACTTTACTACACATGGGTACACATAGAAACTAATATGTTGATCTGTGATATTATGTAATTACTTTTTGTGATTCTGTTTATTCACTTATTTTAATAACAAAACATCATGATACTAATGTTATTATACATTAGTACATATGCATAATTATTACATGATTATTCATATCATTATTGTTACTTTGAGCACTATTAAGATAGTTAAAACGAATAAAATAACGATTAAATCCACTTGGTATTGTTTGGCTTGTATCTTCCCATTGAGGTTTAAGATTACAATTGATCAGTCTGTTATTGGCATATGTGCATACTGTGCATATGCCTCGATATTGCCTTAATTCATAAGTTTTTTGTAAGCAATGATGGATAGTGGCTAGCAGTGAAATCCAGGACGCGCATTTCGTCCAATTTGCGACTCGTCAGCTGGATGTACCTGAGTGGATAACGCGATGGCGTTTGAAGTGAATGGTGCTGGGTTCGAGTCCCAGAGTGAACATCAACTCTGCGATGCAGGTACATCCAGCTGACGAGTCCCAAACAGGACGAAACGCGCATCTTGGATTCCAATGCTAGCCACTATCCACCACTGCTTACAAAAATAACGATTAATTTAAATAACTTCCGTAGTTAACTGAAATGAGAGTTTTGTTTCTGTTCTTTTTTCCTATTTAGTATATTTGAAGACTTGCTTAATGAACTTCCAGATGTTTATCATTAGATCATCTTAATTTTGCGATTGTGTTATTTATAATTGTTATCATTTGCTTTCCTTATAAGATATATACATGTATTCTATGTGTTTACTGAGTTTTTGGTTATTTTCTATTCCCCTTACTTCCTTACGCCTGTTACCCTGTGTGGAGGAGCATAGGATACCGATCAGCATTCTCCAACTAAATCTGTTCTAGGCCTTCCTTTCTTGTTCTATACAATTCCCCTTCATTCTTTTCATGTCTATCTTCATTTCCCAACGTAATGTATTCTTTGATCTTCCTTTTCTCCTTTGGTCTTGGGGATTCCATATGAGGGTTTGCCTTGTGACATAGTTGGGAGCTTTCCTCAATGTGTGTCCTATCCATTTCCAGAACTTCTTCTTGATTTCTTCCTCCACTGGAATCTGGTTTGTTCTCTTCCACAGTAGGTTGTTAATGATAATATCTGGCAAACAGATCCGAAGTATGTTGTGTAGACAGCTGTTATTAAACACCTGTATCTTCTAATTCCCACACTCCTCTAAAATATAAGGTACCATCCGACTAAATACAAACGTACTAAAGATTAAATGTTACACATACTTTTTCACGATTACATTATATGTGATGAGTATTTCGGGTAATATGGTACATTTTAGTAGTTTGATAATGTAAATGTTATGTATTAATATGTACTGGTGATCAATTTTCAGACAAGTATTGAACACATTGAAGCGTCTAATTTCCTGATTGTTTGATTTCACATTGATCTCTTATCAGTGACATTGATCATTTGAATAGTTTAATTATACTAACTAACTCAATTTAATGTTGTTTTATGGAGTCTAACTATTTGTATGAATATGAAGTTATAAGGTGAGACACTTTTCCAGTGATTGATATTGTTTCAATAATCTGTATACTTTAGTAGTCGAGTAAAATGGATTTTGTTTCCTGCTATGCAATAACGATCAATAATGAAAGCTCAAACAATGAAACACTCAATTGCTTGATAGTTAGACATTATGATTGTTGGATATCGGTTCAGTAGTCTAGAGGTTAAGAGTTCGCGCGTGTGATCAAATGTCCTGTGTTCGAATCCCACGAGCGGGATCGTGGATTTGCACTGCTGAGGAGTCTCGTGCTAAGGCGAGACGATCGTCCAGTGTTTCCAGGTTTTCAGTAGTGGTCTAATATCAATCGGTTAATGATCTCAATCAAATACTTGATGTTTAGTTGACTTAGTTAATGATAAATAAGTTATGAATTTGAGGTGGTGGAGAAGATTTGTAGCTCAAGTGGATGATTTTGATGGGGTTTTGTTCTCTGAGCTGGATGGTTTGAACACTTCACTTCTTCCTGAAGTTTGTGCTGGTGATATCATTCAGAAGAACGATGAAAGCTACACGACCAAACCATTCAGCTCAGAGAACAAAACTTCATCAAAACTTATGAATACATGTAAATCATCAAGTGCAGTACCAATAAATGTAGCTTGTTTTCCCAGAACTAACTTTTGTCAACTCTTATACTGGTAGAACGGAATGGCGTATACGAGTGTAGATGGATTCAGAAAGCTGTGTTCGCCTATGCCAACCAGAGTCACTTTTGGGCTAGATAAAATATCTATCTTTTAACAAAGAGGTGTGTATACTATGTAGCGGTTCATATTATATTTGTTAATGGCTGTAAAACATGGTCTCTAAAAGTAGAATACATGCGTAGGCTACAAGGTTTTGACCAACAGTGTCCTCGACGCATTGCTTGGGTTTTGTGGAATGACCGAGTGATCAGTGTTTAGGTAAATTATAGGGTACGAGATAAAAGCGGCAGATATGTTGATATTGGTTGTAACCTGTCATTGAATGAGGTGTTTAGGACATATGCTTCCTGGTATAGAAATGGGTTAAGATGAAGGTAGAGTCCGCTAATGTCAAACATCCTATCAGTTCATCAAGTCATTGAATATAGTTCTAAATTATGTTGATTAATGTAAACTATATAGTTGGAATCCATTCCACAATCATAATTATTGGTCGGAAAATTTCAGTGATATTGTTCACAATCCTTCATCATGACACGAATGTATTCACTCTTTATCTTCTTCTACACCTTCAATTCTGTGACTCCTTCATACATACATTCTTTTCATTTGATCTTCTGTAACCATATAATGAATGCTTGATGTTTCTTGTTATCACTGCTACTAGATTATTTTGATCTCTCTATTTATTCATCTCTTCGTGTTGGTGTGATATACCAATTTAAGCTGACGCACATTTATTTCAGGTTCTACGTTGAATACAAGTAATTGACTGGCATGTTACTACTAATGAAAATAAGGAAAATATGAGTAAGAGTTGGTAGACCATTGAATATGTATTTCACAGATGAATGTTTCAAAACTCGTGACAATCTACATTGGAAAACAATATGGAAATATAGATCGGCTAAAAATAATCACAATGATTTTTATGATCCTAGGACTCAAAGTCAGGTTGCCATAAAATCATTCTTTGACTTATGGAAAACTCACCTATAACACCATAAACAAAGGTGAATGGTGGCTAGTAGTGAAATCCAGGACGTGCGCTTCGACCTATTTGGGATTCTTCAGTTGGATGTACCTGCATCCCACAGTTGAGGTTCAGTCCGGGACTCAAACCCAGTACAGTTGGCTTCAAATTCTATCACCTTATCCACTTAGCCACTGAGTCCAGACAACTGCAACCTTGTGTAATGGGGTGACGTTTTAATCCAACTGACGAGTCCCAAATACAATGAAACACGTGCACTAGATTCCATCTTTGCTTATAATGTTTGTGACTTATGACAGTATCAAAACAATCCGCACAGGATACACATATGCCAATAAGAGGCTAATGAATTACAGTCCAAAACAACAATCGAAAGATTTAAGTAAACAATACCAAGTGGATTTTAACTTCATCCCATTACACAAGTAGGTGGCTATCAGGACTCAGTATCTAAGTGGATAACACGATGATATTTGAAGCAAACGGCACTAGGTTCAAGTCCCAGACTGAACATCAACAATTCTGAGATATAGCTACGTCTTGAATCCCATTGCTAGCTACTATTTATCTTTTCTTATAATTCTAGATTGGTTTTCTATCAAATTTTCAAAAACAAACAAACAATAGAATTCCAAATGTTCTTGTCATTATCATTAACTGATAATAGAAACACAATCTAATGTATACACCATGTAAACATGTTTGAACAGAGTTTATACCAATGAACATATATGAATAGAGATAAGGAAAAAGGAATATTTTGTTTAAAGTGTAATCATAGTAGCATATATTCATAATAGTATGATTAGTTTTTTCATAATCATTATTAGGTGTCATTTATTAGAAAACATGAATAAGTTCATGTCAATTACTTATTAGAATTAGAATGTTCTTTCAATTCTATTATTAGTTTAATTTTAAGTTTCACAGATTGAAATCATGAGTCAATTGAAGCTAGACCACCATGGAAAACCTGGAAGCACTGGATGGCCGTTTCGTCCTAGTCTGAGACTCCTCAGCAGTGCGCATCCACGATCCTGCACCCCGCGACATTCGAACCGAGGGCTTATCAGTCTCGCGCCAGGTGCTCAATCAACTAGACCACTGAGCCGGCATCCAGTGGTGTTAATGTCTAACTTCAACCAGTCCACGAAGTTGCGCCACCGTACACCATTGTCTTCATTGAGTTGATATCTCACAACAGACCTGGTTGAACTCCACGGCTTCTCACTAGAACTCCAGGAGTATCTCTTGAAGTCAGTCACTAGTGAGCAGATGATTATTATCAGAAGGGGTTTGTGGAGATTTTAGAAATTTCACAGACTAATAAGTCCTGGGTTCGAATCTCGTGTGGTGCGGGGTCGTGGGTGGACACTGCTGAGGAGCCCCATACTAGACGAAACGGCCATCCAGTGCTTCAAGGTTTATCATGGTGGTCTAGCTTCAATTGACTTATGATTTCAATCTGTAAAATTTCTAAAATCTCCACTAAACCCATTCTGTTAATTTTAAGTGTTTATTTCATTATATTCTAAGCTTGTAATTATTGCTTTTTATATCAATGAACATTGAAAGACATTTAACTTGTCTATGATATGAAAGCAAATACAATCATATAATTTCTAATACTGATAGTAACATGTGTCAAGACTATCATTTATGAACAAATCAATCAGATTTAAAAGAACAGATCTTAGATTTTAGTATGCAATTTATTCATCCATTTAGATAAATAGAATCTTGACATTATAGCTGATATTAGCTCATGATGAAAACCCTAAATTTAATTCATAACCTTAACCATCAACTGTAGATCAGAATTAAAAAAAATTTCTTATACAGGTTTCTAATCCTCATTTAATACTAGTAAGTAGATGGATAATTTTTTGAAGGTCACATTAGAATTTCTGAAAGTTTTTCCATACATTATAATCTCACCCAAGATGTTTAATAAATTTCAGAGAAAAAAGTGTAGTAGTAAGATAATCTGAAACTATTTAAAGCACACATAGTACACAAGATTATGAAAAATGGAAGTTCAAAGTTTGATATCCGTACAAAAATGATTGAATTATATACATTCACTTACAAATATTAACCAGATAAACGGTTTTGTCAAAATTTGCTAGAAAATACAGTTACTGAATTTTAGTACTTAGGAAAAAGTGTCTAAAGCACAGTAAAGTGAAAATTTTTATTCAACCCTGTAGTAAAAAGTTAGATAGGGTTAAGACGTACTTCTGTTTAGTTAGTTTTGCATCAAGGGTCTACACTAATATATATCCACATCCCAGTGAAGGAAGAAATCAGGAAGAAGCGTTGGAAGTCGATAAAACACACATTGAATAAACTCACTAACTGAGTCATAAGGCAAGCACTCACATGGAATCCTCAATGTCAAAGGAGAAGAGCAAGACCAAAGAACACATTACGTTGAGAAATGGAGATAGACATGAAAAGAATGAATGAGAATTGGATAGAACTAGAAAGAGAGGCCCATGACAGAGTGTGTTGGAGAATGCTGGTCGGTGGTCTATGCTCCATTGGGGTAACAGTAGTTAGGAAGTAATTTATATATATATATATATATATATATATATATATATATATATATATATATATATATATATATATAAACTCCCCTTTAGATATTCCAGGGCTATTGCCGGTCGCAAGCCATACAAAGGAGGAGGGTTGGTTATGGGGTGGGCAATCCCATCCCGAAGGAAACAACCTTGGTAAAAATACGCTAACCAGAATAAACAATTTAAACTCTACCCTATATATTGAAGAAAAAATTATGACGCCTCATAGTGAAAGCCGAGATTTTTCGGAACACACGAGGCCAATGCCCCTTCTAACCACCAGAGCAACACTTATTATAGGTACATGGAATGTTCGAACAATGTGGGAGATCGGAAAGACCAGTCAAATAGCAACGAAAATGAGGAGATCCAACTCAGGGTTCTTGGAACAGCGGAACCTATTAGACCCGAGCTGGACAGAAAAGGTTAGGTAAGGGGAGATGCTGCTGTTCTCCGGTCACGTAGAGGAAAATGATCCATCCACTCATGGAGTTGCTCTGACGCTGTCCAAAGAAGCACGAGATGCATCTATAACATGGGAATCATCAAAGCATCTTTCAAAACTAAGAAGGAGGGGATTACGATGAATATTATTTAATGTTATACACCCATCAGTGATAACATTGACGACGTAAAAGATAAGTTCTACAAGAGTCTGCAATCAACCATAGCGAAGAGGGCAGGAAAGAACCTGACAATCCTGATGGGAGATCTAAACGCCAAAGTCGAATGGATAACATTGGTTATGAAGTTATCATGGAACGACATGGATTAGGAGAAAGAAACAAAAATAAGAAGAGATTTGCAAATGTATGTGCATTCAACAAATTGGCTATAGGCGGCACAATATTCCCACACAAACGTATACACAAAGCTACATGGTTCTCACTGGACCACACCACCAAGAACCAGATGAACCATATTTGCATCTGTAAAATATTCACAAGGTCAATGGAAGATGTAAAAACCAGAAGAAGAGTTGACATAGCTTCAGATCACCACCTGATTGTGGTTGCCAAGATGAATCTGAAGCTAAAAAAGCAACTTACAGGAGAGACAGCATTACAAAGATTCAATTCAGCCTTCCTTTCACATACTGACAAATTCAACTGATCCAAGATAACTTTCAACATCAGACTCCAAGCCTTACAAGATCTACTCAAAGAAGACAAACTACTATGGAGGACAGCCGCAACATGCATCATCATGAGTAATGGATCTCTATGAAAACCCTGAGCGAGATTCAGAAAAGGAAGAACAGAAAAAAAGCAATTAACAACAGACAAACAAGAAGAGAGGAAGTTGGGGCACAAACTGAATACACAGAAGCAAACAGGCAAGTAAAGAGGAGCATTAGAGTTGACTAACAGAAATGTTTGGAAGACCTAACAGTGACAGCGGAAATAACTATGAGAAAAGGAAATATGAAACAATTATATTAATCAACGAAGAAACCAGCAGGGATATATGGTAAACCAGAGAGATCGGTCAAGGGTAAAAAAGGAAAGACAAATACGGAGATTTAAAAAAGAGGAACAGATGGGTGGAACACTTCGAGGAACTATTGAATAGACCAGTTCCATTGAATCCACCGGACTCCGAAGCAGCACACACAGACCTTCTTATCTCTGTCACTCCACAAACTGTAGAGAAGATGAGGATGGCCATCAGACAAATCAAAAGCGAGAAAGGAGCAGGACCTGATAATAACCAGCCGAAGGACTAAAGTCAGATATAGAAGTAATTGCAAACATGCTCCACGTTCTATCAGGAATATTTGGGACTAAGAACAAGTGCCATTGATAGACTGGAAAGAAGGATATCTCATCAAGATACCAAAGAAAGGAGATCTGAGCAAGTGTGAGAAAAACAGAGGCACCATACTACAAACGATATCAGGAAAAGTTTTCAACAGAGTGTTGCTGAATGGCGTGAAAGACGTCCAACTTCGATATCAACAGGCTGTATTACGTAAAGACCAGTAGTGCACAGACCAAATCACGACACTACCAGTCATCATTGAACAATCAATTGAATGGAATTCGTCACTATACATCAAATTGATTGACTATGAGAAAGCGTCTGACTGTGTGGATTGGAGAACCATATGGAAACGTCTTCGATACAATGAAGTGAGTATCTGAGAAAATCATCAGCGTCATCCGGAATTTGTCCGACGGACTACACTGTAAAGTCGTGCATGATGGACAGCTGAAAGATACATTCGGACTGAGGACTAAAGTCAGACAACATTGCCCACCCTCACCATCTCCTTTTCTTGTGGTTGTTGATTGGATTATGAAGACCTCAACATCTGAGGAGAAGCATGGGATACGATGGAGAGCTCGGAATCAATAGGAAGATTCGAACTTTACAGATGACCTAGCTCTGCCATCCCATACAAACGAACAAATACAGATGAAGACAACTAGTGTAGCAGGAACCTCTTCAGCAGTAGGCCTCAACATACACAAAGGAAAAAGCAAGATCCTCAAATACAACACCAAGAACACCAACCCAATCACACTTGATGGAGAAACTCTGGAACGGATGCAAATTTTCACGTACCTGAGCAGTATCATCGATAAACAAGGGGGATCTGAAGCAGATGTGATATCAAGGATTGGCAAAGCAAAAACAGCATTCATACAGTTGAACGATATATGGAATTTAAAGCAACTGTCTGTCAAGCAATATCAAAGTCACAATCTTCATTAAGAGCGTCAAGACAGCTAGTTCTACTGTACGGAGTTCAAACTTGGGGAATCAGTACAACCATTATCAAAAAGTTACAAGTATTTACGAATAGTTGTCTACACAAAATATTCAATATCCTTTGATCGGATACCATTAGCAACAACCTAATGTGGGGGAGAATAAACCAGGTTCCAGTTGAAGAGGAGATTAGGAAAGACGTTGGAAGTAGATAGGACGTACATTGTGGAAATAATCAAACCGTATCATGAAAGAAGCTTACTTACTTACACCTGTTACTCCTCGTGAAGGAGCATAGGCCGCTCACCAGCATTCTCCATCCAACCCTATCCTGGGTAATACTTTCTAACTCCTTCCAGTTGTTATTCATCCTTTTTATATCTGCTTCTATTTCCCGATGTAATGTGTTCTTTGGCCTTCCTCTTTTCCTCTTCCCTTCAGGATTCCAAGTTAGGGCTTGTCTCGTGATGAAGTTTGATGATTTGTGTAATGTATTTCCTATTCAGTTCCATCTTCTTTTCCTAATTTCCTCTTCAGCTGGAAGCTGGTTTGTTCTCTCCCACAGAAGGCTGTTGCTGATGGTATCCGGGCAATGGATGTTGAGTATCTTTCGTAGACAGCTATTTATAAATACTTGTACCTTCTTGATGGTGGTTGTTGTAGTTCTCCAAGTTTCAGCTCCGTACAGTAAAGCTAAATGTGTTGAAGTTCGTATTGAAGATTCTCATTTTGATATTGGTTGAAAGTTGTTTTGAGTTCCATTTGTTCTTTAATTGTAGGAATGCGTCCCTTGCTTTGCCGATCTTGCCTTTACATCTGCATCTGAGCCTCCTTGTTTATCGATGATGCTTCCCAGGTATGTGAAGGATTCTACATCTTCCAGAGTTTCTCCATCAAGGGCGACTGGATTGTTGTTCTCCGTGTTGAATTAGAGGACCTTGGTTTTCCCCTTGTGTATGCTGAGGCCTACTGATGCAGAGACTGCTGCTACACTGGCTGTATTTATCTGCATTTGTTCATGTGTATGCGATAGGAGGGCTAGATCATCTACGAAGTTCAAATCGTCTAATTGATTCTGAGCTGTCCATTGTATTCCGTGTTTTCCTTCAGATGTCTAGGTCTTCATAATCCAGTCGACCACCAGAAGAAAGAGGAAGGGAGAGAGTAGACAGCTTTGTCTGACTCCGGTCCTTACTTGGAATGCGTTTGTCAGCTGCCAAGCACTAACTTAGAAATCTAAAATGGAAACGGAAAAGAAGAGCACCAACGAACATACTGCGTTGTTTCTTCACAAAGTTTTTTATAAATTAATTTTTTTTTCATTAACTAAAAATTTTTGTAGTTAATCAAAGTGAAATAAACCAACAAAAAAATTTTTACTCGAAAATTCTCAACAACCAAAAAAATTTTTTTGCCTTTAATGATTGAGAAATAAAAAAACACCTGAAAAATCTATGTCATTTTATTACGATTTAATCATGTAGCATTACTGATTACCATTATTGTCACTATCATTATTATTATTACCATTACTATTATTACTACTACTATCATTACTGCTATTATTATTAGTACTATTATTATTACCAGTATTATTATTACTACCATTACTATTACTACTCCCACCACTACTACTATCACCATCATTACTGTTACTATTACCATTACCACTATTACTACTACCACTGCTATTATTATTATTATTATTATCATTACTATTACCATCACCATTATTACTATTACTACCGTTATTATTATTATTATTATTCGTAATGTAGTTTTGTTTGAATAAAATGGTTACAAATTTATGAAATTTAGAAAACCCTCGTTATTATTGAATATTGAAAAAATAAAAAATTTATTATTTTTTTATTTCTTGGTTACATTCAAATTGGAATCTAATTAAAAGTTGGTTTTTGTTTGGTGTTGTTGATGATTCATATAAAGGAATGCTGTAGTTATTTCTACAAAAATGAGATAGTTTATAATATAGAAATTTTTAATGTACATCTATTGGATTTATGTAAAATGAAGATTATGAAATGGATCAATGTTAGATCTGAAATGATTAGATATTTGATACATCTTAGTATGATAGTCCTTATGTACTTATTAGTGATTGGGTTCAAAATCGATTTCTTGGAGTTCTAGTGAGAAATTGTGATTAGTTGTATCTAATCTGTGTCGGGTGGGAGGCAGCTATTCAGTGAAGACAATGAGAGATGGTCATTCAATTTCGTGGATTAGTTGAGGTTAGACATTAACACCGTCGGATGCAGGCTCACTGGTCTAGAGGTTAGACGTTCACGCGCCAGATCGAAGATCCTGACCTGAGACCATGGAGGTGCACTTTTGAGGAGTTCCATACTATGACGAACCGGTATTCCAGCGCTTCCAGATTTTCAGCGCTGGTTCAGCATTGATCAATTCATGATCTCAATCAACACTTAACTTCCAGACCACTAAGCCAACACCTAACAGTATTACCGTTTAACTTGAATCAATTCACGAAATTGAGTGACCATCATCCATTATATTCAGTGTGTAAGTGTTACAACCTTCTCGATACAGTGGAATATTAATCGTCACAGTATCTCAATAAAACTCCGAGAATTCCGTACTGGAAGCTGGTCATCAATAAGCACACAATAGTTGTCATTAGAAAGTTGGGATTTTGAATTCTATTCAAATCATAATCAAAAGAAATCATGATCAAATAAACAAAAAATACACGTGAATGTTCACTTCTTATATCATTGCTTATTGATTTCGAAATACCAATTTTATGTTATCAGCCTAGAATCGTGGAGATTGTCTATTTTAGATTGGTATCATGAATGCATCAATGTTAGAACACGATTGAAAATCTAGAAGCACTGGAATGCCAGTTCGTCATAGTACGGGACTCCTCAACAGTGCACATCCACGACCATGCACGCGGGATTTAAACGCACGACTTCCGGTCACGCACGCCGACGCTTAAACTTCAGACTACTGATCCAATATCCAACAGTGTTAATGTCTAACTTCAACTAATCCACGAAATTGTAAGGCCATCTTCCACCGTCTTCTCTGAATAACTGCCTCACACATGACACGGATTAGACTCCGTTGGTCACAGATTACTAGAAGTTCAAGAAAAACCTCTCAAATATATTTACTAGTGAACTCATGATAATTATCAGTATAGGATTGTGAAGATTCATGATTTCAATCAAAACTCAATAATCTCCACAACCCTATACTTATAGAAATTAAATGTTGATGAGTGAGACTGAATGTCCTAGATTCTAATTCCGAGTGAGAATTCATGTATTCGCATTATTGAATAGTCCCATACTAAGATGAAATGGCATTTCAATGATAGTGTAACTTACACTGTATCGATTTTATTCAGTTAATTGACAATCATTCATGATACTTTGTCTTATCATAACTTTTTATGATATACATTGTCATTTGATAATCAATAAAAGTAGCACAATGGATATGCAAAAATGTAAAATGGGAATGAAAACAAACTGATTTTTACATTATTATGATCGATAAATTTACAGATAACGTTGTGTTTTTTTTTGTAAACCCCCTATGTAGTTGATTGATTGATTTCTATTACAAAAGGTTTGATTAATAAAATCAATAAACGATATATAATATTCGTGTATTATGGTTAATGAATAGAACTTATCATCATATTTCTGATAATTGATCTGATTATTGCACTTTAATATGTATATAGATCCTATTGTTTTAATTAGGATTAATTATTGATTGATTTAATGTAATATGGAATCTCTTCAACAGTTATCTATTATTTGATAGAAATGAATACAAATTGTGATTTGCAATTAAGGGTGGGTGAATACATACCAGAAATAGTTGTAGTAATAAATGGATTCCAATGGTCAAATCAGATCACAGGATAGATAGACATCTTCCTTCATTGCGAAACATTTGATTGAGATGGGTCATAAAGGTTGATGTCAAATCAGCATTTGTAGGGTTATACAAAAAGCCTTCAAGGACGTACACTAAGGTTTATTAAAGCCTTAGCTATAAGGAAATTGAAACCCCCTTTATGTGTTCAAAAACAATTTGTCCTAGTGCAAATATATTACATAATTCTGATAAACTTTGTCTTCTCATTGCATTATCGGAAAACAAATTATTAATAAGATAGGAGATAGAAAGTAACAGTGATTATATTGAAGTGATACAGTTTCCTTGAACTTGAATTCAAGTGCTTATATAACTGTAGACCTACACTATTAGAAATTTAAATTTTTATCTGCTAGATCAAGATGAATAATTCGAAGAGATGGATGTTTTGAAACTATTCTACAAGAAATCATTAGGTATATTTTTACTAGATCATTAATCAATACTTGGTTTAGAAGTTTTTAACTTATTCAGGTAATATGTTTCTCAGAAGGAGTTTTGCGGAGATTGTAGTAATTTCAATAGTTGAGATCATGAGTCAATTGAAGCTAGACCACGATGGAAAATTTGGGAGCGAGGGACGGCCGTTTCGTTCTATTTTGGGACTCCCCAAAAGTGCGCATCCACGATCCCACCTCGTGGGACTCGAATCCAGGACCTATCAGTCTCGCGTGCGAGCGCTTAACCACTTGACCACTGAGCTAGTATCCAATGGTGTTAATTTCTAACTAATAAACTGTTCTATCATTGGCAGAGATAAATGATGGCTAACAGTGGAATCCAGGATACATATTTCACTTAATTTACAACTCGTCAACTGAATGTATCTGTATTCTAGAGCTGATATTCACTTCAAGACTTGAATCCACTGTCGGTCAATTCAAACACCACCGCATTATCTATTTAGCTACTGGCTTTTTCAATGTGGTGAACCGTTATTCCTTTATGTTGACTGTTGTATCATTTAACATTTCTTTAATTATCATAAATTAATCATGGATACCATATCAGAAAGAGCTGGTGGACTAATAAATATTCAGATTCTTCAGTTGTTCTTTATGACCACTGAGTTGTTGGTCAAGAAATTGTTCATATAGTAATCTTACCAGTATTTTTAGTATTTTTCATACAGTTAAATCTTTTTCTATCGTTCAAAACGTTTCACTACCCCATACAGACATAATATCACATTCTCTACACAAGAATGGTAAGATTTGAAAGTAACTTAATACATTTTATTATCCCTAAGAGTTGCGACCTACTTTTTCTTACTGTTTTGCAAACTGTATGAGAATAATGATCAGTAATGAATCCCAATTTATTATTATGTTAGATCATTATGGATGAGGTATGTGTGTATTCCTAGAACATTTTTAGTATAGCAGCAATTTGTGGAGAATCTAGAACATCCATAGTTTTTAAATCTCAAACGGCTCATAGTTATACTACCATTAAAACCTGAAAGCACTGGACAGCTATCTATTCCTAGTATGATACTTTTCAACCAGAAATCGTGAATGCATACTTCTGAGGAGTCTCAAAATGTGACGAAACATCAGTTCATCACTTCCAGCCTTTCACTAGTAGTCTATCTAAGATCAGTTTATGGATGATCATGCATGGTGGCATTTTGAGTTTGATGAAATATTTGTAAAGTAGGGTATTGTGAATTTAGGAAATGATTACATAAAACTGATATGGAAAGTGAATCAGAAGTAGCCTAGTGACAAGATCAATAGATGTTAATCAGAACTAACATAAAGGACAAGTGCATTTCATTGGCTAAGGAGTGATCAATCTCCTAAGGATTAGAGCTATACATATATATGAGTATTTGTACACTTTATTCATCAGTCAAATATACTTTCTCGTTTACTCTTGTGTTTTCGCTCAAATAGTCACTTGAGGAGTTAGCGCTTAGTACGTCGTGTATCAATATCAGATTTTGAACACCGCCCGTCACAACAAAAACATTTATAAAATAATAGCAACAATTGGGATATTTGTAGATGAAATTGTTCATCATGGAAATTATATAAAACCACATTTGAGATGTTATTAAACATAGATGCATACCCCGATAATAATTCATTGACTGAAATATTAATTAAATAAATACTGTAGGAGAGAACAAAGCAGATTTGACGGGAGGAAGAAATCAAGAAGAAGCGTTGGAAGTGGATAAAACACATATTGAGGAAAGTCACTAACTGCGTCGTAAGGCAAGCCCTCACATGAATCCTCAAGGCTAAACAAAGGAAAAAAGGAAGACCAAAGAACATATTACATTGAGAAATGGAGATAGACATGAAAGAAGGGTGGAGAATCGGATAGAACTAGAAAGGAGGGCCCATGACATAGTGTGTTGGACAATGCTGGTCGGCTTTTCATGCACCAGTGGTAGTAACAGGAGTAAGTAAGTAAGTGTGGAAGGAAATATTTGACGTCATTTTAACGATTTAGACGTTTAACAATCTGTTCAGGAATTACCATTTTGTTTAATAACCTAACATCCCTTTTCAAAATGGGGGTGATTAGTTAGAATAGCAATAAGCAACCTCTCATTTTAAGCTTATTCCTTTATTCCTTATAATTTAAATAAGCTTAGTAAATCAACCCCTAAAGTACATCATTAAGGAAAAAAGACCAATTGAATTGATTTTCTTTTTAACAAATAATCCAACCACCAAATGACATTTCAATGTAGTACACGCAATGTCAAATCACCTAAACTAGTAGATTACATTGCAACTTCACCAACAGAATTCGACTGGCCCTAAAGAAGGACCTGACATATATGACATTAGTCACTACTCAATGATCAATCAATTGTAAATACATATCAGTCCTAGAGAAATTCAGTCTCATCCCACATAGTTTAATAGTAATGTCTCTGACTTTGAAGCTGGATGATATGGGATTGAATCTGTAAGTAAACATCAGTCCTCTTAAGATTACAGTCACACTATGTTAAATAGTATCAAATAGTACGAAAAATTAAATTTAAGGTTTCTTGTCATTTACCACCAATCACCATCTTACAACGTTTACATTTTCAACCATAAATTTATCTATAATAACAATAGAGAAATAACTATATGAACTAGTGAACAATAAAGATCAAATGGTATCTTGAATAGGTTAAGCTTTCAAATATGCCTTATGTTGTAGTATCTATGGAGATACATATGTGTTAATCAATAAACAATGGTCTAAATGTCATTTATTTTTGATAGAAAACTTATTCGATTTTATTCTTTAATCCATAAGCTAAGTAGAAATATGTTTTGTTTCCCGAATTGTGCAACTTTTACTCTCTCTCTCTCTCTCATTCTGTCTCTATCTATCTATCTCTCACATTCTTTCGCTCTCCCTCTCCCTCTCTTTCTCTCTCTCGCTCAACCACCCACCCACCCACACACGCATATATATATACACACATTCTTTTCCTCTCTCGCACTCTTTCAAAGGCCAAGATAAAGCCTAGTGATTGATAAATCTTTAATGTCACTCTTGAAAGTTTTGTAAGTTCAATCGGAAAATTATGATGATCTGATAAGAAAATGAAGAAAATTAAATGTAACTAATTCGTATTTTATATTATGACACTATATTAAGATCAATATGATTTACCATTATAAAAATATAGAAGAACTTGACAATGGTCATTATTGAACGATTAGTCTACTGATAACTTCATAGGTGGAATGAATTGTCCAGAGCTTGTCCGGGGTCAAATAGAGATTGCTGGTGGTTGGCCTATGATCCTCCATCAGGGGTAACAGGCGTAATTAAGTAAATAATATACATATAGATGATAATGAAAATAATTTTGAATAACTATGTCATCCAAAGAAGGAGAGAAACGTAATTATTACCCATGATTACTTACTTACTTACGCCTGTTAATCCCAATCGAGCATAGATCGCCGACTAGCATTCTGCAACACACTCTGTCATGGGCATTCCTTTCTAGTTCTATCCAATTCTCATTTATTCTTCTCACGTCTATCTCCATTTCTCAACGTAATGTGTTCTTTGGTCTTCCTCTTCTCCTTTGACATTGAGGATTCCATATGAGTGCTTGCCTTATGACTCAGTTAGTGGGTTTCTTCAATTTGTGTTTTATCCACATCCACCATATCATCTTGATTTCTTCCTCTGCTTAGATCTAAATTACCTATAATTACTTCGATTATGATAAATTACCATTTACTTTTTTTTTTCTTTAGCTAGCTAGTTAGCTACCTATTTATTCATTATATGATTTGAAGATAGAATTCACTTACTTATGTATCATCATGCCAACAATTTGGATAGATCAATTAACATAGCAGATTACGTTGTTTGTTTGTTTGTTTGTTTTTCGTTGTTGGTGGTAATTTTTGTGATTAATGTAACAAGTAAAACTAGTTTTATTCTCCACTCTATTTTTGATTGATAATCTATACCTAAGTAGATTGTATGGAATCAGTTTTCTACATTCCATCACTAGGAATCAATACTGTAATTAATCAATTAAAAATCTATAAAAGACGGTAGTTTTATATTGAAAAAAAAAGAAAGATACGTAATAAGCAACAATCATCATAGTGGGATTGGATTCAAAAATAGAGTATTCTACTGAAATTTGTACAGCATTTTAAAATAATCAAAGCATAGTGAATTGAGGAATTAGTGTAGTGACACTGATAATAAGTAGTATATATATATCTATATAGTGATAACAAGTTACCTTAACAGAATGTGAATAAACGTAACCCTATGAATCGACCGAGATCAAAGTCATAATCGTCAATACGAATGTCAAAACAGTTAATTATACTGTAAAGAGATGAAACTTGCAGAATCACTACAACCATTATCAAAAAGTTACAAGTATTTATGAATAGTTGTCTACATGATATATTCAATATCCTTTGACCGGACACCATTAGCAGCAACCTATTGTGGGAGTGAACAAACCGAATTTCAGTTGAGGAGGAAATCAGGAACAAACGTTTGAAATAGATAGGACATACATTGTGGAAATAATCAAACTGTATCACGAAATAATCGCTAAGTTGGAAATCCGAATGGAAACGGAAAAGAAGAGCACTAAAGAACACACTGTGTCGACAATTGAAAGCAGACATCAAAAGAATAAGTAACAACTTGAAAGGATTGTGGTGATTGACCTATGCTCCTCGACAAAGGATGACAGGCGTGAATGAGTAAGTAAGTAAACTATGAATCAATCAACATGGTTTAATCTGTGGGGAAAACATAGAGTTTATATAAAAGTAAATCCACTTAATCTAATTCTACATTTATATTAATTCATATGTGTCACTAGGGGATTTAAGTATTGAACATTTAAATGGATAGTGTTCATTTAATCACTTGAATATATGTAATTCAATAATGATAATGGAAAGCAAACAAGAAATATGTTATATTAATGGGTTTCTTATGATTATTTACACATATCAATTATCAGTATTAACTTCATTCATTTTGTTTAAATAATCTTGTTGTGAAGGCCCAGAAAATTCCTAAAGAAAAGTCCAAAGGGGCCCTGAAAACGCTAGGAAACATTTTATCCAATCAGCATTCAACAGAAGTTTCTCGGAATCATCTAGAAAGTGAAGGGTCACGTATCACACTTCTGATTGGATGATTACCTATCTTGCTGTTAGATTTAATAGGGTTCCACAACCTTCCAGAAATTCAAGGCCATCTGAAATGCTATAAATATCCTCAATTTCCTTGTACATAAACTTTCCTTTGGAGTAAAGTGTTCCTTCCATATTTCGCTTCTTTCTTCTCGTTTTCAAGTTGCTGTGTAGATCTAGCCTGGTGGTTATTAGAAGAGCTTGGGAAACTGATTCAAACATTCAGTCAGAAAATTTATCAAATCATACGATGCATAAATATTTATGGACAGTAAAACAACACAACGTGTTATCATTCATATCAATGCATATTGACAATGATGAGAATATATCAGGTTGTGATTGATCTGATTATGAGTAGAAAAACTGCACTTCAACATGCAAATCATATTCTTTTGATTAAGAATAGTTATTAAATCTTTGGTCAGTTTAGTATTAACGTTACAAACTGTAAAGCTATTGGATCTGGCTTCCAATAACCACAAGAGCTTTCAGTTTCCTAAAGATTACAGGTATGCCTTGTTAACCAATGTCAAATAGAGAAGAAACCGAAACTAATCAAGGTGTCTTAATGGTTACGTCCAATCATTTAACATGTCAACATAGTGCACATGATATGAAGTAACATATCCTAGTGATCATACCACAACTTGATTGATAGGATCTTTTCAACAAAACTGAAGAGCTTGATAGGTATGACAGTGGTCACTTCATTAGTCGGTTAGTTGTATACGTATGCTCATATATTGTTTTGCATTCAAATATCTAGATTTGCATCAATGTTTAGTAAATATTTGTATTCACATCGAAAAACTTTCAAGTTAAAACTATTCCTTAACATAGATTTGATAATTCCTCAATGGAAACAGATAACTAACCAATGGGAAGTGTAAGAAACTCCAGTTGTGGTTAGATAGTGGTTGGAGGTAGTCGACAAGAAACCCTGGACTCGGGTTTCGTGCTACTTGGCACTCGTCAGCAAGGTGTACCTGCAATCTTGAGGGAACTGGTGCTCCCTAACGGATTCGATCCCGTGTCAACTAGCTTCAAAGTCAGAGACGTTACCACTGAGCTATCCGAGCCGTGACTAACCTCCTGTAGGACTGAGATGTAATCACAATTGATTGATCACTGGGTGGTGATCAATCTCATGCTTGTCTAGTCCTTATTAGTGCAGATCGAATGCTATCGATCATGTTGCAATGAAGCCACCAGTCTAGGTGACTAGACACTGTGAGCACTATGTATTGAGATTTAGATGGTGGTTGGAGGTAGTCAACAGGAAACCCTGGCCCGGGTTTCGTGTTATTTAGCACTCGTCAGCAAGGTGTATAGTTTTCTTATTTCACGGTGGTACTCCAATTGGTTTTCCCTAATTGAGTTCACGTTAACTACACAAACACATACACTTGTTTACTTCATGAAATATATTCAATTTATTATCATCGTACTTTTATTGTTGGTACGTGAATCACTGTACCAAATTGTTGTGGCTCCGTTGTCTAGATGTTATACGTTCGCGCGCGCGACCATTAAGTCCTGGGTTCGAGTCTCGCGAGGCGGGGCAATGGGTGTACACTGCTGATGAGTCATAAACTAGGACGGAAAGGCCGCCCAGTACTTCCACGTTTTCCATGGTGGTATAGATTGAATTGGTTTGTGAATTTAACTATTAAATTTTTAATTCCATGTTAATAATAACCTGGACAAGAGAAAACCTGTTTATTATCAAGTATTTATAGGAAACTTTACAATAAATATTGACAACTCAATTAGATGAAGCAGAATAATTTACGAATAAAACATTCAGGTAGGAATGGTTCTAATCGATGTAATGGATTACGTGAAGTTTGAGACGATTGATTCATAGTTAGTTCTTAGTTATATAATATACCCTTGTGGGCCAGGGTAATATTACATTGGTTTTCAAAAGAATCAGCCACCATCCAGACTTTCAAGTGACAACCCAAACAGTACAGCTCAATCTCGTTTAACAGGAGAGCCAGACACCGTCCAGGCTTAAATTTTGTAAACCGAGCAGTACACCTCAATCCCGCTTCACAGAAAAACCAGACACTTTATGGGCTTTAACGCTAAAATTTGAATAGTACAGCTCAATCCTGTGGCGCAACTACTCAGGTACCAAGCACACTGGTGGAGACGATTGATTAACGCTTTGCAAACGAAGTGTTTACGGTATAGTACTCAGATTTTACTAAGGAATTATGTAATTTTGTGTTCAAAGAGATTTGATTGTCCCCACATTTGTTCTCGCTGACAACGATAATAATCCTCGATAACAACTCAGAATATGGTCACTTGCATTAATGCCCAACACATTGAGGCATATACTATAGATCAACACCATTTATAACTATTCCTATCACCACCTCATTGAGACTGTTGACAAACTTTTACAAAAGAATTACTGAAATTCAAATTGAAGTTTCAACATATTCCCATTGAGACATCAAATGATATACGAACGCTTTACGATGTAAACTACTAAAAACCTTGACATTCACATTTTTGAAATAACAAAATTTGATGATGATGATGATGATGACGATGATGAACTGTTAGATAGTCCGTTAACTAGTCAGTAATTGCACGAAAATTAAATAAAGTATTCCTCATGTGGTGTGTGCTACTGATGTCGACAGATACAAGTAGTAGGTATCACCAATCGAAAGTGGAATGCTTGTCAGAAGAAGGTTGAGTAAACCGAGGACAAGAGAACGAGAACAGAGAGTAATTGGTATGGAAACGAAGGAACAATAAAGTCTGAAACAATTAATTGATATTTTACAAATGAAGTATTTACTGTATGGTTCTCACACTTTATTAAGATATTCTGTAATATGTGTATTCAAATACATTCCAATTTACCCACTACTACTCATGAACACACATGCAGGAATATTCTGAGAAACCGTGTTGATTGATTAACTACTGTAGTATCACACTGAATAATACAACGTTTACAATTTATTAATTGAATGTAACTAAAATGAGTTGTTGATAGGAATTTGTGTGATCATGTGAAACATGTCAACAAATTCTCCAGATACTAAAGTGACTTACTCCATAACCAGTGATCACATAAGAAATATATTAACATTGAAAAACAGGAGTGAAATCGTCTTCTCTCCAAAAAGTAAACAAACAGATAGACAGACAATCAAACAGATATGAGTTCATTACTTGCATATGTCGATAGAAATTTCACCAATACTACTACTACTCTTATTTCTATTGCTTAAGAAGAATACACTCATACATGGATTACATGAAGGCGAATCAATCCATCAATCTTTTGATTGACACATCAAGTATGTTGCTTTCTGTGAATGCTATCATGGAAACTAATTATTACGAATCCACATGTGAGTGTGTGAGAGTGTGTGTGTGTGTGTACGTGGAGGCGTATGCTTCCAATAATGTATGTTCATGAATGGATATGCATGTGTGTGTGTGTGGGTGTGCGTGATTGAGTAAGAAGAAAAACAATATAAGTGACACAGTGTGTATAGATTACCCATTTCGCCATCTGAAACACATTATACACAAACTATCTCTAATTCACTCCGACTATTTTCTGCTTAACTCACAGCTTCATTCAATATCAAAATAAACACGGTCATAACAACACAATCAACGGTCAGTGATCAACACACACACACACACACGAATATCATACAGTTAATTGTCAGTGAGATATCCGAACATAATAGAGATAGACAATTCGCATTGATAAATAATTCTGGCAGTAACAATTCAATCGACACGAAGTTATCGAAAAGCCAGTCGTAGAATAAATATGGTTTCGTGTGCAGAGAAATATGCCAACAAACAGCATATTATCGCTGATCGTCTACGATTGACTTCAAGTCCATTGGTGCGTGCATGTTTGGGCGAATTCATGGGTTCAATCATTTTGATGATCTTCGGTAGTGGTGTGCTAGCACAAGTGATCCTGGGTGATCATGGCAGACATGCTCATGGAACATTCATTTCGATCAGTATGGGGTGGGGTTTCGCAGTGTACATGGCAGTGATGTTCTCAGGACAGTGTGGTTCTGGACACTGTAATCCAGCAGTGACTTTGGCAGCTGCAGTCGTCGGTAAACTGCCATTCCGTCGTATACCGTTTTATACATTCTTTCAAATACTCGGTGCTTTCCTCGGTTCATTGGTTGTCTTCGCCTTATATCGTGAAAAAATCATAGAATATGCCAACTTGCATGACAATGGGAAGTTGTTGGTGAATTCCACAGGTGGTATATTCGTCACTAATCCATCGGCATCTCATCTCACATGCTTTCTCGATCAAATTCTCGGCACTGCATTGTTGACAGCAGGAGCGTTCGCCATCACCGATCCGAATGGATGGAAACTTCCAGACTACTTACACCCACTACATTTGGCATTTATGGTCTACGCTATTGTTGGTTGTTTCGCATTGAATGCTGGAGCTGCTCTAAATCCAGCTCGTGATTTAGGACCCAGACTCATGATATTTATATTCGGTAAGTTGTTCATTTCCCATTCATACTATTCGCTTGCTCTCAATTCTCACTGATGAGTACTAATAGTTGCATGAGTAGACTCACATTTTACTTCTTCCATAAACATATCTGAAACTCAGATGATATCACTTCACAAATCGATCGATTGACTCACTAACAAACTAACTGACTGACTTACCGACTGACAATTGATTGCCTCAATCACTGACTACACTAAAATAGAATAATTTCAGTTTTGGTTTTCGTCCAAACAAAACCGATTTTCGTTATTGTTGGGAATTGAATCAGATGTAATGTTCATAATTTTGTTAAATTTATTCAACACCATCACACTCACATCACATTTCATTAGTCTGATGATAACGCCACTAGACCATTCGTACTCACAATAGTAGTTCTCATATTATTGCAACATCCGTTCATGTACTTGACGGTGAGTAGATTTGTTTGTGACACATTATTACGAAGCATCAACAGGGGAAGTAACTCAACATGTACGTGGTCAAAATACTTCTTCTCCGTATACGACCCGAATGCCTCCGTCAAAATACTACAAATACCTCGAATTTGATATAAGTGGAAAGATTGTGGTTAGTGTGTGTTGGTGGAATGTTAGTGAATATCGACGTTATATTGAAAGGATGCTTTGATTGCTTGATCTGGCGGGGATAGGAAATTCTGTTTCACATCGATTTAACTGAAAACACTAATGATGATGAGTCACTACTTCCAACCAATTCATTGTAATGTACTAAGTGGGAAAAGCAAGTGATGATTAGATTAAGAAAACACCGTTCATACAACGTTCACTGTTATAGTCCATACTGAATTTTCCACACTCATATATACATGTTTTAAAACAGATTGATTGATTGATTACTGTGTTGCTCACTGGACCATCGATCAAAGCAGTTGTGAACATTTGGTCAACTTTGAGAGTGACGTGACTTGTTTATCCTCACTAGTACTTCCCACACACATCTGAACATTGTGCTGATAGTCGTAGAGATAATGCAATTTACTGGTAAAGTACTCATCCATCAACAAGTCTAAATCCAGACACAATTTCGCCGAACTTGATCGAAATAATGATGGTTGTTTGCACCAAGTACATTCTATCAATGTCACAATATGATATGTATTCGGTGATTTGATTACGAAGCTCACTTTGCCGTTCTCAGTCACATTGTCAGCACATAAGTAAAATATTTACAATGTCTCTAAATCACTCTACACTGTGATTTACCAATTTGATCCGATAGCATTTATAGAGATGAGTTTATTTCCGTGATCATCAGATACACACTGACACTGATTCAGTTTACCACATGATTAGAAATCTTATACATTTACATCATGCACATTGAGCACAATAAGCTTTCTCGTTAGTTAGTTAGTTCGTAGCCTCAAATCTACTGGGATCATCACTCGTTACAGTTCAAACAGGAATCCTATTGTAACGTGAACGGGAAATTATGTGAATGTGTACATGTGGACCATCTGACTGAGTGGTTGGTGTTCTTACCTACGATCAGATTACATATTTGAAAACAATAGACACACATATCTTTACTGATGGTAGTCATCTCTACTGGTGTTGAATGATAACAAATGCACTGCCACACTCGAGGGAAACATGCATGACATATACCACTGATGTAGCCTATTTTCAATAACGTCGGTATTTTCGAGTTGGTGTTATGTTGAAATCGGGAATGATGTAGGTCATTGAAAAACGATTTACGAGATTGTGCCTAAATCATCCATTTTCTCAGAAAAACACTTTGATACAATGTGGGTGGATTGTGAAACAAGTTGATCGACCTATCACCATTAATAATAATACCACTATCAATAGCAAAACTTATAATAATACAAACACTAGTACGAATAGTAAAAATGAAAAAGAGTGTGAGTTCATTCACTAATCAAATTGTCGTGCATGTTCACTTCAATCCAGTAAAGTGCAATTCAGTTCATTTCAGTTGGATGACAGGTTGATGATGAATTTGTCATATTTTCATACAGTCGAACATGTTGCGGTGTCCCATATGGGTTAGTAACACTTACAAATTTCATTGGTATTGAGATACAGTGTATTGAGTGGATTATATTGATGTGCTCAATGGGAATTCACGATCAAATGTCATTGTAGACGAGAGTGGAAATCGATCAGATGAAGGATTAATGTGATCTCATACTTTAATAGGAGAATCTAACATGATTCGAAAAATTCATTCAATTAGGTTTCTTAATTGTCGATACAATCACACAAATGTATGGATGATAGATAAGTTCCATTAGCCTTGATTATCAAGCATGCTTACACTAAACTGAACATAGTGATGTCACTTCTGTCGTGAACTACTGAACATAAATTGTTTTCCCTACTACTACTTACATTCATCTAATCATCTCTTGCATAGAATTACCACAGTTCGTATCCAAATATTTTCAATATATTCAATGAATAACATAACGATCAATATGCATCACATTCAGTTTGTAATCTATCCACATATTCTCACTTTATTATACACCGTTTTTCATATCACATGTTTAGGTTGGGGTAACCAAGCATTCAGTGGAGGAAACTACTTCTTCTGGATACCAATAGCTGGACCGTATATTGGTGCTGTGATCGGTGCAGTCTTATACGAATTGACTATCGGTATACATTTGGATAGGAAATCCGACTTCGTTGTGGACATTGATTATGAAGAATCACAACGCGATAGTAAGAAGTTGATGGCGTCTGCATCACCATAATCGTCGACAACCAGAAACATTCCTCCCACTCCTTCTACTCTAACACGCACACACAAACAAACAAACAAACACACTTTTATCACCGTTCATGCATAACAACCATTCTCATTGTTTTCATCATTCAGATTTTCTAAATATTTAACATTGTAAAATAGTCTGTTGATTCACATTTCATCCAGATCACTTGATCATTCGATGTGAACATCTATGCCAAAATACAAGATATGCAAATACACAATTCATGTTCTCAATAAAATCGAAAATACACAATTTGGTAAATTCACTGATGAAAGTATTTGTTTGTTGTTTTTCGGTAGTCTTATCGAAACATTCTGTCTCAGAACATTCGGCACATGGAACAAGTTCACATCTCACTGGACGTGATCAGGAGTGTAATATTGGTTTAATCAATCTTGTGCATTCTCACTTTATACTGAATCCCGTTGACCACTAAACTGACAACTCGGATCAGTATAAATCGATAGCGTGTTTTATTACACAATCTAATAGAATGTTCACAGATTACCAATTAGAGAATTGTGAAATGTTTGAGAAACACAAACAATTGTTCAGCTCATAAATCGCTCTCCTCATTATGATTAACATTTGTAGATTAGTTGAAATGAACAGGTGTGACTAGTCGAGTGAATAGAGTACTCATAACATTCACTGATGTTGTGTAATGGTGAATATTCCGTTGAAACACAGAGCATTATCTCACATCTATTCATCATCACCATTATATAAAGAGAATACAGAATGTGTGAGATTTGCCACACGGACGTAGTAGAAATTGGATTCGTTTGTGATGATGGAAATATTGGTGTGTTGTTTGATTTGTTGAAAATTGCTCATTCTTTCACGTTATTAATTACTGACTGACGGACTGGCTGACTGAATGACTGATTGACTGATGACAAGTTGTTCGTTGTTGCATTATCGAATGGCTCACATAATTCATGCGTTAACTACCACCCCACATTCTCTGTCTCATTAATCACACTACAATACACTACCCTACACTACACTCATCACATTAGTGACGTCTTCACGTATATTGTGAATATATCCCATTCAACTAATATATATCTCCACAACCAGGTAGTTTACATCAGTCAATGCTGTTATGTTCAATAATAGAGTTGATCGAATTACGGCATGTTTATCAATAATTCTGTCACAAATTAAACATAAATCCAACATGATTTTGGGATGTTGATTATTCATACATAGTTGACCTAAGCAAAGTAGATGATGAAGTTAGATTCCCGTTGTTGTTGTTCTTGTTGTGAAATTCGAATGTTTCGACACATCCACATATTTGATATTCTGTTCGAAGTGATTCACAATGTTCGTGAGACACAGTTAGATGGGAAAATACTCATTCATCAGTGATTTATTCATGTTCTTAATACAACGATGTGAACCCGGTCTCACTCGCTTCGACTTACAATAAACCTATCACTACTAATTTCATAAATGATCACTCACACAATTCACACGATTGTAGAGTTACAGAGTTCAAGAGAACAATCAATATTCACACATTTCTCATCATTGAAAGACATCAGTTGAAATGGCAGGAGTTAAGTTACTTTAATGCATACCATCCATTTGACACTCATGCGAAATTAGCTAGTTCAGGTATTGATTGGAATGATGATGATGATGATGATGATGATGATGATGATGGTGTTTTCTGCATCTGCGTTTATCTTCCGGCAAAACACTATCACTCAATCACAAATGCATCACAAAGCACAATCAATCACAAAGCAATACAAACAACTCAGGTGTGTAATCACAATATACTAGTGCAAACTAAAAATAAACATCTGATAACATGTAGGCTGGTTGTTTAGGAGCGCACTTATCATTGATTTTGAATTGTGTAATTGAGTGACCACATGTTCCATAAGATTGACAGATTGAAGGATGGATGTGAGAACTGGGGAATATGGTATAGAAAAGTATTTACTGAATGATTAGACGAAGTGATCAGTTACACTGAACATTCGTCATCAATCGAACAAGATTGTTTTGAATATGCATGATCACATAAATTTGTGAGGCATCATAATCAGTTGTTGAATAAGTACTATTTTTAATTATCCGAATCCGAATCAAATGTATCATTCACTACAAGTTTGTGTGTGTTTGTATTTTGTTACACAATCTAGTAGAATGTTCACTGATTGCAAACTGGAGAATTGTGAATTGTTTGAGAAACACAAACAATTGTTCAACTCATAAATCGCTCTCCTCATTATGATTGACATTTGTAGATAATCTGAAATGAACATGTGTGATTAGTCGAGGGAATAGAGTACTCATAACATTCACTGATGTTGTGGATAGAATAATGATAGAATGATCAACTAACTGAAAGTTAATCTATCGGATTCGGTCAGCACCATGTACTAAATAAACATGGCATTGGTCACTACTCAACGATTAATTTTCGGTAAACAGTTCTTGAGACCATTTCTTCAATAGCTAATGTAACAACGTCTGACACTGTGAAACTGATTAATATGGCTTAGAAACTCTCAGACAATTGATGAATATCAACTAACACAAAACTTAGGTGAATTCAAGTATTCTCCGACTGCCTCCAACTACATAATATTTCAACAAAGGTTACATAGTGTAAAGTCAATTAAAGCGGTGGTTTCATTATAACTTGTTAGCACAAGCTTCTTGTATGATTGTTCACCCTCCACAATTCAAATGATCAATAACTACACGTTCACATTTCTTGAAATAAACTATAATTCCATTTAGTTATTTGTGTAGAAATTTAATGATTCACATAAGATCCCATTTCAATAGATTCATTATACTTAGAAACTATAGTTTAAAGTTAACTCTCTTCACTTGCAATATTGTAGCGTATGCTACTTATGTCGACATCAGTAATACATAACACTAATCCGTGTCGGGTAGAAACATGTATATACCTCGGTACAATGGAAAATGGTCGCGCAATTTCGCGGATTGGTTGAAGTTAGACATTAACACCATTGGATGCCGGCTAAGTGGTTCAGTAGGTTAAGCGTTCGCGCGCGAGACTGAAGGCCCTGGGTTGAAATCCATCGAGCGGGATCGTGGATGCGCACTGCTGAGGAGTTCAACAATAGGACGAAACGGCCGTCCATTGCTTTCAGGTTTTCAACGGTGGTCTAATATCAATCGGTCCATGATCTCAATCAAAACTTAGCAATCTCCACAACCACTATACTGATAATAAAGTTTATAATAAATAATGAAGGATGTACAAATGAAGTATTGAACATATGGTTAAGAGAGTAGAAAGAGTACAATGGAATGAATGCTTAGTATTTCTTTCCCAAGTAACAATTTTTTTACTATTAAGTGATTTATGTTTACATGGGGAAACCTTAGTAACAAACTATGTAACCGTCTTTTACATTTAATGGATAATTGGCTTTAGAGTTTTAGTTGATTATGTGTCAGCAAGTCCAATTACTAAATACAGTTTTCTATATTACGAATAGTGAACCATAAAACAAGTTGGAACAATCGAATGTATTTGAATACAACATTACAGAATCTCTTAGTACAATCTGAGAATCATACAGAGAATACTTCATTTGTAAAATGTCAATTGATTGTCTCAGACTTCATTGTTCTTTCGTTTCCATACCATTCATTCTTTGTTCTCGTTCTCTTTTCTTCTCTCTCTTCTTAACCTTCTGCCACCAGGTATATCACATTGGATTGATGATACATACTACTTATATCTATCAACCTTAGTGGCACACATCACAACAGGACTATAAAATCATACTTTAATTTAATAGTACAAATTGTAGACTGTTGTATCTCTTAGAAAGATTAGTTGGTCAGATTATTCATGAAATTAGTAAGTAACTGTAATTATGAGGATGTGGAGATTGTTGAATTTTATTAATATCATGAACCAATGTAAGGAAGATAACCCTTGAAAACCTGAAAGCACTGAATGTTTATTGACGACCGTTTTGTCCCAGTATGAAACTCCTCAGTAAACTCAGAACCTTTAAACCAAAGAACTGGGATGTAATCGTATACCAATCAAACTTCAATCAATCAACGATATTGAAAAACTGTTTTCATTGTCTTCAGTGAGTAACTCTTTCAAACACGACAATGGTAAATTTCATTGATTACATATTCCGAGAATTCCCATTTGAAACTAGTCACAATTGAGCTTATAATAATCGTCAGTGTGGGATTGTGAAAAACAAACTGGGAAAGCATTCAGACAGTAAAACTGCTTTACGTTCATTAAAAATATTACTGGTTAACACACATGAACATGTTTATTAGTGTATAAGATGACCACTGTGAATTGCACAAACCTTTGATATTCTAGTCTAATTTGTTGAAGCGGCAAGAATTAGTAAGTTTCCTATTTAATTCACATTCGTTTTCATGAAGACAACTTGTCAACGAGTCTAGTGAAAGTGAATATCACTGAGTGAATTGTTCGGTAACAAAATCAATACAGTGAGATATTACTTGATATTGTACCATTCATGAATGCCAGTTAAACATGAAAATTTGATATCAACTATAAGAAGAATAGATGTAGAATTATTTAACACAAAACAATAGATGACGATCTGTGTACTGATACACTGATTTTCTCAGATCAAATCAATCATGACTTGTAGACACATAATGAAGTGAATAGTGTTCCCACTGAATAAACAATATTATCATGTATTAAACGATTTCGTACATTTCACAAAATTGAAGATACACAAACAATAAACAACACTGGTTAACTGAACCATATATACCTGATTCCTATTCCAACAGTTACAAATGTACCAAACCTTCATTGTTCAGTCATATGAATTCAAATACCTGATATGATATGCATAGTTTCGATAGACAATTAGACAAGTAACAAAATCGTTCATTCATTCCAACCAACATATTACATAATAAGTATACACTTTACTCTAAATTACCATTGTCTATACTCTAGCATATACAATCACTGAATGATGGAGTATGTTGATGAGTGAATTGTGATAAACGGAACTACTGAGATTGTTTGTGTTTGCCATTGATGGTGTATATGGAAACACAGTGAAAGATGTCAGTCAACCGGTCATAATCTAGAAACGTGATTAGGAAGACAAATTAGTATAAGTTGATTACATGCAGTGAATGTGATAATGAGTTGAAATCGAGAACCATACAGTAAATACTTCATTTACAAAATATCCGTCAGTTGTCTCAGACTTTATTGTTCCTTCATTTACATATCAATCACTCTCTGCTTGCCCATCTTCTAACCGTTCTTCCTCCAAGCATTCCACTTCTGACTGGTGATACATACTACCTGTATCTGTCGACATCGGTAGCACACACCACAGTAGTAGTAGTAGTAGTAGTAGTAGTAGTAGTAGTAGTAGTAGTAGTAGTAGTAGTAGTAGTAGTAGTAGTAGTAGTAGTAGTAGTTTGAATGGATATGGGAATGTTAGCGTTGTGAGTGGGAAGTTTATTCCGATTAGAATTAATAGTATTCGAACACAGAAAGATGCTTTCTGAAGCGTTCAGACAAATTCGGTGTGATTCACTTACACTTAGGTTATTCACTAAACAAAATTTTCATCAAATGTTAATCAACATGATAAAATCTATGTGATATTATGGGATTATTCGATTTTGAGTATTGTATAGACTAAAACGTAAGTAATCGGCATTATTCCAAATACATGCACATGTTACTAACTCGTTTGTTCTATGCACCCATGTATCTGAGTGTTGATTTTCGAATAATGTTTCAATCCATCTTCGAACCTCAACGGTTTATCTCCTATTCTACTGAGTTCAAATAATGGCTAAATGTTATTAGGTGATTGTAGTTTTCTGTGGTTGAAATTCGTGGCTATTATCGATCTGTCTTAGTTGGTAATTGTGTATTGTGAATGAATGGACACAAATATTCTCTCATTATTTATAATTTTATTGATTGAAATGATGTTCCGAAATTCGGGATCTCAACTGAATGATGACTTATTAATCAACGTCACGAGTGAAATCGTCTAAAAGATTGATGTCGCTTGTAGTGCATAATACGGATATTTAAAAATAGTACTTATTCAACAACTGATTATGATGCCTCACGAATTTATGTGATCATGCATATTCAAAACAATCTTGTTCGATTGATGACGAATGTTCAGTAGAACTGAATCACTTCGTCTAATCATTCAGTAAATACTTATCTATACCATATTCTCCAGTTCTCACATTCATTATTCAATCTGTCAATCTTATGGAACATGTGGTCCCTCAATTACACAATTCGAAATCAATGATAAGTGCGCTACTAAACAACCAGCCTACATGTTATCAGATGTTTATTTTTAGTTTGCACTAGTATATTGTGATTACACACCTGAGTTGTTTGTATTGCTTTGTGATTGATTGTGCTTTGTGATGCATTTGTGATTGAGTGATAGTGTTTTGCCGGAAGATAAACGCAGATGCAGAAAACACCATCATCATCATCATCATCATCATCATCATCATCATCATCATCATCATCATCATCATCATCATCATCATCATCATCATCATCATCATCATCATCATCATCATCATCATCATCATCATCATCATCATCATCATCATCATCATCATCATCATCATCATCATCATCATTCCAATCAATACCTGAACTAGCTAATTTCGCATGAGTGTCAAATGGATGGTATGCATTAAAGTAACTTAACTCCTGCCATTTCAACTGATGTCTTTCAATGATGAGAAATGTGTGAATATTGATTGTTCTCTTGAACTCTGTAACTCTACAACCGTGTGAATTGAGTGAGTGATCATTTGTGAAATTAGTAGTAATGGTGATGATGAATAGATGTGGGATAATGCTCTGTGTTTCAACGGAATATTCATCATTACACAACATCGGTGTATGTTATGAGCACTCTATTCACTCGACTAGTCACACCTGTTCATTTCAACTAATCTACAAATGTTAATCATAATGAGGAGAGCGCTTTATGAATTGAACAATTGTTTGTATTTCTCAAACATCTCACAATTCTCTAGTTTGTAATCTGTGGACGTTCTACCACACTGTGTAATAAAACACACTGTCGATCTACATTGATCCGAGTTGTCAGTTTAGTGGTCAACGGGATTCGGTGTGAAGTGAGAATGCACAAGCTTGATTAAACCAATATTACACTCCTGATCACGTCCAGTGAGGTGTGAACGTGTTCCATGTGCCGAATGTTCTGAGACAGAATGTTTCAATAAGACTACCGAAAAACAACAAACAAATACTTTCATCAGTGAATTTACCAAATTGTGTATTTTCGATTTTATTGAGAACATGAATTGTGTATTTGCATATCTTGTATTTTGGCATAGATGTTCACATCGAATGATCAAGTGATCTGAATGAAACGTGAATCAACAGACTATTTTACAATGTTAAATATTTAGAAAATCTGAATGATGAAAACAATGAGAATGGTTGTTATGCATGAACGGTGATAAAAGTGTGTTTGTTTGTTTGTTTGTGTGTGCGTGTTAGAGTAGAAGGAGTGGGAGGAATGTTTCTGGTTGTCGACGATTATGGTGATGCAGACGCCATCAACTTCTTACTATCGCGTTGTGATTCTTCATAATCAATGTCCACAACGAAGTCGGATTTCCTATCCAAATGTATACCGATAGTCAATTCGTATAAGACTGCACCGATCACAGCACCAATATACGGTCCAGCTATTGGTATCCAGAAGAAGTAGTTTCCTCCACTGAATGCTTGGTTACCCCAACCTAAACATGTGATATGAAAAACGGTGTATAATAAAGTGAGAATATGTGGATAGATTACAAACTGAATGTGATGCATATTGATCGTTATGTTATTCATTGAATATATTGAAAATATTTGGATACGAACTGTGGTAATTCTATGCAAGAGATGACTACATGAATTTAAGTAGTAGTACAAAGTGAGTTATGTTCAGTAGTTCACGACAGAAGTGACATCACTATGTTCAGTTTAGTGTAAGCATGCACGATAACCAAGGCAAATGGAAGTTATCTATCATCCATACATTTGTGTGATTGTATCGACACTTAAGAAACCAAATTGAATGACTTTTTCGAATCATGTTAGAATCTCCTATTAAAAGTATGAGATCATATTAATCCTTCCTCTGATGGATTTCCACTCTCGTCTACAATGACATTTGATCGTGAATTCCCATTGAGCACATCAACATAATCCACCCAATACGCTGTATCTCAATGCAAATGAAATGACCTGTGTGAGACACTGCAAAATGTTCGACCGTATGAATATAGGACACATTCATCGTCAACCTGTCACTCAACTTTGCATCAACAATCTTCTCTCTCATATTTTACAGTTGATTGACCATTTTTGATTTCACGGATTGAAATCATGAGTCAGTTGAAGCTAGATCATCATGGAAAATGTGAAAGCACTGGACGGCCGTTTCGTTCTAGTCGGTCAGTTAGTTAATCAGTGAGTTAATCGGTCGATTTGTGAAGTGATATCATCTGAGTTTCAGTTATGTTTATGAATGAAGTAAAATGCGAGTCTACTCATGCAACTGTTAGTACTCATCAGTGAGAATTGAGAGCAAGTGAATAGTATGAATGGGAAATGAACAACTTACCGAATATAAATATCATGAGTCTGGGTCCCAAATCACGAGCTGGATTTAGAGCAGCTCCAGCATTCAATGCGAAACAACCAACAATAGCGTAGACCATAAATGCCAAATGCAGTGGGTGTAAGTAATCTGGGAGTTTCCATCCATTCGGATCGGTGATGGCGAACGCTCCTGCTGTCAACAATGCAGTGCCGAGAATTTGATCGAGAAAGCATGTGAGATGAGATGCCGATGGATTAGTGACGAATATACCACCTGTGGAATTCACCAACAACTTCCCATTGTCATGCAAGTTGGCATATTCTATGATTTTTTCACGATATAAGGCGAAGACAACCAATGAACCGAGGAAAGCACCGAGTATTTGAAAGAATGTATAAAACGGTATACGACGGAATGGCAGTTTACCGACGACTGCAGCTGCCAAAGTCACTGCTGGATTACAGTGTCCAGAACCATACTGTCCTGAGAACATCACTGCCATGTACACTGCGAAACCCCACCCCATACTGATCGAAATGAATGTTCCATGAGCATGTCTGCCATGATCACCCAGGATCACTTGTGCTAGCACACCACTACCGAAGATCATCAAAATGATTGAACCCATGAATTCGCCCAAACATGCACGCACCAATGGACTTGAAGTCAATCGTAGACGATCAGCGATAATATGCTGTTTGTTGGCATATTTCTCTGCACACGAAACCATATTTATTCTACGACTGGCTTTTCGATAACTTCGTGTCGATTGAATTGTTACTGCCAGAATTATTTATCAATGCGAATTGTCTATCTCTATTATGTTCGGATATCTCACTGACAATTAACTGTATGATATTCGTGTGTGTGTGTGTGTGTGTTGATCACTGACCGTTGATTGTGTTGTTATGACCGTGTTTATTTTGATATTGAATGAAGCTGTGAGTTAAGCAGAAAATAGTCGGAGTGAATTAGAGATAGTTTGTGTATAATGTGTTTCAGATGGCGAAATGGGTAATCTATACACACTGTGTCACTTATATTGTTTTTCTTCTTACTCAATCACGCACACCCACACACACACACATGCATATCCATTCATGAACATACATTATTGGAAGCATACGCCTCCACATACATACGCACACACACTCACACACTCACATGTGGATTCGTAATAATTAGTTTCCATGATAGCATTCACAGAAAGCAACATACTTGATGTGTCAATCAAAAGATTGATGGATTGATTCGCCTCCATGTAATTCATGTATGAGTGTATTCTTCTTAAGCGATAGAAATAAGAGTAGTAGTAGTAGTAGTAGTGTAGTGAATGAGAACACAAGTGGGTACAGTGGAATGTATTTGAATACACATATTACAGAATATCTTAATAAAGTGTGAGAACCGTGCAGTAAATACTTCATTTGTAAAATATCAATCGATTGTTTCAGACTTTGTTGTTCCTTCGTTTCCATACCAATTACTCTCTGTTGTCGTACTCTTTTCTTTGACCTTCCCAACTTTCTGCCACTAGGCATTCCACTTTCGATTGACGATTACTTACTTACGCCTGTAACTCATCCTGGAGGAGAATAGGCCGCCAAAGGGTACTCTCTATCCAACTGTGTCATAGGCAATACTTTCAAGCTCCTTCCAGTTATTATTCATCCTTTTTATATATGCTTCTCTTTCTGACGTAATGTGTTATTTGACCTTCTTCTTTTCTGCTTCCCTTCAGGATTCCTAGTAAGGTTTTGCCTCGTGATGCAGTTTGGCGATTTCTGTAATGTATGTGCTATCCACTTCCAACATCTTTTCTTAACTTTCTCTTCATCTGGAAGCTGATTTGTTCTCACCCACAATAGGTTATTGTTAATGGTATCCAATCAAAGGATATTGAATATTTTGTGTAGACAACTATTCGTAAATACATGTAACTTTTTGATAATGGTTGTACTGATTCCCCAAGTTTGAACTCCGTACAGTAGAACTAGCTGTCTTGACACTCTTAATGAAGATTGTGACTTTGATATTGCTTGACACACAGATGTTTTAAGTTCCATAGATTGTTCAACTGTATGAATGCTGTTTTTGCTTTGCCAATCCTTGATATCACATCTGCTTCAGATCCCCCTTGTTTATCGATGATACTGCTCAGGTACGTGAAAATTTGCATCCGTTTCAGAGTTTCACCATCAAGTGTGATTGGGTTGGTGTTCTTGGTGTTGTATTTGAGGATCTTGCTTTTTCCTTTGTGTATGTTGAGGCCTACTGCTGAAGAGGTTCCTGCTACACTAGTTGTCTTCATCTGTATTTGTTCGTTTGTATGAGATGGCAGAGCTAGGTCATCTGCAAAGTTCGAATCTTCCTATTGATTCCGAGCTCTCCATCGTATCCCATGCTTCTCCTCAGATGTTGAGGTCTTCATAATCCAATCAACAACCACAAGAAAAGGAGATGGTGAGGGTGGGCAATGTTGTCTGACTTTAGTCCTCAGTCCGAATGTATCTTTCAGCTGTCCATCATGCACGACTTTACAGTGTAGTCCGTCGGACAAATTCCGGATGACGCTGATGATTTTCTCAGATACTCACTTCATTGTATCGAAGACGTTTCCATATGGTTCTCCAATCCACACAGTCAGACGCTTTCTCATAGTCAATCAATTTGATGTATAGTGACGAATTCCATTCAATTGATTGTTCAATGATAACTGGTAGTGTCGTGATTTGGTCTGTGCACTACCGATCTTTACGTAATCCAGCCTGTTGATCTCGAATCGGGACGTCTATTGAATCTTTCGTGATGTTCAGCAACGCTGTTGAAAACTTTTCCTGGTTCTGACAGTAGTATGATGCTTCTGTAGTTCTCACATTTGCTCAGATTTTTCTACTTTGGTATCTTGGTGAGTTGTCCTTCCTTCCAGACTGTCGGTGGCACTTATTCCTTTTCCTGAATCATCTTGAATAGAAAGAGGAGCATATTTGAAGTGTTTTCAGTGCTCCAGCTGGTAAATTTCCAAGTCCTCCTACTTTCCCACAGTTAATTTATCAGATGAACATGCTGATTTTTTCGATCGTTGTGGTGTGACAGCAATAAGGTGTGTGTGCTGTTTCGACGTCCAGTGGGTTCAGTGGGGCCAGTCTATTCAATAGTTTCTCAAATGCTCTAACTATATGTCCCACTGTTCTTGAATCTCAATGATTGGCTTTTATTCATTGTCCTTGACCGATTTTTCTGGTTCATTATATTTCCCTGTCGGTTTCTTCTTTATTTCACATATCTGTCTCATATTTCATTCTCTTTTAGCTTTTTCCTCTGTCAGCTCTAAATCTCTTGTTCAATTGCTTGTTTGCTTCAGTGTTTTCAGTTTGTGCCCTGACATTCTCTGTTCTTATTCAACTTTAGTTAATTGCTGTCTTCTTGTCCTACCTTTCTTGAATATTTGTTGTGCCGGAAAAAAAAGAAAAATGCTGATCATTTATATTCGGAACGAGGGACCTCGGCAATTCCCACGATGCGGAATTAAGAACACAAGACTGGTATAAGTGAATATTTATTAGCCCCAAAACACTATGACAACGACGAATCGAATCATAATAGTCTAAAGTACACTCATTTATATATTGATTGTACACCCATTTTGATCAATAATTAGGATGAAATCACATACTCGGTTATAACAAATCACTTATTGAGTATAGTTCGTGTCAATGGAATATAAGAATGTCGTATATTATACAGAAGAAAATATTATACTGAGAAAACAAATCGAATACTACACTGAATGATCCTCACGTTGAATCAAAACGGATGTTGAATGTTGAACAAAACTCATAATGAGTAATTTAATCGAAAATTGACTTTTCTTTCCATCATATCAAGCAATAATTAATCTACCGAGTATAACTCGGGTCTTAATAATATTGTCCAGGGTTTCCATCGAGATCCATTCCTTTTGATGATGCTTGTTGCAGCCAAGAATCTTGTAACTCAATGAAGTCGATATTTGTTTGATATATTTCCAGTTGTCCTCCATAGCAGTTTCTTATTCTTTGAGTAGATCCTGTAAGGCTTATAGCTTACTGTTGAGAGTTATAATAAATTCGTTGAGTTCATCAGTATATATATAACATCATTCATTCATACAACACAATAAGTACACAAACAAGTAGAAAGTACTTCCAACCCTCACTCAAATCCCTAATAATAATAATAGTGATAATATAATAATAATGCGAACGTTAAAGTAAACGATTCCCAATAGATGATAGCATTTCATTGTTTCATTTCATTCTGTCACAGAAGATGGTTTATCATCGATGTATTTTGCTGCGTTAAGTTCGGCGTCGAACACTCATTATTTTATTGCCTCTGTATCTGATTCCAGGTGAATCGTACAATTGATTGTTACTGATATATACGAAGATTGGCAACGTGTGTATATAAAAGTAACAATCATTGGTATGATCCAATTGGAGTCACATAACGAACCACTAAACTATATCAGACGAAATTTACGTAAGAAAGACAATTACAGTCAACATTTATAGATGGTGGAAAGAAAAATCCTTTTTCAGATTGATAGAGAAAAGTAAAACAAGAAGCAAGAAATTATGAACAATATTGAAGAAGTTCCAACTAGCATCAAATTAATTGTATTCTCAAACAAGATTTCAGTTAAATTATCTTAAAGGAACTCAAATAAGACAGACCGTATCAATGTTGGAATAACTTCATTTCAATCAACAAGGTATTTTTAACAACACAATAGATAAATCAGTAACTGTGAAGGATGTGAAATTCCATACGGACAACAACAATACAGTAGGTAACAAACTAAATAACTTCAAATACCGTATACAGTTTCTTAACGAAATTATGCATAAACGAAAGAAGAATGCAAATGAATATCTATCCCACACTCAACTCAACTCAACTTAATTCAACTCAACTCCATTCATACTATTCAATTCATTCACACTACACAATAAGTAAACAAATAAATTAAAAAGTACTTCCAACATTCATTCAAATACCCTATAATAATTATCATTATGATAATGATAATAACCATGCGAACATTAAACTAAACGATTTCCAATAGATGATAGATAACAGTTCATTGTTTCATTTCATTCTATCATTTCATTAATCTCTTCTCATTCTATCATACTCTTCTTATTGTATTCAACTTGATACAAAGATTATTTATTCATATATGTGATGAATAGATTACTTACTTACCTGTTGTTTGTTGGTTATGCATTCTCACTAAAATTATTCCATTGACTATATCGACATTCATCAACTGGTTGGTACACTGAGTGAATTTCAATGAAATCCACTTCATTCAACTGATGAAACCTAATTATTGAACTGGCAAAAACTACAATCCTTCCTATTCAATATTCAACTAACTATGATTGACTAACTGATAGACAACAAAGAATTTCTATCATTATTATTATTATCATTATTATTGTCGTACAAGTTGATTTCACTCAAGGTTATTTCAAATAATCAATACATACTGACTGCTTCAAGGTCAGTCGATTACCATTCTTAACAGATGGGAACAATTTAACAAATACACAACTTCCCCTTCCCCTTCTTCTTCTTCCTCCTCTTCTTCTTGTTCTTCTCTTACTTCTATTACTTTCTCTTCTTCATACAAATGGATATGATGTAATTGTAATGTGAATTAATGATAGAATGAGACAGTCAAATGATTTGAGTAATGAAACACACTTGAAATATCATTTATCAATATGTAATTCTCTGAAATATCCAGTTAATTAAATGTGATTGTGTGGATAACAATCGAGTGATTCCATGATCATTTCATTCAAGTAAGCGAGTGAGTAAGTAAGTCAGTGTGGAAGTTAACTCAATATCCTACAGATGACATTCAAATAGTCTAACTGAACATGATCAAACTGACAATAACTATTAATCAGTTGCTTCCTGGAAACTATTGTAAAACCACTATGAATCAGGTTTTTCGTTGCTTATTCATCACAATCTACTGCATCCTGAACATCCGACCATATAATAACTTGGATTATTTCATGTTATGTATTGTGATTAAAGTTGACGACGACCCTATAATATGACTCCTCTCTGAATATACCGACTGTACAACATGGATATTTCGAAATAACAAGAAATATAAAGATATATTTCACTGTTAGATGATGGAAGTCCACTTGATGGATGGTTTACAAATGAATGAAATCCAACAACACGCGTTTTACTTCATTATGAAGCAAAAGTATTTGATCCACGATATGCAATCACATGTTGTTCTTCATTCGTGCGCAAATTGAAAACATTTGAAATTGGATTGGTTGATTGTGATTCATTAGGACTCAGAGAAAACAGCTACCCATATCAACGAACCTATACATTGATGAATAATATTACCTAATTTGAAGTGTATTCGATCGATTAAGAACACTGAGAAACTACGGATTGTGTAATGTGGAATGGTAGTTGAGAATAGAGAAGAGTACAAGTGAAATCATACATAGATTTGGTTTATCTGAAAGTGACAGAAATCGATGTAATACCACACGATTGACATTGTTGTTGTGATGTGTATTCCGTTGGAATCCATGTTATTTGTTTACTTTAAAGTTATTGAATGATTAGTAGATTAGTATTATGTTTATCAAATACCTAATGAACATAATGAATTAGATGTGATTGTTATTGTTTGTGTAGAGAATTTTTGAGAATGCTATTGTTCACTACAGATCATTGTTATTGTAATGATAATTCAGAATCAAGCCAAAATAACATTAGATGTTGTTTTAATAGTAAGAAGATTTATCAAGAAGCCTCTATGTGAGAACAATAGAAAAGTCAATCATCATAACACACTCTTATTTCAGTGTGAAATACAGTTACTAAGTTGACATTTGGTCATTTATTCAATCACGTATAACGACAATGTCGACAGTATAAGTTCAGATAATAATGAGAAACATTAATCATTGTTTGTCATAAACATTTAATCTTCTTTCTAACTCTAGTTATGAATGAGTACAATCACAAAATTCAATCTGTTTTGTAAAAGTACCAAAACATCATACAAAGTTCAAGGTGGAGACTATTAAAACAACATCTAATGTTATTTTGGCTTGATTCTGAATTATCATTACAATAACAATGATCTGTAGTGAACAATAGCATTCTCAAAAATTCTCTACACAAACAATAACAATCACATCTAATTCATTATGTTCATTAGGTATTTGATAAACATAATACTAATCTACTAATCATTCAATAACTTTAAAGTAAACAAATAACATGGATTCCAACGGAATACACATCACAACAACAATGTCAATCGTGTGGTATTACATCGATTTCTGTCACTTTCAGATAAACCAAATCTATGTATGATTTCACTTGTACTCTTCTCTATTCTCAACTACCATTCCACATTACACAATCCGTAGTTTCTCAGTGTTCTTAATCGATCGAATACACTTCAAATTAGGTAATATTATTCATCAATGTATAGTTTCGTTGATATGGGTAGCTGTTTTCTCTGAGTCCTAATGAATCACAATCAACCAATCCAATTTCAAATGTTTTCAATTTGCGCACGAATGAAGAACAACATGTGATTGCATATCGTGGATCAAATACTTTTGCTTCATAATGAAGTAAAACGCGTGTTGTTGGATTTCATTCAATTTTGTAAACCATCCATCAAGTGGACTTCCATCATCTAACAGTGAAATATATCTTTATATTTCTTGTTATTTCGAAATATCCATGTTGTACAGTCGGTATATTCAGAGAGGAGTCATATTATAGGGTCGTCGTCAACTTTAATCACAATACATAACATGAAATAATCCAAGTTATTATATGGTCGGATGTTCAGGATGCAGTAGATTGTGATGAATAAGCAACGAAAAACCTGATTCATAGTGGTTTTACAATAGTTTCCAGGAAGCAACTGATTAATAGTTATTGTCAGTTTGATCATGTTCAGTTAGACTATTTGAATGTCATCTGTAGGATATTGAGTTAACTTCCACACTGACTTACTTACTCACTCGCTTACTTGAATGAAATGATCATGGAATCACTCGATTGTTATCCACACAATCACATTTAATTAACTGGATATTTCAGAGAATTACATATTGATAAATGATATTTCAAGTGTGTTTCATTACTCAAATCATTTGACTGTCTCATTCTATCATTAATTCACATTACAATTACATCATATCCATTTGTATGAAGAAGAGAAAGTAATAGAAGTAAGAGAAGAACAAGAAGAAGAGGAGGAAGAAGAAGAAGGGGAAGGGGAAGTTGTGTATTTGTTAAATTGTTCCCATCTGTTAAGAATGGTAATCGACTGACCTTGAAGCAGTCAGTATGTATTGATTATTTGAAATAACCTTGAGTGAAATCAACTTGTACGACAATAATAATGATAATAATAATAATGATAGAAATTCTTTGTTGTCTATCAGTTAGTCAATCATAGTTAGTTGAATATTGAATAGGAAGGATTGTAGTTTTTGCCAGTTCAATAATTAGGTTTCATCAGTTGAATGAAGTGGATTTCATTGAAATTCACTCAGTGTACCAACCAGTTGATGAATGTCGATATAGTCAATGGAATAATTTTAGTGAGAATGCATAACCAACAAACAACAGGTAAGTAAGTAATCTATTCATCACATATATGAATAAATAATCTTTGTATCAAGTTGAATACAATAAGAAGAGTATGATAGAATGAGAAGAGATTAATGAAATGATAGAATGAAATGAAACAATGAAATGTTATCTATCATCTATTGGAAATCGTTTAGTTTAATGTTCGCATGGTTATTATCATTATCATAATGATAATTATTATAGGGTATTTGAATGAATGTTGGAAGTACTTTTTAATTTATTTGTTTACTTATTGTGTAGTGTGAATGAATTGAATAGTATGAATGGAGTTGAGTTGAATTAAGTTGAGTAGAGTAGAGTGTGGGATGGATATTGATTTGCATCTAATCTCAGTATATAGTGCCCGTAATGTCGAGTCACCTAGACTGGTGACCACATTGCAAGATGGTCGATAGCATTCGATTTGCACTAATAATAAGGACTAGACACGCATGACATCGATCGCCACACAGTGATCAATCAATTGTGATTACATCTCAGTCCGTCAGGAGATCGTTCGCGGCTCTGAGAGCATAGTGGCAACGTCTCTGACTGTGAAGCTGTGTGACAAGAGATCGAGTCCGCCAGTTCCCTCAAGTCTAAAGGTACACCTTGCTGACGAGTGCCAAGTAGCATGAAACCAGGGTCCAGGGTTTCCTGTCGAGTAGATTCAACCACTATCTAATCTTTTGTTTATGCAAAATTTCGACAGTGAAGTTATTTAGCTCGTTCCTTGTGGAAATCATGTAATCATTATGTTCATTGTTCTTTCAAAGCTATCTCACTGAATATATGTGGTATGCATATTAACTGGTCATTCCTTTATATTTGGTTACATGTTGATTACCAATTCCAAATATAATGTGTTCCGTTTTGCTCATCAAATTCTACCTGCCTCTTATTGTTCTATCCTGAGAATTCTTAGTTACCAAACAGTTTGAACACTTATTATTATCAGTATTATTTTGGCGTCTCGTTCGATCTTGTGATTGGACAGCTGAAGGTAAATTCAAATTCTGAATTCTTCAAGGATTGCATGTTAATGTGTTTAATCTGGAATATTACCTGCAAGGATGTTCAAGATGGTAAAATCGTGGCTCATTTCTTCATATTCATCGGGAAGGATGACTGTACCCTGATAAATAATTTACCATTTCCAAAGGAACTTTTTCCACCACATTATGTAGCTCCTAAAAAACAACAACTAAACTATGTAATGTGTATAACCTTCGAATGCCGTGAAAGAACAGAATTTCATAAAATGATTCGTCAGAATAACCAGAATGCTAGGAATTTTACCTTGAATCGCAGAAACAAGCCGCCAAGTGTGATTTTGTTGATCAGTTTGATGTCCAGTTACGTGAGGAATTTATATCAGGACTTAACATATAAAATCCCAAAAGAAGGTTTGTACGAATGCCATAGTGTTCCTTCCTAGACTATAGAATTGCACATATTTATTATGAAGCAGTGGATGAAGTTGATTTTCAGGACATAAAGTATTCCATTATATTACTTGGTTGTTTTAGTCCGACTCGTACTCAAAGTCATTGGAGTAAGTGGTTAATTAAAGATAATCCCCGTTCTCGTGAAGACAATCATTCAACAATAATGAAACAGTAAACGAAGGTGAGCTCAATTTCGGCCAGTGTTTGTCTAATAGTAAAGTATTTTTTCCCATAATTCATGTTCATTTCATCGTACTATGTGCTTCAATTGTGGTTAAATGGGAAACACCAAGCCGATTTATAAAACTACTGTTTGTTTCACCGCTTGTAATACTAAACTCTGTGATTTGGATCCTATTAATTTGAGTGATTCTCATAATCATAAACTAACCTTATTCACAACTACCAGTAATTCGTTTCATATTCGAAAGTGATTATATTTTTCCAGTGGTGATTTACACGGTTCTATTGTTTACACTGGTAGTATCATATCCATCATTTCAGTTAGAAAGCTGGAGTCATCAAATCCCAATTCTATAATTAAACCCTCCAATGTTTATATTTTGAATATTACAAGTCATAAACTTCCTATTCTTGGGTGTTGTAATTTGTTGACTAAAGACGATAAATTTCTAATTATAGATTGTGAATTCCTCAACATCAGTCGTAGACTATCTATCCTAAGTCAAGAAAGTTTAAGAGTGTTTCAAGGACAGTTTTCCTTATTGGTCACTGAAGACGGTCCTAATAAATTGGTTCATCACTTGTTAACTACAGAATCGAAGTGAGAAGATTTAAGCACAACTTCAAAGTTTTCGCATTCTGATGCTCATGTAGAGAATTTTAAGACCTTGGAAACAACAATCAATTCTATTACAACTTCAAAATTCAAAGACCCGAAAAAAGGGTAGATAAAGTCTTTCAGTGCAGAACTGCCTAACTGTACTCGAAAGAAACTATAATGAAATTGCCTAAACAGAAAAATGTGCATCCAAATATCGAACGTTTTGCAATTTGCGGGTGTTACAAGCTATCGAGGAACTAATCTTCCACAATATACAATAGAATGCAGAACTATGGATTTCCATTTAAGCTGTAGAGGTTGTGGTATTTGTACTGATTGATCGTTCCTTTGTATTTGATTACACATTTATTACGAATTACAATTATAATACCTTCAGCTGTGCTCATCTACTTCTACCTCCATCATATTACCTTACTTCAAAAATTCTTAGTTAGCACGTTATTTCGAATACTTCTAATTCACATAGCATACAATTTCCCTACATAACTCTGCATATCTTAAAGCTATGAAGCACTGAAGATGAAGATATTTTGTCTTGATGTAGAACTACTCAGAAGTGTCCGTTTACGATCTTATTGGCTATCCAACTTAGAATATTCATGTCTCAAAACGAAAAATTAACCTTATAGCCATTAAGCCAGTATTCTGTTGCTTGACATTTTAAACTTTAATCATTTACAATATTGTTCAATCATCTTTGAATTTCATTTGTGAATAACTACAACAAACCGGATATAATTGAACTCCTGTGATCATGATTTCTTGCCAGAACTCTGTGAACTACTTTTTACAACTTCACTCGTGAGCATATGATTATTATTACTATATGCAGTTTGCGAATATTAGTTCCCTCATAATAATCATGATATTTGTAATTTGAGATATTGATTGTTGTATATACTCACAGGCTAAAATATTTTAATAATCATGAGTGTAAACACCACTATTTCCAATTAACAAGTTTAAAAGATGATGTAATACGAACATTTGTATGGTAATCTCACTTACAACTATTTGCTAAATAAACCGAAGATGTGGAGATTATAATTCTAATCTGTCATGATATTAATTGTTTGTTAATTAAAGAAATCGTCAGTGTTATTTGTAGGGATGAATTTTAATTCCTAGAAGAGTCCATCTCCTAGAGAATCATTGAAGACAATAGTTATTACTTTATTCTAGTATGAAAATAATGATTTTCAGTATGGGTTGTAGAGATTGTTAAGTTTAAATTGATATCATATTCACTAGTGACTAGCTTTAAGATGGATTTCTAGATGTTCTAGTGAGAAGCCGTGACTAGTGGAGTTCAACTGTTTCTGTTGGAGCACTTACTCACTGAAGACAATGGTGAACAGTCGGACAATTTCGTGGATTGGTTGAAGTTAAGCATTGACAACTTTTGATACTGGCTCAGTCTTCTAGAGTTTAAACGCTCGAAAGCAATCCCGACGGTCCTGATTCTGGTCCGCATGCGGGATCGGGGACGTGCGCTGCTGAGGAGTCCTATACTAGGACGAAATGGCATTCCAGTGCTTCCAGGTTTTGAATGGTAGTCCAGCATTGATCCATTCATGATACTGATAATGATTCTGTTAGATTTCTTTCTAGTCTGACAACGCATCGTATAAATCGTCCATTTTTCATACTGTTTTAACACCTTAATAACAAATTCCTTATCCTTTTTTGAATCAAATCTTAGCTTGGTATTTTTCTTTTACTAACGAACACTCCGTTACATGGTTTTGTATGATATGAACTAGCATATTTTCATAGAATTGTTTATAGTGTGACTTGGCCAATCAACAACGAGTCAATAAATGAATCACGATCAACATAAGTATTACCGGTAGTTGACAGACGTTATCCACTTGAAGGACTCCTCGAACTTGATGGGTCTGTCTAGGAGAAGAGACAGATTTGATGTAATCACTCTACTGTGACTAACTATAAACCGTGTCAACCAACATGCCTGGCCATTGATCGCCGTTACCGTGTCATAATTTAACAATCCATGACTTCATGGTTCGGGTGTCCCTAGTTTTCTGACAATCTATTTCTATTTCTACGAGACCTTTGATATACATGACTGGTAACTGAGAGGAATTTGGATAATTGGCAGTCGAGATTCATACCAATTAGATTCATAACTTAAACCTTTTAAGTTTTCATTTCAAGAAGGCACCAAATACATATGCGCCACACTGATTTCATTTGATATGTGTGAGGGCTGTGATACTGCCTGAGTGCCCGAACCGAAGCAGATGGTTTTCTTAGAAGGCCACACCCGGAACCTCCGACCTGAAGGTCTGATCCACAAGGAAGTGGGGAAACGTAAAGAAATGCAGTCCCATGTTAGCCGGTGACCGACGATTGTGTCATACACCATTTGTTCCTTCAGGATACTGGATCCGATGTGCACCATTGGTTTGGAATCAGGGTTTTCCAACTCCCCTAGGTGGACTCTTCATGTCCACCAACACGGTTAAAGCTCCTTTCGGACATTTGTTTTTCGTCCTCTCAAATTCGTAAACAACACGCTCATTGAGAGAAATCAGTGAGTAGAACTTCCCTGGCAGAGGCTGTATACGCGTGGCCATGTGAGAGCATTTATAGAGGGAGTGCAGACTCTTCCCACTCTCAGCCGTACCAGGGCATTTGGGGGCTCATTGTTCTCATTTTGACCTATAAACAGTAGTAAAATAGGAAACATATTACCATATAATGTTCAATTCAAAAGTAAATAATTCTATACTACAATAACTCCAAAGATACAAGTATAATTCGATCCACTTCTAAATAAAATCTCCAATAGCTAGATTCAAATATCCTTTAGATTTTAGAAATTACTTAATGGATTATTTACTAAGTAAACAGTGTTGTTAGGGTTTTTCTTTTTAGCGAGTTAGTTTTCTACGGGATGAGATCGCCAACCTCATGCTCAACCTTCCTCCTTTATCCGGGCTTGGAACTGGCAGTAACTCTAGCAGAGTTACAGGTGAAGTTAAATAAACAGTAATTGATTCTAAATATCACTTCATGAACGAAAAAAATATCATAATGAATTAAGGCACTTCACACTTTTGAGTATGAAAAAAGATCAACATCGGAAAAGCAAGAGTAGCGTATCTAGAACTGAAGAATATCTGGAACTCAAAACAACTGTCTGTCAATCAACATCAAAATCAGAATTTTCAATACAAATGTCAACACAGCTCAACTGTATAGGGTGGAAACCTGGAGAACTACGATAACCATCATCCAGAAAATAAAGTGTTTATTAATAGTTGTCTACGCAAAACACTTCGGATCCGTTGGGCAGACATTATTAGCAACAACAAACTGTGGGAAAGAACAAACCAGATCCCAGTGGAGGAAGAAATCAGGAAGAATTGTTGGATGTGGATACGATACACATTGAGGAAAGCACCCAACTGTGTCACAAGACAAGCCCTCATATGGAATCCTCAAGGCTATACAAAGAAAAAGAGGAGGACCAAAGAACACATTACTCCGGGAAATGGAAATAGACATGAGAAAAATGAACAAGAATTAGATGGAACTAGAAAAGAAAGCCCATGATATTGTGGGTTGGAGAATGCTGGTCGGTGGCCTATGCTCCATTAGGAGTAACAAGCGTAAGTAAGTAAGTAACAACAAAGAAATATCCATATTTTATCCCACATATATAAATTGAATTCATTAAACCATTCAGCATTTTTATTTTTATTTTTGAATAAAAAAAATATAGAATGACCTTATAATCTAAATTCTGATTGGTCAATTTGAAAATGATCATTTGGCCATCATCATAAAATGGGAATAGAATTAACAATATGATTGGTTAAAAATGAGAACCTATCAAATTTCTCTGTTAAACAGTTTTTTTTTGTATTTTTCACTTTTCTAAATATAATAACAAATAAATTGTAAAAAGGCATTCACTTTTAACTTTACAAACTACACTACACTACTTTCTTCATTAGAAAATAATCTAATCCATAGATACATATCCATATATTAAAAGAATTTCATTATTCATGGGTCGTACTGATACATTTGAAGGTAGATTAGAACGTAAACAACATTTAATTGCTGATAAAATTCGTTTAACTACATATCCATTTATTAGAGCATGTTTAGCCGAATTTTGTGGTACTGCAATATTATTAATATTTGGTACTGGTGTATTAGCTCAAACATTTTTAGGTGATCATGGTAAACAAGCACATGGTGGATTTTTATCAGTTAGTTTGGGTTGGGGATTTGCTGTTTATATGGGTGTTATATTTTCTGGTTGTGGTGGTTCTGGACATATTAATCCAGCTGTTACATTAGCATTTTCATTAATTGGAAAATTTCCTCTTAGACGTGTACCACTTTATACTATTAGTCAAATTTTAGGAGCTTTTGTTGGCTCTCTTGTTATATATGGTGTTTATTATGAGAAAATTCATGAATATGCTGTAACTCGTGAAAATGGAAGTTTTATAGTAAAAACAACAGGTGGTATATTTGTAACAAATCCTGGAGCATCACATTTAACATGTTTCCTTGATCAAGTTCTTGGTACTGCATTGTTAGCAGCAGGAGCGTTAGCTATTACTGATCGTAATGGATGGAAACTTCCAGATTATTTACACCCGCTACATTTAGCATTTCTAGTTTATGCTTTGGTTGGATGTTTTGCATTGAATGCTGGAGCTGCATTAAATCCAGCTCGTGATTTAGGACCTCGACTAATGATACTGATGTGCGGTAAGTTTAATTTTTGTTTTAATAATCTGATTATCTTGATGTTCTTATTATACTGATTACTAATACTACGTACTAAGAATCCCATTAAAATTACTATTTACATAATGTCTGAGATAGCAACAGGTAATTACTGATTTAACGAAAAACTGACTGGTTAACGGACAAACTAAGCTGATCAGTGTACAATCAACAAATTCACTTTGTAATTTACTACAAGATATACAGAGAACTGTGGAATGGTAGTTGAGAATAGAGAAGAGTACAAGTGAAATCACACATAAATTCAGTTTATCTGAAAGTGACAGAAATCGATGTCATACCACACGATTGACATTGTTGTTGTGATGTGTATTCTGTTGGAATCCATGTTATTTTTATTTACTTTAGAGTTAATGAACGATCAGTGGATTAGTATTATGTTTATCAAATACCTAATGAACATAATGAATTAGATGTGATTGTTATTGTTTGTATAGGGAATTGTTGAGAATGTTATTGTTCACTACGGATCATTGTTATTGTTACTAACAGGCTAAATTACTTTGTTGTAAATGTTGATTACTATGACGTAGGTGACGGTATCACGAGAACAGTTTTTTTTTCTTTTTCCATTCACTGGACAAACTATGATGATTGTATTTTATTTTGTGTGTGTGTATATGTGTTTGTTACTGAGATTCCTAGTGGATACGACGTGTTTGTTTATCACTGACGTAATAGAGTTTGTTGATTGAAAATATGAATTGTGAATGCGTTCATGAGTGGTTGTTGTTGATGAGTTAATAGATCGTTTGTTTCTAGGACTATTGTACAATATTAAAACGAATCACTTGACAGAAATTAGGCATTGAATATAGAGAAGATATTATTTGTGAAAATTATATTTTAAATAATTTCATTGATTGAAATATAAATAATTGTAACGTTTCGTCCAACAAACTTGTCTGAACTTCTTCAGGGTAACCATCGAAGTCAAAATTATCAATGAAACCAATGATGTTTTGGTAATCATATCTAATCTTTACTGTGTTTACACAATCATATTCAGTTGTTGACTCTAGTAAGTAGGTAACATGAGTTAGTTATCATATGAATAGTTCACAATATGAAGATAAATGAATGAATGATTGTGTGTGTGTATGATTGAGTTATTTCATAGTTGACAATAGGTGTTAAGTACAAAGGGAGAATATTTTTTTTGAAACGTCAATGTATATGTAGAATAAGACCCATCAAATGCATAATTTTAGTGCTGAAATATCCCAATTAATTTTTGTTAGAATACATGTGATACATGTGAAATAAACAGGTTGGATAGAGATATCGTCCAATTACTTGTTAATGAACATTTGTCATGTGGTAGCTACTTGAATATCATCTTTTCTGTTTTGGCTGTTCTTATTAGTATATATATATATATATATATATATAGTACTTCTGCTGTCGGTTTTTCTTTATGTGTGCCAAACTCTTTCTGAAGTATTTTGGTCCTTTCGAAATTGATCTTGTGTTCTGTTTCTAATGTGTGTAACGCCGTCACTGTTGTGTCTTGTTATTAGGGTTCAGTACGGCCTACGATGTTACGGATTTAGGAACGAAACTGATTGAGCTTTTCTAATACGATAGGTTCTCTTCGGAACTGAAAACAGTCAATTATACTTAACATATCAAACGTCGACGGCTAAGACAGGAAGAAGACGGAATTGCAGGTAACTTGATATTTGCGATAGAACAAGCAACTCAAACGAAATTGGTACAAAAGTTGTTAGTATAATAGCAGAATATGACCTTCGGGCATGTAGCAATTTAGCGAACTAAACATGACAAAAAATTATACGGTAAAAGTCATGCGGAAAATCGAATTGGTAGAAAGTATGCGAGCAAGTTATCGTTCCAGAAGAGATCTTAACCTTTCTAATAAAATCTGACTATTCTTGCGACCGGTTTAGCGACCACCGACCTATTCTCAAGTTTCTTCAGATCAACCGAGGATTTGAGAACACTTTTCGAGTATTGTTTGTGTTCTTTCAGCCTTACATTCATTTGTCTGGAAGTTTATCTCATATAAGCTGCACTACAATCATGACAGTTAATCTCATAGACAACATCCTGTTGTTCTTCCTTTGAAAAGCTATCCCTAACTTTCGCTAGTGCTGATCTAAATATAATTTTCACAAATAGATCACTTGGTTTCAGCTACAGGTGCTGATGTTGGTTTATGTATGGTAGCAAGTGAAATAATTTGAGTGTGCGTGTGTATGCGCGCAAGAGAGAAAGAGATCTAGTGGGTGAGTATGTTTCCAAGTGATGTAATGAATATTCTGGCCAGAATTATTGCTTCCTACAATTTCAATTATTTGTGTAGGTTAGATTAAGTAGTGAGCTGTAAATTTGACTAATCGTTTAACTGTATTCTGAATGACTTACATCAATGTTAAATAATAATAAACTAAATTACAATGGAATACTTACTTACACCTGTTACTCCCCGTAGAGGAGCATAGGCCGCCCAACAGCACTTTCCATCCAACGTTGTCCTGGGCAATCCTTTCCAGTTGTTATTTATCCTTATCATATCTGCTTCTATCTCCCGACGTAATGTGTTCTTTGGCCTTCCTCATTTCTGCTTCCCTTCAAGATTCCAAGTTAGGGTTCGCCAACTGTTGGCTGAACATGTCATAACTTATTCCTATTTTTGGTTATTAACTTAAGTTTATCTTTGTGACAATGATCTGATCGATTATTCATTTTTATGTTTCAGACAAACATACAGCAAATGAATGATCTGATTTATCTTTTATGATTTCTTTATTTCAGTCCTATTCGTATGTTGAAAGGGATTTATGATGTTTCTGGAATTTAGCATAAAACCAAATATATTTTATGGCATTAATAAATAAGAAAGTTTGAGATTTTAAGGGTTTAATCGTGCAAACCTTAAAACCTAGTTTTCTTTTTATCAGTCTGGTTAACCTGGTAAACACTCATAGCTTTTATTTTTTTATGTCACAAACCAACTTTAGTTATATATCCATGAGAAACTAGGAGGGATTAGATGATTGTTTTTGTCCTAGAATGAGACTCTTCAGTCGCCGTGTATATACATAACTCTGACATTAGGGGTTAGGTTTAGGATGTTTGATCTTTCATGTTAACGTCTAACCTCAGGACCATTTGGTATAATCCAATGGTGTATTTGTTTAACTTCAAGCAATGTTAGGTTGGCATAGTTATCAAAGACTTTGTTTGTTGATCTGCAATTACCAACAATAGATGAGATATAAATGAAATATTTCCTTGCTAATCACTGTTTGACAAAATAATAATATCCACATTTATTTATTCATTCATTTGATCACATAAATATTGGTACAAAGGAGCAATGAATACATATACATATACGCCACGCGAGTCACTTGATTTGTGAGTGGTCTGTGATACTGGCCGGGTGTCCAGACCGAAGCAGGTGGTTTTCTTAGTCGGCCACTCCCCGAGACTTTGACCTAAGGACCTAATCCACAAGGAAGTGGAGCAACATCAGTAGATGCAGTCCGATGGTAGCCGGTGACCAACAATTAGTTGATACGCCATCTGATCTTTCTGAATCCATTCACAGATTTTGGGCACTTATCATTGGACATAGAAGCCACCATAAGTAATGATAACAAATGTCGTGAAATTCAGTATTTTTAACGTGCAACACTTATTGAACTAATCATAATGTTTATACTTTACACTGAGTATTTCAATGTAATATTTTAAGATTTACAATTGTAGTAGAGTCTTTTAAATGAAGTTTTTTTCTAAAATACCATAAAGGTGTCTAAATTACTTGGATCTTAATTACGATTCAATGAGATAAAATATTGATTGAGATCATGAAGCGATTGATGTTAGACCGCCATTGAAAACCTGGAAGCACTGGACGGTCGTTTCGTCCTATTATGTGTCATGTGCTCACTAGTGACTAGCTTCGTGAGAAAATTCTCGGAATTCTGGTGATAAGCCGTTACCAATGGAGCTAATCCGTGTCTGGTAGAAACAGGTGTCTACCTCAGTACAATGGAAGATGGTTGCGCAACTTCGTGGATTGGTTGAGGTTAGACATTAACACCATTGGATGACGGCTCAGTGGTTCAGTAGGTTAAACGCTCGCGCGCGAGATTTAAGGCCCTGGGTTGGAATCCAGCGAGCGGGATCGTGGATGCACACTACTGAGGAGTCCCACAATAGGACTAAACGGCCGTCCAGTGCTTCCAGGTTTTCGATGGTGATCTAACATCAATCGGTTCATCATCTCAATCAAAACTTAACAAACTTCACAACCCCTATACTGACATGAAATATCTTTAATTGATTGAGGTTTACCTTAATCTTTATATGATTTCAGAGAATACCATTCTACACTACTTCATTGTACTTAGCTATCCCGAAACACTACTGATTCATCTAATTATAAAAGTTGACAGAGATGTTAGCGAGACTATAATTCATGAGCCAATTAATCAGATTTAGGATAACAAGTCTTGAAATTTGGAGCAAAATTCATTCATCTGTTTGGCTAACTCTAACCTTTTGACATTTTAACTGATGTAAGTTGGTGATGAAACCAAGAAATCTGATAATTCCTAACTCTTACTATCAACTGTAAATCATCATTCTAATTCATCACATTGGTTTCTAATCATCAGTTAGTCCTAGTTAGTAGGTGGACATTGTGAAGATCACTTAATCGTCGTTCAATAGTTGTCCATAAATTATAATCTCACCACTAGTTTTATTCCACTAAGGTTACATAGGAAACTTAATGTTAGTGTAGATAAACACTTTATTAACATCAGGATGATTAATTAATTTACTAATCTGAAGGTATACAATACCATCGTTAATACTCATGATTCCTTTAATCTGGACTATTGTACGATATTCGCAACTAAATTTCAGTAGTTAGAATCATGAGTCAATTGAAGCTAGACCACCATGGAAAACCTGGAAACACTGAGGAGTCCCATACTAGGACGAAACGGCCGTCCAGTGCTTCCAGGTTTTCCATGGTGGTCTATCTTCAATTGACTCATGATTTCAATTATTGAAGTTTCTAAAATCTTCACAAACCCCTTCTGATAACAACTAAATTTGTTAGATCTTTTCTTTGAAAATATACTTGTAGCAGTTCTTATCACACATGCCCAATTTAGTTCAGCCATTAAATGTGTCATTGTAATCTGATCAAGTACTTTAAGACCTTCCTAAGTACTTTGTTATATGTGACCTTATATCATGTGAATTTTAGGTATGTTTATCTTATATGTGGGTATGTGTGTATATGTCATGTATATCCTAATTGGTTATTGAAAATCGGCACATAGTTCACTTTATACAAAGAATGACTCAGCTGTTACTTGTCAAGTAGTTTGAATAACCTTTCTCTACGCTTTATCACTAATGTTCTGTCAATATAAACGAATGGATGGAATATATCTATCCTAAATATACTCATATTTCAACTTGGGATAAACTCTTGTTATAAACATGTTAAATCTACAGCTTCAATATTGTCTAGTTGTTATAATGTCAACAGATAGGTGTAGTTGTTATCATACTGATACAGGTGAGACTACAATTTATGGACGAACCAATCATGTATAAAATAACATGTCTCAGATTTTGGCGCCAAATTCACTCATCCACTTGGTTAAATAGAATTTTGGCATTATAGCTGATATCAGTTCGTGATGAAAACCCGAAATCTAACTATCAACTATAAATCATAATTCGAATTCCTCACACAGGTTTATAATCCTCATTTGGTCCTAGTTATTAGGTGAACATTTTCAAGGTCAGTTTAGCGTCGCTCAAAGCTCGTCCATAAACTATAGTCTCACTACTTGTATTTAATAAAATAGCATAATGATCCAATAGTCTTATTTTGTGTATCTATCTATGCTTTCAATTGAACTCTTAATGAATATTATCAGAAGGGGTTTGTGAAGATTTTAGAAATTTCACAGATTGAAATCATGAGTCAATTGAAGATAGACCACCATGGAAAACCTGGAAGCACTGGACGGCCGTTTCGTCCTAGTATGGGACTCCTCAGCAGTACGCATCCACGACTCCGCACCCCGCGGGGTTCGAACCCAGGACCGACCAGTCTCGCACCAGGCGCTTAACCAACTAGACCACTGAGCTGGCCGGCATCCAACAGTGTTAATGTCCAACTTTAACCAATGCACGAAGTTGCGCCACGGTACACCATTGTCTTCAGTGAGTTGATATCTCACAACAGACCTGGTTGAACTCCACTGATAACGGCTTCTCACTAGAACTCCAGGAGTATCTCTTGACGTATATACTTATTTTGTTTATTTCTGTAACTACCAATTGAATGATCTCTTAATTTCTCTTTATTTCAAATTGTCTATTGTTGTGTTCATGTCAATCTACTATCTCTTGTTTCACTAATTGTATGTATCCATATTTTGATGAGATTATAATTTATGGACAACTATTGAACGACGATTAAGTGATCTTCACAATGTCCACCTACTAACTAGGACTAACTGATGATTAGAAACCAATGTGATGAATTAGAATGATGATTTACAGTTGATAGTAAGAGTTAGGAATTATCAGATTTCTTGTTTTCATCACGAACTTACATCAGTTAAAATGTCAAAAGGTTAGAGTTAGCCAAACAGATGAATGAATTTTGCTCCAAATTTCAAGACTTGTTATCCTAAATCTGATTAATTCGCTCATGAATTATAGTCCCACCAAGATAGTGTATACGTATGAGTTATTTTTGATACGCATTGATAATAACCAATTATTCATTCTACCAATCAGTTCCACATCAATGAATTGATGGATCACCAGTTAGGATTGGCTTATATCAACTAATTGCATATCTAAGAGCGATGATTATCACATAGTTTAATTGTGTGTATATGTATATACTAATAAACAAATTATTTATTCTGTTGATTTAATACTCAATCTGTTCATTCTTATTTGTTTATAGGTTGGGGTGGTTCAGCATTTACTTCAGGGAATTATTTCTTTTGGGTACCTATATTAGGTCCATATATTGGTGCAGTGATAGGGGCAATTCTTTATGAATTAACAATTGGTATACACCTTGATCGTAAATCATTATCATCTTCACCACCGCAAAAAACTACACCATCTGAAGAGCAAAGATTTGATCTTGATTCACCTGGAAAGTCTGGTACTCATTTATTAACTCGGGGATTATAATATATAATGAAGTGTCTACAAGAAACTAATTGATACTATGCTACATTGTAATTGACCTGTTTCTCCTTGATTCTAATTGATATCAATCTAATTCTGATTGAAATTGATATTCTTATTATATTTGTGTATGTGTACCATTTGGTTGTTTACAGTTGTTCTTTTTTGTGTGTTGATATAGTCTCTCTACTCCATCAACCCTTATTTGAAGTGCTTTTCACCATATTCAATCCTTATTTTTTATTACAGAAACATTTTTCCCTATGAATACTTTTCAGCTTTAATGTATACAGTTCTTTACTTGTGGAAGCCGATCGAATAAAAAAGGCTATCACTATCTTCTCTTCGTTCTATTTCATCTTCAATTTAGCCTGAGAAAAAAAAACCCTACCTTACCCTTACTGATCTGTTTGTTCGATACCCATTTAACGAATGTGATAGTCTTGTTTTTCCTTCTTTTTTTTGTAGAACACTATTTTGAACATTATCTCACCCTTCATTGATATATTCGAAGTAAGTAATATATGCACACTTTTCTTCATTAAAAAAACACCACAATTAGTTTACTTGTTTTGTTTTCATGAGAAAGAATACTGCACTCTGAAAAAATTGATGTTTACACATAGAATTTCTATGTTCAACAAGAATAATGATAAAAGAAAAGAATCTTCCCATGGTTACTAATTATATCATTAACATCAGTTGATATGCATATGTATTTGTCTTTTCTAATCACAGTAATAATAATAATAATAATGACAAATTGCATGGGAACACTTTAGATGGTTACAAGAATAATACTACTAATTAAATAAGTTTATTGTTTATTTATTTATGTTTTTTCGCTTTACCCATCCCCCACCCTCTTTTGTTTTTAGTTTAACAATAAAACAAGTTCACCTTACCTACAGTATTCTTTTTTTAAAAAAATATATGTGTGTTTCTTGCTTTGGATACCTTATTCATGCCTGTCCAATAAATAATTGATCTTTTTTCTTTTCTTTTTTTTAACTGACAAGAAGGTAACACTTGTGTTAGTGATAGATATTTGTTTTTCGGGTGGAGCGGGGAGGGATATTTTTTAGTAAAAGAGTGAAATGACAAAAAACTAGGTAATAATGGCGTCAATTGTAGAATAGTTCTGTACTAGTTTAGGTGTTCGAAAAGACTAAATTCATTTGGTATTGTTCACATGTATCTTCCCATTGATGATTAGGACTGCAATTGAACAGTCTCTTATTGACACATGTGCATACTGTGCATATGACCTCAATATTGCTTTAATTCACAAGCATTATAAACAAAAATGAATAGTGGTTAGCAGTGGAATTTAGGTTGATGCGCATTTCATCCTATTTGGACGTACCTGCATCTCAAACTTGCTGATGTTCACGGCCGTCTAGTGCTTCCAAGTTTTCTATGGTGGTCTAGTTTCAATTGATTCATGATTTCAACTATTGAAATTACTAAAATCTCCAAAAAATCCCCTTTTGATAATAATAATCAGTATAACTTTAACTGATAATGAAGCACAGTTTGACACAATAATAATAATATTTGTAGTCCTAGGATTGATAAGTAAACAGATAAGCGAGAAGTATTCGAATTTTCTGTTTGACATATCTAATTCTAGTTTTTTTTATGCTGGGAAATCGTAGTTGAATATCAGAAGGGGTTTCTTTGTTGGTATTGTTAGTGATTTCAATAGTTCAGATCATGTGTCAATTGAAGCTAGACCACCATGGAAAACTTGGACGTATTGGACGGTAGTAGGTAATTGTTGATAGGAAATGAATGTCACATTGAAAACTAGAATTGGGATATTAGTCCTTCCAATTTTAATAAGATATATATATATATATAAATGATGACCACCTAGCTACTTGAGTGATATCATTGATTTTAGGCATATTTATATTCATTTAATTGTCCGAAAATAAGTTACTGTGAGTGAATCACCTAATTTTATTATATCTTTCAAATGTGTCTTAAAAAAATGGAGTAAAGGGTCGATAAACGTTTAGAACATTCTGGAATATATTCAGAAACTTACAGAAATGAACTACTCCAACACCTGTGTACACAAAAACATAAGTCAGCTGTGAAAATATATCATGTGCTTACTTACTTATGCCTGTTACTCATAGTGGAGCATAGGCCGCCGACCAGCATTCTCCAAACCACTCTGTCCTGGGTCTAAATAGTTGCTATGGTTGTCAGAAGGAGCATCTGTTTCGTTACTTCTGAAGAAACTCGGCTTTCACCATGAAGCGTCATAACTCTTCTAAATGAAGACCTTATAACTCCCAGGACAGAGTTTAAGTGGTTTGAATTATTGTTTCTGGTTAGCGTTATTTTACTGAGTTAGTTTTCTACCGGATGGGGTCGCCAACCCTATGCGCAACCCTCTTGCATTATTCAGGCTTGGGACCAGCAGTAGCCCCAGAGGGGCTCCATGCGAGGTTGTGCTGCATTATCACCGACTGAAATTATAATCACGATAAAGGATTTCTGAAAGAGTGGCATTTATATCATTCTACAGTCAACAGATATATCAATATAGATTCGATTTATCAACTCATACAGTAAAGGTTAACCAACAATATGATCAGAAGTCAACTGGAAAAAAACACTCCAGAAGGAATTAAAGTACTCATGAAAACAACTATTTAGAAATAAGTTCATCCGAATCAACTGATTTAATACTTGGAGAATATTAGTGTCACTTCTACTTTCAGTAAGCCCTTATATGATATTATCCAGAATGAAAACAAACGTTTCACGATTAAATCACTCAATATTACCAACAAAATATATCTTTGTGCTAAAAAGCTTCACAACCATTTTAAAACATACATGCTAACATGTATGATGCATAACAGTTTCATAGCATAATGAAGTTGTCTGTGAATCAACTACTTGTCTCCTTTAATCTTATTATCACTTTATATACTAGAAAACAGAGGGAATTTTTATTTTTGTTTCTTTCCATCCACAGTCGATTCTGACAATGTTGTTTAGATAAACATTGAAAGTTTCACATTTAAACCATTCAGCTCAGAGAATAAAAATCCATTAAAAGACATTGATATACAATCTACTGACTATTAACTAGTAGTATATAAACATATATGGACGAGTTTTAAAAAAAGTTACAATTTAGTTTTCGACATAATATAGACATGGTTGCATTCTACTGGTTACGGATTTTCATTAGAACTGTGAGAAATACTTACTTACGCCTGTTACTCCTCGTGGGGGAGCATAGGCCGCTCACCAGCACTTTCCATCCAACCTTGTCCTGGCAATCCTTTCCAGTTCTTCCCAGTTGTTATTCATCCTTTTTATATCTGCTTCCATTTCCCGATGTAATGTGTTTGTTGATATTCCTCATTTCTGCTTCCCTTTAAGATTCCAAGTTATGTCTTGCCTCGTGATGCAGTTTAATGTTTTGCACAATGTATGTCCTACGCAAATCAACAAACTGTGAGAATTATCTCTCTCAAAACTATTCAATTACAAGCATAGTATCGATAAGTAATTGAAATTAAAAGTGTTAACTATTGGGATTCCTGCTCAGTGACCAAAAGATTAGACGATCATTGCAAGGAATAAAAGTTCTAGATTCATTCTCAGCCCCAAGTGCCCTGGTACGGCCGAGAGTGGGGAGAGTTCGCTCTCCCTCTCCAACTGCTCTCACATGGCCACGCGTATATAGCCCATGCTAGGGGAGTTCCACTCACTGCCTTCTCGTGATGGGGGGTGTTGTTTACGAAATTGAGAGGGGTGTGGCCCCCTAAGAAAATCACCTGCTTCGGTTTGGGCACCCGAGCAGTATCACAGCCCTCACACATATCAAATGAGATTTGTGTGGCGAATATGTATTTGGTGCCTCCTTGTACTAATATTCATGTGCTAAAATAAATAAATAAATTCATTCCCTAATGGAATGATGAATACACATTGTTGTGTATATTCCAATAGTAGGAAGAATCAATTATCTAATGTTTTCTAGTTCTAAACAATCGTCTAGTTTTAGATCAATCTATGATGTATCTCATCTATCTAAAAAACAATACTCTCTACTAACAAAACATGCATAGTCTAATCTATTCTAGTCAATTTATTCAATAGAATTCATTAGAAAACTATCATACTCAATAAATTCATGCAATTTATATGTGATTGAGTACAATATGATTTATATAGGCTATCGTTGTGAGTAGTTAGTGGTTAGTTATTATTTTTTTCAGCCTCTTCAATTCATTTGTAGTAACTAGATATACCTTTAGAGAGATACCTTCGTTTTTTTTTATTTTCACGTAATATAGTTTCGAAAATCAAATAAAATCAGACCATTCATGGACAATCATTAGATACCATCAAAATATTTCAGACTAAACATATCATATTTGTATATACAGTGTGAACACTCACCTATACAACATAATCATACAGTGAAAAATTCGATCGCAACATAAAGTGTTTCTAAGGTGATATGATAAATAAGCTGTTTTGGTGAATACCTTACTTACTTACTTACTTACTTGCGCCTGTTACTCCACGTGTAGGAGCATTGGCCTCCCATATTCTTGTTAGCGTTTTTTTAGCGTGATAGTTTTCTATGGTATGGATTTGCTGACCCCGTGCCTAACCCTCTCCTTTACCCGGACTTTGGACTAGCAGTTACCGTAGGAGAGCTACAGGGGGAGTTTAATGATTACCTACAAATGTTAAATATATATTATTAAAGAGGGATACATTTTCCCGCTTCGTTTCCAATTATCTAACATTACAAATAATAATGTAGCAATTTAAAATTATTCAATCTAATAACTGGTTAAAGTTTTTAGTGTTGAGTAAATGTTTTGCTCAACATGTTTCAATATTTGTTGGTTTATTCACTAAACGATTGCTGTATATTGGGGTAAAATTTTCACTCAGGCCATCAGAAAAAATTAAGAATGGCAAAGCAGAGGGAGCAGATAACATTCTAGCAGAGGCACTAAAAGCAGAAGTAGCAGTAACTGCAAAGATACTTCCCATTCTCTTCAGCAAGATTTGGGATGAACAACGAGTACCAACAGACTGAAAAGAAGGATACCTGATCAAGATGCCAAAGAAAGGCGATCTCAGCAAATGTGATAACTACAGATGTATCACTCTTCTCTAAATACCAGGAAAAGTCTTCAACAGGGTATTGTTAAACAGAATGAAGGATAACGTAGACTCCCAACTTCGGACCAAAAGGCTGAATTCTGTAAGGACAGATCATGTACAGACCAAATCGCAACACTACGGATCATTGTGGAACAATCAATCGAATGGAATTCATCACTCTACATCAACTTCACTGACTACAAGAAGGCATTCGATAGCATGGACAGGACAACACTATGGAGGCTTCTTCGGCACTACGGCGTGCCTGAGAATATAGTCAATATCATACCGAATTCCTCTGATGGATCAGACTGTAAAATCGTGCATGGAGAACAGTTGACAGACTCGTTCGACGTAAAGACCAGTGTCAGGCAAGGTTGCCTACTCTCACCTTTCCTCTTTCACCTGGTGGTCGACTGGATCATAAAGACGTCAACATTTGGGGAAAGCATGGGGTACAGTGGACATCTAGGATGTAGGTGGACGATCTAGACTTCACAGATGATCTGGCTCTTCTATCGCACACGTAAAAACAAATGCAGGAGAAGACAACCAGTATGCCAGCAGCCTCAGCAGCAGTAGATCTCAACATACACAAAGGGAAAATTAGGATTCTCCGATACAACACAGCATGCACCAATCCAATCAAAATTGACGGAGATGATTTGGAAGATGTAAAAACCTTTACATATCTGGGCAGCATCACTGATGAACATGGTGGATCTGATGCAGATGTGAAGGCGCGGATCGGCAAAGCAAGAGCAGCATATTTACAATTAAAGAACATCGGGAACTCCAAACAACTGTCTGTCAACCAATATCAAAATTAGAATTTTCAATACAAATGTCAAGGCAGTTTCACTGTATGGGGTGGAAACCTGGAGGAATACGGAAACCATCATCCAGAAGATACCAATGTTCATTAACAGTTGTCTACACAAAACACGTCTGATCCGTTGGTCAGATATTATCATTAACAACCTAGTGTGAGAGAGAACAAACCAGATTCCGGCGGAGAAGAAATCAGGAAGAAGTGCTGGAAGTGGATAGGATACACATTAAGGAAAATACTTGATTGTTTTAAATAGATTATTGAAACAATATCAATCACTGGAAAAGTGTCTCACCTTGTAACTTCATATTCATACAAATAGTTAGACTCCATAAAACAACATTAAATTGAGTTAGTTAGTATAATTAAACTATTCAAATGATCAATGTCACTGATAAGAGATCAATGTGAAATCAAACAATCAGGAAATTAGACGCTTCAATGTGTTCAATACTTGTCTGAAAATTGATCACCAGTACATATTAATACATAACATTTACATTATCAAACTACTAAAATGTACCATATTACCCGAAATACTCATCACATATAATGTAATCGTGAAAAAGTATATGTAACTTTCAATCTTTAGTACGTTTGTATTTAGTCGGATAGTATCTTATGTTATTAGAAGAGTGTGGGAATTAGAAGATACAGGTGTTTAATAACAGCTGTCTACACAACATACTTCGGATCTGTTTGCCAGATATTATCATTAACAACCTACTGTGGAAGAGAACAAACCAGATTCCAGTGGAGGAAGAAATCAAGAAGAAGTTCTGGAAATGGATAGGACACATATTGAGGAAAGCTCCCAACTGTGTGACAAGACAAGCTCTCACATGGAATCCTCAAGACCAAAGGAGAAAAGGAAGATCAAAGAATACATTACGTTGAGAAATGGAGACAGACATGAGAAGAATGAATAACAATTGGATGGAACCAGAAAAGTAGGCCCAGTACAGAGTGAATCGGAGAATGCTGATCGGTGTCATATCCTCCTCCACAAACTTTTCAGAGTTTAGAGTTATCAATAACTATCTTGTATAAATGAATATGTCAGTGTAGCATAGTCTAATATCATAGATAAAAAAAAATACATATACAATGAATGTAATTAGTTGAAAATTACGCTCTAATAGATAGTACATATTTACTAATTGAAGGCAAAAATGACTGAAAGCATCGAATATAGCACACTTAATGGACATTGATTATATATACATATATAGATATACATATATTAGTTATAGTTAACCACAGTTCTAATAGTTGTATTAGATCCGAATGAATTTAGTCACCGATAGTAGAAAACAAAAAAACAAAAAAAAAAGAGGACGAAACAAACACAACAAACTAGGCCACATAAAATTGATTAGTATAATCAATGATCATTGAAAATATTTTAACCAATCCAATGTTCCATATTATTATTATTCCCAATCAATTGATGATTCGATTTTTGATACCTATTTTGATTAAGAGATATTTATTTGTTGAATATCAATAAACATGAAATGAAAAGTAGAATTTGATTTCATTTTTATTATCTAATTAACATAAGAAATAAGTAGATACTAAAAACTTTACAAATAGAGATATTACTTATTTACTTACGCTTGTTATTCCTAATGGAGCATAGGCAAACGAACAACATTCTTCAACCCACTCTGTACTGGGCTTTCGTTTCTAGTTCCATCCAATTCTTATTCATTTTTCGCATGTCTATCTCCATTTCTCAGCGTAATGTGTTGTTCGATCTTGAGGGTTCCATGTGAGGGCTTGTCTTATGAAGCTATTTGGTGCTTTTCTCAATGTGTATCCTATCCACTTCCAGCACTTCTTCCTGATTTCTTCTTCCGCCGGAATCTGGTTTGTTCTCTCTCACACTAGGTTGTTAATGATAATATCTGACCAACAGATCCGAAGTATTTTGTGTAGACAACTGTTAATGAACATTTGTATATTCTGGATGATGGTTTCCGTATTCCTCCAGGTTTCCACCCCATACAGTGGAACTGTGTTGATATTTGTATTTAAAATTCTGATTTTAGTGTTGATTGACAGACAGTTGTTTTGAGTTCCCGATGTTCTTCAGTTGTAAATATACTGCTCTTGCTTTACCGATCTGCGCTTTCACATCTGCATCAGATCCACCATGTTCATCAATGATGCTGCTCAATAGAGATATTGGTGTGATTATTATTTATGAACGACCTTTGAGTGATGCTAAACTGACATTGAGAATGTTCATCTAGCATTTAGAATCAAATAAAGGTTATAAATCTATGTAAATAATTCGAATTATGATTTACAGTTGATCGTTAGTGGTTAGGAAATAGATTTAGGGGTTTTCATGATCAAATGACATCAGCTATTATAATGCCAAAACTCTATTTATTCAAATGGGTGAGTGAACTTTGCGCCAAAATCTGACACTTAGTATCTTATACATAGTTAGTTCGTCCATAAATTATAGTCTTGCTCAGTTACCTGATCATTCACAAATTATTTAGCAAATAAATCATAGAAAGAAAAAAAGAAGTACATTTAAACAACCGAATTAATAGTAGTATTATAGTTCAGATAGTTTATTTAAAGAAAACACAAACGAACAATTTTTATTCTAATGAATACACTAAGTATAATATCCACAAAACCCCTTCTGATATTAATCAACATATGCTCAATAGAGACTGGTTTCACGAAGTATTTCCTGGAGTTCTAGTGAGAAGCAGTGACTAGTGGACTTCAACTAGGTCTGTTGTGAAATAGTAACTCACTGAACACAATGATGGATGTGTCATTCAATTTCATGGATTAGTTGAAGTTAGACATTAACACCATTGGATACCGTCCGGCTCAGTGGTCTAGAGGTTATGCGATCGCGCGCGAGACTGATAGGTCCTGGGTTCGAACCCCGCGAGACGAGAACATCGTTCCTTACTGCTGAGGAGTCCTATACTAGGACTTCCATGTTTTCCATAGTGGTCTAGCTTCATCATCTCAACTACTGAAATATACATATGTAGTGAATGAAGACTTGATTGGGATAACTAATTTAATGTTTAATATGCAATCACACAATAGTTTAGTAAAATGTGAAAATCATACATTCAATACACTGTTTACCCATCTGTGAATCATCTCCTTTATTTTTATCATCTTGATTGATTTCACTTTTCTTTTTTCTTTTCGTCATTATTAATCTTCTCAACTTTCTGCTTGTAGAAAATTTATTTCCAATATGTGTTACATACTACTTATACATGCCAATATAAGTAGTATACATTACAATATATTTCTATAGAAACTGATCATTTGTTGTCTATCATATAAAAGCAATGAGAAATTATCAGTCGTTTAAAATCATAATTAATAATTTGAAAATATAATAAACGATATAAAATAATTGACGTGATATTTAGAGGAGTTCTATCTTCTGGTGATAACACAAAGGAAACAATTTCATTCATTTTTATGTGCAAAAATAAACAAAACTAAAAGGGAAAAAAAACTGTTCAACGAATAGTATAGAATAGAGATGTTTAGGAGGGAAGTATAATTTTGATCTTATAGATTAATTGTTTATTAAATCAATTCACTTTAAATGAATATCTTATCAAAATTATCTACTTACCTTTATAGGAGTACATATATTACGGGATAAAACTGAGCCGAGTGAATACTATAATTTATTATAACTTTACAAGTATACAAAAATATAAGTATACGCTTGTACAGATTGTTGAGTTTTGATTGAGATCATGAATCGATCAATGTTAGATTATCATTGAAAAACTGGAAGTATTCGACGGCTGTTTCGTCTTCGTACGAGACTTCTCAATAGTGAGCATCCACGATTCCGCACGCGAGGTTTGAAACCAGCACCTTTGATCTCGCGCACGGACGCTTAACCATTGGGCCGGTTTTAGCGTCTAACTTTAACCAATCCACGATATTGGACGACCATCTTTCATGGTCCATGGTGGGTAACTGCCCCACACCTGACACGGACTAGCACCTCTGGTCACTGGTCAGTGGTCTATGGTTTAAGCTTTCTTGTGCGAAATTAAAGACCCTGTATTAGAATCCCTCATGAGTAAGTAAGTAAGTAAGTAAGTAAGTGAGTAAGTAAGTAAGTAAGTAAGTAAGTAAGTAAGTGAGTAAGTAAGTAAGTAAGTAAGTAAGTAAGTAAGTAAGTAAGTAAGTAAGTAAGTAAGTAAGTAAGTAAGTAAGTAAGTAAGTAAGTAAGTAAGTAAGTAAGTAAGTAAGTAAGTAAGTAAGTAAGTAAGTAAGTAAGTGAGTGAGTAAGTAAGTAAGTAAGTAAGTAAGTGAGTGAGTAAGTAAGTAAGTAAGTAAGTAAGTAAGTAAGTAAGTGAGTAAGTAAGTAAGTAAGTAAGTAAGTAAGTAAGTAAGTAAGTAAGTGAGTAAGTAAGTAAGTAAGTAAGTAAGTAAGTAAGTGAGTAAGTAAGTAAGTAAGTAAGTAAGTAAGTAAGTAAGTGTGGAAGTAAGTCAGTAAGTAAGCAAGTGTGGAAGTAAGTAAGTAAGTAATTAAGTAAGTAAGTGTGGAAGTAAGTAAGTAAGTAAGTAAGTAAGTGTGGAAGTAAGTAAGTAAGTAAGTAAGTAAAGAGATTTATCCCAAAAGGACTGCGTTTATTATATCTCACGAAGAATATATGTAATCTCATCATAAGATTCATTTGATTAAATCGGTCGCATAATTATGAAGTTCGCTTTATGATTCAAAAATCGAGAATAATTTAATTAAACGAATAATAAAAATTCTTAATTAAAATCATGTGATCAACTTTAATGAAGTAAAGAATCTTGTTACTAAGTAAATAATTATTTTATGTTTACTTAATTGTTATGAATGAATAAGAATGAAGGGGGTTAACTATCTTCATCTTTTATTATCTCTTAGATGTATATTCTTAAATTGTAGACTGAATATAAACGTTTTATACCTGATAATAGTTCTGATATGATAATGAAAGAAAATTGTCTTATTGTATATCACAATCTATGTCTTTAAGTGGGTTTTTTTCATCAGTTATCTCCAACCATCATGTAACATTATAATTGATAATGATATGAAGTGTTTTATGATTTTGAAATTGAGTGACACATCCATCATTGTGTTCAGTGAGTTACTATCTCACAACATACGTGGATGAAATACACTGGTCATTTCTTCTCACTAGAACTCCAGGAAATACCTCCTGCAGATGGTCACCAGTGAGCATATGTTAATTAATATCAGAAGTGATTTTTGTGTATATTATAGTAATTTTAATAGTTGAATTCATGAGTCGATTGATTTTAGACCACCATTGAAAATCCGGAAGCACTGGACGGTCGTTTCGTCCTATTGTGGGTATCCACGATCCCGCCTTGCTAAATTTTAACCCAGAGCCTATCAGTCTCGCGCGCGAACACTTAAATTTTAAACCACTGAGCTGTCCAGCATCCAATGGTGTTAATGTCTAACTTCAACCAATCCATGAAATTACGCCACCGTCCACATTTCATTTATCATTGAAATGGATTTCTTTGGTGAATGGTTCATTTTATTGATTTTCACTCTCATTAACTATTAGTTTATCTGGATTAAATGAATTTGTGCTTTGATTTCATTAAAACACAAATTATACTCGAATTATTCATAGTGAATCTGTATAATAATCATGTTTGTACTAGTAACTAATTTTGGAAAGTAATTCCTAGAGTTACAGTCAGAAGCCTTGATTAATAGAGTTTACCTCTGTTGGATGTGAGATAATTATCCACTAATAGAATTAACTAAAGTTAGAAATATAAAGCATCAGATATTTATTCAATGATCTGAAGGTGAAGCACTTATTCTGAAATACACTATCATTGTGAAATTCTATTCTTGGACAAAATAGCTGTCTCAGAAATGTTTCCCAGCTTTTAATCGTCATTCAAATAAGATCAATCTGTGATATAAAGTACACAAGATAAGAAATACCTAACAGCATCTTACTGGTATAATGAACAGATAATTGTATGAATGTTCAGTGTGAGTTTTGTGATTGATCACTTGACCTAATATAATGAATGTATCTGAATGATACCTACTCACAAATTCATATCACTGACCCAATAAGCTCTCAATGAACTAATATGTAACATTTCATCCTGACAAAATAATACACCTATATGTAAAATAGTTCGTATCTATGTCAAAATTTATGCTAAATTCATCGATTATTTACTTCATTATTGAAATTATAATCGATACATATAGCGTTTTATGTCTAGCCAGAAGGTACTTTATGTATTGGGGGAGCATGAAGAGTAATATGAGTGAGGAGAACTCAAAAATCAGAAGAAAGGTAGATCAGGAAGCGCGCACACAATGCACAAACATTTAATCAAGAAAGCAATAGAGAATAATTAGTAATAGAATAAGCCATAGGTTAAGACAATGTAGAAATTGAAACTACAAGTAGATATTTCAGTCTGTCAGTCAGCTACAACGTAGAACCAGGCACATATATTCATCGGTCCAAGTTGCCACACTTCATTAGCCCAACAAGATGAACACCGAATTCATGTTAATTATTTTAATGGTAGTAATATATATACAAGAAACATTTCATACAAGGATATAATACAAGAAGAAAGAATTAGTTCGTAGAAAGAAAGGTATAAAGCAATTTTAATCTCACGATTTAACGGAAGGCAAGGAATGTATACACCTACGCAACTATGATCGATTCTGAGCCATATCACCCAGTCTCCAACTATTGGTTACGATGGTCACACGGACCCCAACCAAGTAGTCTGCATCTACCAACATGGCTTAAACTAGAAGTTAGTGTTTTTGTGGACTGATGCCACGTTTTGGCTGATTTTGTCGCTCCTAACTTTTTTCCAACCATCCCCAAAAGTAGTCAACCTGCTACAATACAGTTCACTCATATCTTCGTCTCCTTATTATTAAATTCTTGCAATTTAGTTAAAAATTTCATTTTGTGATTCATAATATTGATTATTTGTTACTTATTTTTAAATACATTTTGGTAACTCATAAATGACTGAGCAGTAGTCAGTATGGGATGGTGAAGATTATTATGTTTCATTGAAATCATGAACTGATCTAAGTTCTACACACATTGAAGAACTGGAAATACTGAAGAGCTCTTTTGTCCTAGTACGAAACTCCTCAACAATGAGCACTCACGATTCTGCACATGAGAATGGAGACCAGGAACTTTCGTAGATTGATTGAAGTTAGACACAAAATCCGGCTCAGTAGTCTAGAGGTTAAGTGCTCATGTGGAAGAACAAAGGTCCTGAGTTCAAATCCGACGAGCAAAATCGTGGATACACATTGCTGAAGAGTCCTATACGAGGACAAAACAGTCGTTGAGTGCTTCCAGATTGCTTTACTTGACTCATGAACTCAGTTATTAAGTTACTACAATCTCCACAAAATCCACCTTCTGATAATTATTTATGAAAATTACGTTCATGAAGTGAACTTAAAGGTTTGAAAGAAAAATTGAAAAACATAAAAAACGTGATTGACCTTATAAACTTAAAGTAAGAATAAAGGAAGAAATCGCCCAATAACACATCTCCATAGAAAATTATATATATTTAGAAGAATGGGAGTTGTATGTAACTGGGTTTAATTTAATCGACTTATCATTTGAAAAGAATAAACAAAATGAATTTTTTATTTTTTATTAATAAAAAAATAAATTTCAATGGTTAAGATCATGAGTCAGTTGAAGTTAGATCATCATGGAAAACCTGGAAGAACTGGGCGACCGTTACGTCCTATTGTGGGACTCCTCAGCAGTGCGCATCCACGACCTCGCCGCCCGCGGGATTCGAACCCAGGACCTAGTGGTTTCGCGCGCGAGTAGTTAACCACTAGACCATTTCATGATGTCATAATATTCCATTTATAATGTAGGTGTTTTCTTCATGTTTATCTCAAATTAGGAAAGGTTTTCTCTGAATCATGATATCGAACTCAATTCAATGTTCATAAATAATTCATTTTGCAAGGGATATACTGACATTAGTTCAACAAGGCAATGTAGAGCCCCTAAATGCCCGGTACGGCCGAGGGTGGGGGATAGTCATCTCTCCCCCTCCAAATGCTCTCACATGGCCAAGCGTATACAGCCACAGTCAAGGAAGTCCTGCTTACTGTCTTTTCGTAAAGTGGATGTTCTTTACGAAATTAAGAGGATGGGAAGCGAATGTCAAGCAGGGGCTTTGACCGGGTTGATGGACACGGAGGGTTCACCTAGGGGAGTTGGAAAACCCTCATTCCAAAACAATAGTGCGCATAGGCTTCAGGATCCTGAAAGAAAAAATGGCGCATGAACCTATTGTTGGTCACTGGCTACCATGGGACTGCATATCTTGACAGTTGCTCCACTGCCTTGTGGATCAGACCTTTTGGTTGAGGGCTCGGGTTGTGGTCCCCTAAGAACACCCCTGCTTCGGTCTGGGTATCCGGACAATATTACAGCCCACACACAAATCAAGTGACTTGTGTGACGCATATGTATTTGGTGCCCCTTTGTACCAATATTTATGTGTTGAAATAAATAAATAAATAAATACTAATGTAGAGCCTGTAAAGACCAACTCATTGTCGAATGACTGAGACGGGGTAGAACAAGTCTGTTGAATATTGATTTTAAGGGGATTATTACACTTTATCACCAGACTGGATTAATTCTAAATTAAAAGAGGTACAGTAGACTTGAGTTATATGGTTAAAATTTCTGGAGGAGTTAACTTTACCATACATTATTGAGAAGAACTTGAAATTATATAGTTTGTTAGCCGCTTTTACATTGTTCGATTTGATTTGTTATTATATTTCTATCTACATTCATATATATTCAACATGTTTCAGCTTGGTGCGTATGAATGATGAATAATTTAGTACTCAAATATGTGAATTAAGTTTTCATACAGATTATTTGGTGATTTTTTAAATAATTTTTTTCTGGTTAGCGTTTTTTTAGCGAGTTAGTTTTCTACGGGATGGGTCGCTAAACCCATGCCCAACCCTCCTCCTTCATCCGGGCTTGGGACCGGCAGTAGCGCCCGGAGGGACTTCAGGCGGAGATAGACATGAGAAAAATGAACGAGAATTGGATGGAACTAGAAAAGAAAGCTCAGGACAGAGGGAGTTGGATAATGCTGGTCGGTGACCTATGCTCCATTAGGAGTAACAAGCGTAAGTAAGTAAGTGAGTAAGTAATTTGGTCATTGAAGATTCCCAAACTTTCATATTATATTTTCAAAGCACTGAAACTTTCTAAATTCATAGAGATTGTTTTAAATCTGAGTAAATGTCCACCTTCAGTCAACGCGCTATATTAGGCATTCACCTTTCAATCTCGTTGGTATGTATGTATGTATATATCTCACGTTGAACATGTTCGAACTCCACTAATCATGGTTCCAGGAACTACTTTTCAAAATAAGCCATTTATGAGCATATAAGTATTATTAGAATAAGGGATTTGTAAAGGTTGTTGACTAAAGATTGTTAAAGTTTCCTATACTATGACAAAACATCTGTCTCTTCAATGCTTCCGGATTTTCAATCATTGTCCAACTAAGATTAGTCAGTTACTTTATCCTAAGATGATATTATGTATTGAGAGATTGCTATTTCTTTGCCTTTAATTATTCATTTTATATTATGTTCTAGTTTAGACTACATTTTACCAGCGATCCTCCGAGCAAAGTTAACGTTTCTTGGTTTTATCGCAATTTTTCAAATGCAGTCTTCTGACCACTCTAAGCAACAATGTAAGCATATTCCGGATGCGATTCCCCCACTCGAAATGCAAAATGTTACTTCAGGATTGGGTTGCATTGACACCCGAACTAATGATAGGGAGTGAAGTAGTTGAGCGTGTCGACTGCTTCACTTATCTCGGAAGTCTCATCAGCCCTTGTGGTCTGGTGTGTGACGAAATCTCAGCACGGATAGAGAAGGCTCGACAAGCTTGCTTTTGCCAACTTGCGTCATTTATGGCGTAGGCGAGATATCCATCTACCGAACAAACAATGAGTTTACTGTGCAGCAGTTCGTTCCATCCTACTTTATGGCAGTGAAACATGGCCGGTAAGATTAGAGGATATTCGTACGTTACTAGTGTTTGATCATAGGTGTCTTCGAAACATTGCTCGTATATCCTGGGACTATCGAGTAAGTAACGCAGTTGTTAGGAAACGGGTGCTAGGTAAGATGGCAAATCAATTGAACTAGTGAAACTTCATCATTTGAGATGTCCCGGACACGTGTTACGTATGCCCAACCACTGACTGCCTCGACGTGCGATGATTTATGGTGTAGGAGTAGGTTGGAAGAAAGCTAGGGGCACCCAGACCAGAACGTGACACAAATCCGTGAAGTTAGTGACAAGTGGACTGAGTTATGTTGGTAGGTGTAGACTACCTGGTTGGGATATGCGAGACGATAGCAACCGATGGTTGGAGACCTTGAATGACATGGAGAAACAGTATTTTATGTGATTGGGGTTAGGAAATGATGTGTGTTGAGATCGGAGACTCGAGGTCAGATATTATTTTACACTGAAAAAGAATCTTATCAAAGAAATGTATAAGATATGACACATTCTTTGTCGATTCAAAGCTGTCATCACAACAAATCATGATGATAATCATTGAGTAGGTTATCGAAATCTACGTTTGGTTGTTTTCTCATTTATTGTTCTCAGGGTCACTCTTAGGATATTTGAAGGTCGTTGGTATAGTATAGTTTTGTTATGTTTAGTCCATAAACATTCGGAAACATATTGGCGTGGTTTTAAATTATTCCCATCTATATTCCTAGTCTAATCGGACAAATATTTGAACATAAAAGATAATTTGGTTTGTGAGAATAACTTATGAAAAATGATAATTATTCTGGTTCTTAATGATAATATACTTTTTATAATTAGCGTGCTGAAACTTGAAGAACTACGAAAGCCATCATCCAGAAGATACAAGTGTTCAGTAACAACTGTCTACGCAAAATACTTCGGACCAATCGACCAGATATCATTAACAACCTACTGTGGGAGAGAACAAACCAGATTCTGGTGGAGATAGAAATCGGGAAGAAGTGATGGATGTGGATAGTTCACACATTGAGGAAAGCACCTAACTGAGTCACAAGGCAAGCCCTCACATGGAATCCTCAAGGCTAAAGAAGGAGAGGAAGACCGAACAACACAATCTCTCGAGAAATGGAGACAGACATGAGAAGAATGAATAACAAGTGGATGAACTAGAAAGGAAGGCCCAGTACAGAGTGGGTTGGAGAATGCTGGTCGGCGGCCTATCATCCTCTACAAAGGGAAACAAGCGTAAGAAGCCGAAACTTGGAGAACCACCATAACCATCATCAACAAAGTACAAGTATTTATAAACAATTTTGTACGTGAGGCACTCAATGTTCGTTGATCGGTTACCATCAGTAACAGCCTACTATGGGAGAGAACAAACCGGGTTCCAGCTATGAAGGAAATCAGTAAAAGATATTGGTAGTGGATAAGACACAAATTGTGGAAATAATCAAACTGTATTATGAAACAAGCGTTAAATTAGAAAGCTGAAGAGAAACAGAAAAGAGGAGCACCAAATAACACACTGTATCAAGACTTGAAAGTAGACATCAAAAGAATGAATAGTACCTGGAAACAAATGGAAAGAATATATATCCAAGATAGAATTGAATAGAGAATGTTGATGAGTAGTCTATACTCCTCCATGAGTAGTAATAGACAAAAGTAAGTAATCTTGTCTAAACATGTGTTTACTAAAATGAAATTGACTTATATATTAACAAATGGAACATGTCAAATCCTGAATATCATTGAATGAAAAAACTTGTTTAAATGACAATCTCTTTAGTTAGTCAGATAGATTTGAAAAGAAATACTAATGACACCTTGTAATATGGTATACATATGTTTTATTTAAATTAATTAATGAATAAGCTTTAAATAATGAATAAATGTTATGAAATTTCAATCTTAGAATAGAATGATATGCCCTGATATACTCTCATTTTTCTTATCCTCCAAAACAGAGAATTTACGAGGATTGGATGAGGTTATACATTAACACTATTGGATGCCGGCGTTCGCTCACGAGACTGAATGCCTGATGAGTCCTACAATTGGGCGAAACGACCGTCCAGTGCTACCAGGTTTTCAATGGTGGTCTAACATCGATCGATTCATGATCTCAATCAATGATTCAGGAGGACACGCCAAAAAATGTTTACAAGCTCATCGACTTTCCCAGTCGAATCATCAATAAGTAGAATTCATTATATGAGGACGTGGTTGAGGCTTCATTCGTCGATTCTTTCAAAAGAAAGTTGGATCAACTGAGAAACCATGATTGCCAGGATTAACACAGGCCATTAAGCCTCCTGTCCTTTCCAAATTGAAAATGAATGGTCATGGGATTAAATGAAATAAAGTGTATTAAAGTGACTTCTATGATAATCAAATTTCAATTAACTAGTCATAAGTAAGGTAGATCCAAGAACATATGTAAAATCACTTCAAATTAATATAACAGTATTGAGTAATGAAATTATGAAGATTAGTACTAGATCGATAAATAAGTCAATCATAAAGATGATACAAGAAAATCAAAGGTGAAAACTTGTACTCTATTGTGACATCTCCAATCATTGATTATGATAACTGAGCAGATCCTAACCAAGCTCAGATCAACTTTGAGGGACTTCATGAACTGCTATCATGTTTGGTTTTGGTCACCTCTAGCTTCCTGAACATCTACTTCTACTCCACCTAACATTGGGATTCTAGATAAGTGATGATTGGGAAGGTGACATTTTTTTCAGGTAAATTAGTCAGTGAGAATCCATACTCTCATTAACTAATTTGTCACTATTGCCCAGTAACATCTGCTTAACGTCAACATCTCTTGCTTGGTTATTTTTTAAACATTATTAATGCTTCGAAATAACTTATTATTGAGTACTTGCGACTTATGAATATTTTCTACTTTTATAGACCCTTTTTTTACTTCCACAGGAGAGTATAAAGTGGACTTTTTTGTAGTATACTAGTCTCCTGGTTAGCAATCTTGCATCTTGTCTACGCTACATGTGGTGATTTTTGGCAAGGCCAACAGGAGTTACTGAAAAAATGTCGAAATATCATCAGACATTAACCCATTAGGGTTAATGAGACTTTCAAAATATACGAACTGTTCGATACGATCAGCTACTTCACTCTCTATGATCGACCTAAGTGATGACTCGGATTGGTCTTGAAGAGACAACGCTTACCTAGTGAGAGGTAAACGTTTACCAAATACTCCTGGACTTTTGTTAAAAACAGTCTCAGAACTGCACTTTATCAGACTTTCTGTCAAACAGAACTTCATCATCTAGATATGTCGAATTGATAAGTGGATTTCTTGATAAGAGATCAATCCCTTAAAAGTTGGACAAGGAAAGGGTTATCTCTAACAAAATGACCTTGACAGAATCAAATAAAAATGAAGATAGTGGGAATCCTGACGACCATAAACTTAAGTTGTCATCTCAAATGAAAGCTTATTATAAACTCTAACTCTTGTGATGGTGTTGATTACCGAGTTTTCACATGGTTTGGAACAAATTTAAATGACAAACTCTGTCAGAAAACGTCTCAAAGTCAAGAGTTTCAATAAGGTCACGTAACACAAATATGGTCAAACGTCAGTAAATGCGACTAGGATTACCTATGAACAGATAGTGATGAGATTACTTCCAGATTGGTTAGCGCAGATGTCATAGGCTGAATGATATATATATGCTCATGATTTTACTTAACAGTTCATAATTGTCACAATTGATTGATCACTGGGTAGTGATCAATGTCATGTGTGTCAAGTCCTTATTTAGTGCAGATCGAATGCTATCAATCATGTTGCAATATGGCCACCAGTCTAGGCGACTCGACACTGCGGGCACCATATATTGAGATTAGATGGTGGTTGGAGGTAGTCGACAAGAAACCCCGGACCCAGGTTTCGTGCTACTTGGCACTCGTCAGCAAGGTGCACCTGTAATGTTGAGGGAACTGGTGCTCCCCGACGGATTCGATCCCGTGTCATCAGCTTCACAATCAGAGACGTTATCACTGAACTATCCGGGCCGCTACTGACCTACTGTAGGACTGAGATTTAATCACAATTCGATAGCATTCGATCTGCACTAAATAAGGACTTGATACACATGACATTGATCTCCACCCAGTGATCAATCAATTTTCATTACATCAGTTCCCTCAAGATCACAGATACACCTTGCTGACGAGTGCCAAGTAGCACGAAACCCGGGTCCAGGGTTTCCTGTCGACTACCTCCAACCACCATCTAAGTTCATAATTGTTCATATAAATAGTCGTTGAAGTGTTTGACATTTAAGCGTTGTTACATTTACACATTGATGCTTAGTATAAATGATCATACTGAATAATCAGAATCGATTTGTGTCGGGCAATGTCTTATTTCGTCGAAAAAAGTTCCGAACATCTAGAATACCACAATGACAGAATATTCTTGTTTACGCGAGAAATACTACTTTTGGACATGATTCTTGAAATGGACTAAATCAAATGATAGTGTAGTGAACAAGAACACTAGCGGAGACAATCGAATGTATTTGTCACAAAGTTACAGGACTTGTTAATAAAATCTAACAATCATAATGTAAATGCTTAATTTGCAAAATGTCCATCAATTGTCTCAAAATGACTCAGACTTCATTGTTCTCGTGTTTTCACACAAATTGCACTCTGTTTCCATTCTTTATTGTTCAATCCTCTTGTCTCTCTGTTGCCAGACCTTCTGTTCACGACTAGCATCATATACTACTTATGTCAATATAAGTAGCACACACCACAATAGTATTCAGCTGTTTAAATAAATAAAATATTTGGAAGCACTGGACGGCCGTCTCGTCTTAGTATGGAACTCCTTGGAGGTACGAATCCGCGATCCCGCACATAGGATTTGAGCCCAGGATTTTCGGTCTTGGGCAGTTACCCAGCGAAACAATGAAAAATGGTAGTGAAATATCGTGGACTGATGATAGTCAGACATTCAAACCTTGAGATTCCGGCTCAGTGGTCTAGAGGTCAAACGTTCTCGTGCGATACCGACAATCCTGGCCCCAAATTCCACCTACGGTATCATGTATGCTCACTGTTGAGGAGTCTCATACTAGGACGAAATGACTGTTCAGTGCTTCTAGGTTTTTACTGCTAGTCTAACATTGATCGATTCATGATCCCGATCAATACTCAACAATCTCCGCAACTCTATATTGATAAATGAAATATCACCAGATTCAATAAAGAAAACTACGAATCTTTACAATAAACTCGGATAAAAGATTGGCAGTAACTAGAAATTGTTCACTAATCAATAACTAATAAAACAAAACTCTTAATAGTTTAAATTGTATGGTAGTCAACGGAAGTAAAATGACAAATACAGATAAAAAGATTATTGATTAATGGGTATGTAAATAAAATTGTGTAATTAGTTCAATTGGATTGATAAGACAATATTTGCCTTTCTTATGACAGTTGTAACCATTTATTACATTGTAGAATTTATTTACTTTTAAGGTTGAATAAACAATACGTTTAATACAAGATACTCAACGTCCATTGACCGGATACCATCAGTAACAGCCTTCTGTGAGAGAGAACAAACCAGCTTCCGTTTGAATAGGAAATTAGGAAAAGATGATGGAAATGGATAGGCCATACATTACGCAAATTACCAAAGTGCATCATGAAACAAGTGCTAACTTGGAATCCTGAATGGAAGAGGAAAAGAAAAAGGCCAAAGGACACATTACTTAGAAGCAGATATGAAAAGGATGAATAAAAATTGGGAAGAGCTGGAAAGGATTTCTCTTGACAGGGTTGGGTGGAAAGTGTTGGTGGTTGGCCTATGCTCCTTCACGAGGAGTAACAGGCGTAAGTAAGTTAATGAAATAAATTAGAGTGAAATTGAAATGATTTTCATTTTCAATATGGTAACAAAAACTACACCTGGAGCCTCTCTGGGGCTATTGACGATTTCAAACCCAGATAAAAGAAGAGGGTTTGGTATGGGGTTAGCGACCCAATCCCGTAGAAAACTAACTGGCTAAAAAAGTGCTAACCAGGGAAACGCTAATGATAACAGAACCTTCCCATATGAGCTATGTAATATTAGTTAGATTAGATCATTGTACCATTTTAACTTAACCAAATTGTAAACCAATAACAAACACATGAAAAAAATATATAACGAAAGCAATAGAAATAGATTTATTAGTATAGAGGTTTATAGAAGTCGTTGAATTTAACTGTTTTCATCATAGACATACCTCAATTAGACAACCATAATAAATCAGGAAACACTAAAGGGATAGATATTTCGTGTTAATATTGAAAATCTTGATTGACAATATTCATGAAGGATCCAATGAAGGATGGAATCCAAGACTTTCAGATCTTGTGGAGAGCACCTAACCTATAGCGTATTCATAGATGGTTGTGTAATATTGAGAAATGATTAAAGTCAAACTTATAAACCATTATATACCAACTCATTAGTCTAAATATTTAACGCTCACCATAAAGTTACGGCCTAATAATCCTCATTAGGATTATGGATGTAGATAGTTGCTGAGAAGTTCAATACTCAGACGACACAATTATTGAATGTTCTCTTTTGTTTTCAAAGATTGTCGAAGATCAGTTTGAGATGCAAACTACAGTAAGAATTATAAGTGTATACAAGGTAATTTTATTGAGTTGTATAGATGAGTCTTTTCATAACCGTGACTCTCCGGAGTTACATTCATTATTTGATGATATAAAACAGGTACTCACATAAAACGTAGTAAACGGTCCTTGAATGTAAAGACTATTTTTCATGTCTGAATAAAGTACTGAAATTCTTTTGATGTTAATAATTTTAAACAATAAATAAGAATAACGGTAGAACTAAATTACCATAAATATTCTTTTTATAATAAGTAAAGATGGATGATGGGTAGAAGTGAAATCCAGAACGCGCGTTTCGTCCCATTTGTGACTCGTCAACTGAATTCCACTGCTACTCATCATCTGTCTCTGCTTATAATGTTCGTGACTTAAGAGTATATCGAAGTAATCTGTACAGGGCGCATATATGTCAATATAAAACTGGTCAACCGCAGTCCAAAGCATCAATGAGAAGACTCAAACAACAAATGCAAAAATAAATTAATTCTTGCATAATATTAAATTTGTCATGTTATGATTAAGTTTTGAAATCCTGATGAATTTCGTTCTGTAGATTGAGAATTCGCCATAACTTATTACAACGAATATCTAACTTAGATAGGCTTATGATGTAAATAACAGTCAGTAATCTTCACAAATCTTCTTATTGGTGATTACTGAATTCACGATAGTCCCTAATTTCGAGATTTATACCAGAGTTCTAGAGAAAGACATAACTAGTGGAGTTCAAACGCGTTGGGTGTACGATAGTTATCCAACGATGACAATGAAAGATGTTTATGCAGTGTAGCAAGTTGATTGAAGCTAAACATATGTACCTTTGTGGTCTGAAAAATTAGTCTATAGGCTCAGTGTGCACGTATGAGATTGCAAGTTCTTGATTCGGTCATCTGTATTGAGGTTAACTGTGAGCACACTTGACGAGTTCCATAATAGAATGGAATAAATCTTAGTTTTTACAAGATGCCTGACTACTTCATTTTTTTCACGTTTACAACCATTTCTTGTAATTCATTACGTCATTAATAAATGTCAAGTAAATGGTGTTCATCATTTCAAATCAGTCATTCGCTAACAAACAAAATGTTTAACAAATCTACTAAGTTTTAGAAGTAAAGATGGATCGCGGCTAGTAAAGGAATCCAGGACGCGCGTTTCGTTCTGTTCGGGACTCGTTAAATAGATATACTTGCATCTCACGGTTGATATTCACTCCGAGATTTGAACCTAATACCATTCGCTTCAAACGCCATCGCGTTCTTCACTTAGCTACTGAATTCTGATAGCCACTTACTTATGCAATGAGATGAATTTAAATTCACTTTGTATTATTTTGCTTGGACCTTCCCATTGAGGTTAAAGATTGCAATTGAGATGTAGTTACATCCAGTTGACGAGTCTCAAATAGGACAAAATGCGCGTCCTGAATTCCACTACTAGCCACTATCCATCTTTGTTTATAAAGCTTGTGAATTAAGACAATACACATTGTATACACATATGCCAATTACAGACTGATCAATTGCAGTCTTGAACCTCAATGAGAAGATTCAAGCAAAACAATACCAAGTGAATTTATCAAGTTGTTATTTCGTAACTTATAGAAGAGGACAAATCTTTCATTTGAACAATATGAACCTTCACGTAATTGCTATATTAATCGAAACTATTTCTGTTTTTATATGTGGTATTTCATTGATGATCTTTGTTTCGATTATCATCCTGAAGAAGTTCAAACAAGTTTAGTGGACGAAACATGGGAACTTTTAAGAATTTTAATCGTTAAGATTATTGAAGAATATAATTTTCACATATTAATTACATATGTAGTATGTTATATCTTGAGGCGTTAATCCATATCACGTGCTGAATTCACCAATCAACAATCGGATATTAGTTTATCAACTTCATATTACTATTCCATCTATAGCTTAGTGTCCTTAGTCTTAACCAATTATACATTCTGACCTGAACATTGACCTTGAATTAACGTAAGTTATACTCCCATCAGTTTACCTATTTGCAAAACTTTCTATCTTTAGACTTGAGTTCAAAAAGAAGTCTACAATCAAGCTTCTATTATGTCATATATATATATCGTAACAGTAATCAATAAGCTCAGCTTAGGCTTACGGTAACGACAATGTTGAGATATATTATTACAGTTATGATGTATGATATTTGTGTTGACAGATATAAGTAGTATGTATCATCAGTTGGAAGTGAAAAGTTGAGAAGGTTGAGTTAAAGAAAACAGAAAAGGTAACAACAGAACTGAAAAAAAGATCATAAAGCATGTAAAGGACAACTGATGGAAGATATGGAAATAATATATTCAATGTATGGTTATTATATTTTACGAAAGTATTCTGTAATGATTTTTTATCACTTGAGCGTACGTTCACTACACATTTATCTACTAATTATACAATAAAATTATAATTAATAATAATATTAATATCAGAAGGGGTTTTGGTGGATGTTAAATTAATTTTAATGGTTGAATTCATGAGTCGATTGAAGCTAGATTACCATGGAAAACCTGGAAGCACTGAATGGTCGTTTTGTCTTATTGTGGGACACCTTCGGCAGTGCGTACCCACGATCCCGCTTCGCGAGATTCGAGCCCAGGTCCTATCAGTCTCGAGCGCGATCGTCTAACCTCTAGACCACTGAGCCGGCCGGCATCCAATGTTGTTAATATCTAACTTCAACTAATCCATGAGATTGAATGACACATCCATCATTGTGTTCAGTAAGTTATTATTTCACAACAGACCTGGTTGAACTCCACTAGTCACTGCTTCTCACTAGACTTACTTACTCCTGTTAATCCTCGTGAAGGAGCATAGGCCGCTCACCAGCATTCTCCATCCAACCCTATCCTGGGCAATCCTTTCTAGCTCCGTCCAGTTGTAATTCATCATTTTCATATCTGCTTCTATAATCCGACGCAATGTGTTCTTTGGCCTTCCTCTTTTTCGCTTCCCTTCAGGATTCCAAGTTAGGGCTTGCCTCGTGATGCAGTTTGACGATTTGCGTAATGTATGTCCTATCCGCCTGTAGCTCTTATAGGGTTACTGCCGGTCCCAAGCCCGGGTAAAGGAGGAGGATTGGGCATGGGGTTAGCGTCCCCATCCCGTAGAAAACTAACTCGCCAAAAAAACGCTTCTCACTAGAACTCCAGGAAATACTTCTTGAAACCAGTCACTATTGAGCATATGTTGATTAATATCAGAAGGGATTTTTGTTGATATTATAGTAATTTTAAAAGTCAAGATCATGAGTCAATAATAATTATTATTATTGCTATTGTCTGAAAAAATAAATCCGAAAGTACCAACCCTTCCAATACACTTTCTGTTATCATATAGTATATTAGAAAAATGGAGTTCATTCACAAACTAATCGTTAACTTTCAACAAAATGATGCTACAAAGCTCAGAATTATCTTGATTACTTACACCTGTTACTCCTATAAGCCGCCGACCAGCATTCTCCAACCCACAATATCATGGGCCTTCCTTCCTAGTTTTATCCAATTATTGTCCATTTTTCTTATCTCTCTATTTCTTGACTTAATATGTTCTTTGATCTTCCTCTTTTCCTTTGTTTAGCCTTGAGGATTCCAGGTGAGGGCTTGCCTTGTGACACAGTTAGGTGCCTTCCTCAATGTGTGTCCTATCCACATCCATCACTTCTTCCCGATTTCTATCTCCACCAGAATCTGGTTTGTTCTCTCCCACAGTAGGTTGTTAATGATAATATCTGGCCGATTGGTCCGAAGTGTTTTGCGTAGACAGTTGTTACTGAAAACTTGTATCTTCTGGATGATGGCTTTCGTAGTTCTCCGAATTCCGTCCCATACAATAAACCTGTCTTGAGATTTGTATTGAAAATTTTGACTTTGGTGTTGGTTGACAGACAGTTGTTTTGAGTTCCAGATATTCTTCAATTGTAAATATGCTGCTCTTGCTTTACCGATCCGCGCCTTCACATCTGTATCAGATCCACCGTGTTCGTCAGTTATGTTGCTCAGATCTGTACAGGTCTTTACATCTTCCAAAGTTTTATATTAAAATTATCATAAGTCATAGTAAACGTAATACTTTCACAAGTTACAGTAGTGGTTTGTTGAGATTGCAGTAATTTCAGTGGTTGAATTTTATGAGTCGATTTAACCTAGACCCGTACTAAAAATCTGAAAGCACTAGATGTTCGTTTCTTCTTAGCATAAGATTCCTCAGCAGTGTATATCCACCACCACTTGAACCTCAAGACTTTTTGGTATCGTTTACGAACATTATACCTCTAGACAGACCACTCAACTGTTCATCATTGTCTTCAATGAATAACTCCTTCCAAACAATCTAATACTTTTAGATTTTCACTGATGATCTAGTTATTTTCATTTATCTATATCACACTTAAGGTAATAAGCTTTAATATAAGTCACAATAGGTGTATGATAATTTACTGATCTATAGTAATAATGACATAATTTATAAGTTTCATATTACAGATTATATAATCAAGGGTATATGTCAAATTCTACACAAATCTTTACCATATATGTATATATATCTATGCCAATTTCAATGGATTAGTATTAATAATGCAATTGTAGTAATTTTATATCATTGAATGGTACTTTTTTTTTCTTTGAATTTTATAATTCATAGATGGACCAATCAGATTTAAGAGAGTAGATTTTTAATTTTTTGGCGCGAGATTTATTTACTCATTTAATTACACAAAGTTTTGGCATTATAACTGATGTCAATTTGGAATGAAAACATTGAATATAATTCCTAACCCTAATCATCAATTGTAAATTATAATCCTTATCCATCCTACTGGTAGTTAACTCTAGTAATTGGGTGGATGTTCTCAAGATCACTTTAACATCTCATAAACGTCGTCCATAAATTATAGTCTTATCAATAATTCTAATCTTTCATTATCATATTGAATAATCAGTAGTATGTTAAGTATAGTTTAAACAATTTCTTCTATACTATGTCACTGAAAACAGTATATTATTATGTAGAGCTGAAGGACTCATGTGAGACTGAAGGTTCACTATTGATATTATGGATGGTTCGGTATTACTTTGGCAAGTTTTGCTGATTGTTCATGTACGAAATTGGTTTGATGGTTGACCGATTTCATTCATACCGGTGGTTGCTTTTCAGTGTTCCCGAGAGCCATTGTCATTGGGACATTGTGAGGCATGTCGCCATTGCTAACATTAACGAGTTTGACTGTCATGTAAGCGGAATAGGTCAACTTTGGCCTGTTCGTGCTGTGCATAATTGATTCACGCAATCATTGATCGTAATAACTATACATGTGATGTGAATGTGTATATGAATCGTGCGAATGGCCCACCAGGGTGCTTGGTACCTGTGTGGTTGCGCTACAGGATTGAGCTGTACCATTCAGATTGTAGCGTTAAAGCCTATACGATGTCTGGTTGTCCTGTGAAGCGTGATTGAGCTGTACTGCTCGGGTTATAAAGTTCCAGCCTGGGTGGTGCCTGGCTCTCCTGTATTGCCATTATAACTGATGTCACTTTGGAATGAAAACATTGAATATAATTCTTAATCCTAATTATCAACCATAAATCCTAATCTTTATTCTTCATACTGGTTTATAACTCTTATTTAGCCCTGGTAAGTGGGTGGATGTTCTCAAGGTCACTTTAACATCTCATAAACGTCGTCCATAAATTATAGTCTTATCAATAGTTCTGATCTTTCATTATCATATTGAATAATCAGTAGTATGTTAAGTATAGTTTAAACAATTTCTTCTATACTATGTCACTAGAAGATAATAACGTTTAATTAGATGTAATCATCTTATAGTAAGTTAGAGAATTCAAACAATGCCGCCAGATTACATAATCTATTCCAAACAATTCTCAAAATCAAATATTTTAGTACAAAGTACCTTATTACTATTCATGTGAATAAAAAAAAGAAAACTAAAAGTGGGATAAGTAAAAGTGGATAGTGTCTAGTAGTGGAAATCCAGTTTGACTCGCGTTTCGTCCTATTTGGGACTCGTCAGATGGATGTACCTAAATGCACAGTTGATGTCACCTGTGGGACTCGAACTTAGACCCGTTTGCTTCAAAAGGGCGGTGGGAGGTCTATGCTCCTCCACAAGGGGCAACAGGCGTATATAAGTACATTGTTACCTTTGCCATTTAATTCTTCTTAGTTGATAAAAAAATCTCGATGAGTTCATCTTATTAATTAGATGTAACATCCAAATCTATGTGTATTTGACAATAACTATGAAATTTTCATAATAAAGATTAAGTTATCCTAAATCACTAATGAATAATGATAGAAGTTAATTAGATTAAGTATAAATTGTAATTTAATAAACGAATGAGTGACAGATTTCCATGAAGTTATCCATCAATAATATATATAAATGGATGTTGTTACGAATAACAACCATAAAGGTTATTCACAATTGATTGATCACTGGATGGTGATCAATGTCATGTGTGTCAAAACCTTCTTAGTGAAGATCGAATCCTATCAACCAAGTTGTAATATGTTCAATAGTCTATGTGATTCGACATTGTGTGCACTATGTTGAGAGAGAATGGTGATTGAAGGTAGTTAACAGGAAATTCTGGGTGACCTAAGTTTCGTGCTCTTTAGCCCTTGTCATAAAAGTTATTAGAAGGAGGGAGTTCGTTTATAATGTATAAACAAATATACTTTGCTACTAATCAAGGAAGGTTATGTGATGGACCCTCAAGATATAATAACATGCAAAAGTTATATATTGAATGACAAAGTATGCTACTGATGTCGATAGATATAAGTAGTATGTATCATAAATCGAAAGTGAAATACCTGGTGGCAGAAGATTAAGAAAATTGAAGAAAAGAGAATGAGAATAGAGAATGATTGGTGTGTAAATGAAGGAACAATCAAATTTAGGACGACTGATTGGCATTTTGCAGACGAAGTAATAACTGTATGATTCTCAAATTTTATTAAAATATAATTCTGTAATTTTGTATTCGAATACATTCGATTGTTCCCACCTGTATGTCTCGTTCACTACATTTTCAATAGTTATGTAGTGAATATTACTCTGAAGTCCCATTTTGGGTAACTATCACAGATAGAGTTCAACTAAATTGTTAACTATTTCCCTACAATGATATTTTCGACGCGATGCATAGACGTATAAATCCAATAAGATTATTTGGTAAATAATCCAGGTCAATATTCCATGTAGTGTAGTCTGAGATAGTGGTACATCCAGCTGACAAGTCCCAAATAGAACGAAACACACATCCTGGATTCCACTGCTAGCCACTATCCATATTTGCTTAAAAAGCTTGTGATTTAAGGGTATATCGAGGCAATCCGCACAGCATGTACGTATACCAACATTTGACTGGTCAACTACAGTCCTAAGATACAAATAAAACAACACCAAGTGAATTTGAACTTCACTCCATTGTATAATCAAGTGGTTATCAGGATTCGGTATCTAAGTGGATAACGCGATAGCGTTTGAAGCGAACGGTACTGGGTTCGAGTCTCGGAGTGCACATCAACTCTAGGATACAGGTATATCCATCTGACGAGTTTTAAATAGGACAAATCGCGCTTCAAGCAAGATTCCACTATCTTAAATAACAATGGGAAGATATAAGTAGAACAATAATACTAAGTGGATTTATTAAATAACTCGGTAATTCTTTTTCTTTTGTTATCAAATATATTTGATTGACTTCATTTGTGTATTTGTTCATTACAATATCATACAACTAACAAGATAAACCATGAATATATATATACCTTATATAACTATAACTATTTGTTAAACTGTTATCATTAGATAATTTGGTGCTATTCACCTTTATTCCTTTTGGTTAGTTATATTTAGTTTCCAACTTGAATTTTTATAATGAAACTAATCAACTATTTCAACAGTTGAGATCATGAGTCAATTAAAGCTAGACCACCATGGAAAACCTGGAAGCACTGGACAGCCGTTTCGTCCATTGAAGCGCCTGGCGTGAGACTGGTATGTCCTGGATTTGAATCCCGTGAGGTGGGGTCGTGGATGCTCACTGATGAGGAGTCTCACAATAGGATGAGACGGCCGTCCGGTGCTTCCAGGTTTTCCATGGTGGTCCAGCTTCAATTGACTCATGATCTCAACTGTTGAACTTACTACAATCTCTACAAAACCCCTTCTGATGCTAATCAACTATTCCCAATCGATATCAATAGAAGGAAATATTACCATTATTGATATTTATTCCATTGGTAAAGACTTTTCTTTATTTTTTTTTGTGAGTGATGTAATTATGTAATCATTATGATTACCAATTTTAATCAATAATTGATGCAAATTAGTTTATCTATTTAATGATCTGATTTTTATTTTTTTTTCTTAGAAAAAAAATCAATATTTTTATCAGTTGATCAACCAAAAAACTCGATTTTTTGTTCTTATCAGAATAACGGTTTGTGGAGATTGTAGTAATTAAATAATTGAATTCATGAGTTGTACAATATCATGGATTGATTGAAGTTGGACATTAATACCGTTGGATGTTGGCCGCGTCTTGTTCCACGTGGTAGAATTGTGGATGCGCGTTGCTGAAGAGATTTATACTAGAACGGATTGGCCGTTCAATGATTCCAAGTTTCTCATAGTGGTCTCGCTTTAATCAAATCATGAATTCAACTAATAGAAATTGATTTTTCTTAAAGAAATATGGCAAGGCTATCAATAATGGACGAACCAATCAGATTTAGGATAACAGATCTTGGATTTTGGCGCGAAATTCACTTACCCATTCGTCCAAATAGCGTCTTGGCATCTTGGTACAAGTGGGCAACAGATAAATATGCGCCACACAGTAGGGATATATGAAGTGTGAATAAAAAGTGTTAAGTGATATAGTCTATAAAAAAAATATTAATAATAATAAGGATGAATTTCATCAAGTGAAGGTGAAATGTCTGAGTTCTGATCGGAGCGAGCATAGTATTTTGTGAAATATTTGCTATGTCATTAAATTTGTGTAAGGGCTGTGATACTTCCCTGGTGCCCAATGAAGCAGGTGGTTTCCTTAGGGGGCCACATCCGGAGCCTTTGACCTAAAGGTCTGATCCACAAGACAGTAGAGCATCGTAAGGAGATGCAGTCCCATGGTAGCCGGTCACCAACGATTGGTTCATACGCCGTTTGTTCCTTCAGGATACTGGAGCTCATATGAACCATTGGCTTGGAATCAGGGTATCCCAACTCCCCCCTTTTTGGCGTCGCTAAAAGGTCGTCCATAAATCATGATCCAATCAATCATGAAGACGTCAACTCGCTAAAAAACGCTAACACGAAGAAATGTAATTGCTAATCCTTGGACATTGTTTTAGTAATACTTTTTATGTTACTTATAAAAAGCAGTGACCAAACTACACTCAAATCGTCCAGATTCTAAATATGTGAACCTATTTTTCGGTTAAAAGCCATGACCAATGGAGTTCAATCAGGTCTATCGTGAGATAGTAGTTCACTGATGACAGTAGTAGATGTATCGCTCAATTTCATGGATGAGTCGAAGTTAGACATCAACGCCGTTGGATGCCGGTTGGCTCAGTTGTCTAGGGGTTAAGCGATCGCGCATGAAACTGATATGTCTTAACTTGGAATCTCGCGAGGTGGGATTGTAGATATAGACTGCTGAGGAATCCCATACTAAGACGAAACGTCCATCCAGTGCTTCCAGGTTTTCCATTGACTCATAATCTCAACTTTTAAAAAAATTGTATATCGAAATTGTTTTTTTCTCTCTTTCGATGTTCAGAAATATGATTTTTGTCATGATTACTGGGTTTCATCATCCTTAATTTCTTCTATTGACTTTCTGATGATAATTATAGCTCATTTGTTGTTCGTTTACAAGTCTGAACAATTCCAGACATATCATATGTCTGTACTGATATTCTATCTGAGGCATAAATACATATATACATACCAATGGATTGGTGTATACTATACCTTTTACATCTTATAGCTCTCTATTGTATCTTAGGTATCTAACTCACGTGTTAGGGTGGACAAGTTGTATGGGGGTGTCTGTGGATTGTACCTTAATCAGATGATCATAGAACGTGACATTATTTTGGGTTTGTTTTATATCAAGTGTGATTATTTTCCTTGTTTAATGTCTGAAAATCATCTAAATAATTTTTTGCTCATAGCTAACAGCTTGTTTGTGAATAGAGATGGAAAGTGATCTGTTCTTTTTTTTCTTTATCATTTTCATACAAACTGATGAGTGTAACAGTTAGTTTGTATTGCCATTGTAGTTTAGGGTTCGAATCTGAAACTTATGACCGTATAAACAAAAGGGATAGATGATTTACAGTAAATTGTATATTTATGTGATTATAGATTATCAATCATTGTTGAATTGTTTATTTTAAAGCAAACAACTTCAGTAGAGAGTATTGAACCCTTAGATTCTACATAACCCATAATGATGAATACTTTCTAATGATTACATTGAAGCAATGAAAATATACAGGAACTATACCGATTCAAACTTATAGAATATTTCAAGTGTGTTAGTTTCAAGCTAATGATAGTTTAAGAATAGAATAAAATTGAAATGAATGTTTTTTCCAGAGAGGGGTTTTATGGTTATTATAATAAGTTAATTGTTGAATTCGTGAATCAATTGAAGCTAGATCACCATGGAAAACCTGGAAGCATTGAACGGTCGTTTTGTCCTAGTATTGTCGTCCTAGTAGTGCTTATGCACGATCCCACACCCCGCGAAATTCGAATCCAGGTCCTATCAGTCTCGCGCATAAGCGCTTACCACTTGACCACTGAGCTGTCCGGCATCCAACAGTGTTAATATCTAACTTCAACCAATCCACGAAGTGGCACCACCGTCCACCATTGTCATCGGTGAATTGCTACCTCACAACAGACCCGATTGAACTCCACTCATCACTGCTTCTCAATAGAACTCCAGGAAATACTTCTTGGAGACCGTCACTATTGAGCATACGATGGTTATAATCAGAGAGGGGTTCTGTGGATATTATATTAATGTCAATAGTTGAGATCATGAGTCAATTGAAGCTGGACCACCATGGGACACTTGGAAGAACTGAACGTCCATTTCGTCCTAGTATGGGACTCCTCAGCAGTGCGTATCCATGATCCAGCCTCGTGAGATTCAAACCCAGGACCTATCAGTCTCGCGGATACTAGGACAAAACCGCTGTCCAGTTCTTCCAGGTTTTCCGTGGTGGTTTAGCTTGAATTGGCTCATGTATGTTTTTTTTTTGTTTGAATGTATATATAAAGCGAATTTTAGCTGATACAACAGAATTGTATTTCAGTTCGGTAAACTACAGTAATAATGATCAAATATTGAAGTTTCCGGTTAACCTATGGTAAATTCTATTTACGAACAATTGTGAGGAATCTTCTAATACAACACAATGTATATTAACTCCAATAGATTGAATCTCTGTCACACAGTATTAATTCAATATTCATGATCTATAAACTAAAATAGAAGACAGGAACAAACATGTAAATTTTATTTCTTGCATAAAAGTGAAAAAAATTGTAAAAAGATGAACTCCATATGTGCTAGGGTTGAAGTTATCACGAGTTCACTTAATCTGCGAACGAGAACAAAGACTCGGTGACCAAAGACCAGTAAGCGAGCTATTTGATGCATCTCAGCTCCGCTAACTAGAGGGAGAAGTCCAAGCTTGGAATGGGGAATTATATTCTGCAAACAACCAGAAACTAGCGATAACAACAAACACAATTCAAAACGTATATATACAGTACAAAATCGTCCTTGGGGAGAGTTACCAAATAGCATACTAAGAGACGCAACGGACCAATAGCATTTAAGATATTTCCCAGTGGGAAATACGACATGAAGGTGAAAAGAGCGCTTTTAGCACAAAAACAAAAAAATTCAAATTTTCTAAATAAAATTACAAAATTAGGTCCCTTCTCAAGTGAGTCCTGGGGATCTAACATCCCCAACAATATGCAATGACCTTGAAGTACATGATTGGAATAAGGAAACTAAACTGGATAACAATCAATCAGGTTACAATAAATGTTATGGAAGAATTATGAATAAAGAAAATGTCATTAAAGTTAGTCTTTAAAGTATAAGAATTAAATTCAATGATGAAGAAAAGTGTCATACTTACTCTTTAAATGATTGAAAAAGACTTCAGTTTATCTTCACACTAGTAAGAATATTATGTATATATATGCATGTTTGAAGATGCTTGCGAAACATTTTCTCCCACTTATTTACAATTGATTGATCACTGGATGATGATCAATGTCATGTATATCAAAACCTTCTTAGTGAAGATCGAATCCTACCGACCAAGTCGTATTATGTTCAATAGTCTGTGTGATTCGACATTAAGTGCATTATGTTGAGATAAGATGATGGTTAGAGGTAGTCAACAGGAAATTCTGGGTGATTTAAGTTTCGTGCTACATAGTAAGATGTACTTGTAATCTTGATGGAACTGATGCTCCCTGACGGGTTCGATCCCGTCAATCAGAGTTGATACTACACAACTATCCGGGCCGTGACTGTCCTCTTGTAAGTTTGAAATGTGTTAAGTTCTTCATAATTCAAATCGTACCCTATCTACCAATTTATAATATGACCACTAGTCTAGATTAATTCGACATTATGTTCAGGTACATCTTACTAACAAATATCAAATAATCCGTTACCGGTGGAGTTCAACCAGGTCTGTTGTGAGATATCAGCTCACTGAAGACAATGGTCTACGGTGGCGCAACTTCGTGGATTGGTTGAAGTTAGACATTAACACCGTTGATGACCGGCCGGCTCAGTGGTTAAGTGCTCGCGCGCGAAACCAGTAGGTCCTGGGTTCGAATCCCGCGGGGTGCGGGATCGTGGATGCGCGCTCCTGAGGAGTCTCATACTAGGACGAAACGGCCGTCCAGTGCTTCCAAGTTTTCCATGCTGATCTAGTTTCAATTGACTCATGATTTCAACCTGTGAAATTTCTAAGATTCTCCATAAAACCCATTCTGAAAATATCAAATAGCACAAAATCTAATTTCAAGGTTTCCTATCGACTATCACCAATCACCATTTTATTTATCTTCACCACTTAAGAATAAATTACTTATTTAAATAAAATCTATATGAACTACTAACAAACTATTCAAACAATTTATGTCATTGAATATTTCAATTTATACCATCAATAAGAAAGAAAGATAGTTAGTTAGTCAATTGAAGTTAATACAATGTTGTTCTTCCCTTTCTTCTTCTTCTTCTTCTTCTTCTTCTTCTTCTTCTTCTTTATTCTTGTTGTTTTACTGTAACGTGATAAATTAACTGATTTCTTTTTCTGATGGGGTGGGGTGGGGTTGGGAGTTATACGAATAAACATTATGACACGAATAGACTAAATTATGGACATATTTGATATTGATAGGATAAGATAGTTTCCCTTTTCTTTTTTCTCTTTTTCTTTCTTTTTTCTTTTTTTTTTGTTTTAGAGAAAAGACACTAACTTGTAATGAATTTTTCCTAGCAACTAATGTATATTATTATTATCCTTTTTTTTAGTAATACTATTATACATAACAATGTTCTTCTTCTTTAATGGAAACGTACAATATAAATTATCTGTTCGGTTTACATTTTGACAATGACAATAAGAATGATGTATAGTGTAGAATTAAAGTGATGGTGGTGAGGGGGGATGAATGGATGGATGGATGGAAGGAGGGCGGGAGGGAGGGAAGAACGTAGGGGAAAAGATTATTTCGATTATGATTGTTTTATCAATTTATATTTGGTATATTTACCTTTATTATTATCTATTTATTCTTTAAGCTAGTTTAGAATATGAAGAGGAGAATAGGAAAAGATGCTGGAATACGATAGGAATATATATATATATATATATATATATATATATATTATGGAAATCATTAAACGGAATCATGAGGTAAATACTAAATTAGTATCCTGAAGGAAATGGAAATATGAAAGACTAAAGAACACACTATTGTTAAGAATTGAAAGCAGATATGAAAAGGATGAATAGTAATTGGAAACAATTGGAAAGCATTGCTCAGGATAGAGTTGGATGGAGAGTGCTGGTGAGTGGCCTATTCTCCTCCACGAGGGGTAACACGAGTAAATAAATAAATAAGTAAGTAAGTAAGTATTTCAGAATATTGTTATGTCCCGACAAGAATAATGAATGGTAACTTTTGGGATCTATTGATGGATCAATACTGTACGCAAACTTTATCGCATAATTATTAAGTAACTAAACAATGCATATTCATATTCATCTTATTTTAAGCTTTATGTTGACCCATAAACTACTATTATACGTTTTACCATTCTTGAGTTATACCCAGTATATTAATTACTACCTCCCTCATTCACAGCCACATCTGGCTAATTCTTGTACAAATGTTGTTTTCTATTTTATGGTACGTTGTGGTCTGCTCGATTGGTATATAAACTCAGTACATTTGAAATATAGTAATTCATATCGCAGAGGCTCGGATTGGTGTTTTGGACTTAACTGGCTGGGCTAGGCGGAGAGCAGGGCCAATAGGACTCTAGGCTGCTCGCACGTGTTTTACGCCTCATTCATCTGATCGATAAGTCACTGCTCTTTAATTGGCGGTCACAGGTCATAACAAATATATACATATATTTTATAATGTAGAGAATATCTTCCTAGTAGTGTAAGCATTTACTTTTGACACTGGCTCAGTTTCGATCACAATGGAGTAGATGTATAAACTATCTGTCTTCCTTGAAACTATGATGTTAAAATAGCTTTAGATCTCTCTTTCTTCTTGTACTATGTCCTTAGATGCAATCTTTTTTTATGTATTACACTACTGAATTAACTACTTCTACGAATTTGTTGTTCATCTTGCTGTGCTAATGAGGTATGGCAACCGATACATATATGTGCCTGGACCTACGTTGTAGCTGGCTGACTGGACAATTAATAATATAGAGATTTGTAGAGAATTATCAGTGTTATTGATATCACAAATCTATTTAAGTTATACAACGATTTAAAACTAGGAAGCACTGAACAGTTGTTTCGTAACAATATGGGACTTCTAAATGGTGGTGAGCATGCGCAACTTCACTGAGGATTAAACCAAGGATTATTACATTCCACGGTAAACCTTTAAGGTATTGAGCCAGAATGCTATGATTTACATGTCTAACTTCAATAAGCCCAACAAACCTGGATATTGAATGAGAACTTTCGTCTAAATTTGATTGAATAGTTTCACAGTATTTGGGCGCCGAGTTAAACCTGTATATTGATATTAATACAAATAGATTATTTTTATTCATAACAATCTACTCAGTGTTCAATCTATTTGAAATTATCAAGTCAAACCTGTGACAAGTGCAATGCAAACGTATAGAATATCAGGCATTCACACACTGAAGATATTGGTAAATGATTGTGAATTTTAAAGAATTGATTAAAGTTCGAATCATACAATGCTAGGCGTTGGCTCAGAAGTAAAGTGTTTAGGTATGAAGCCGAAGGTCTTGAGTGTGACCTCCTCTCACGACATGGATGGACATCTCTAAGTGATCTCGTGAGAAGAGACAAGTATATTTGCACAACTGGTTCTTGGTTTTCACTATGCAATCAGATTTAGGATCACAGTAACAAATATAAGCCAGTTAAGGATATCCGTAGACAGTCAGGTATAGTTATGACAGAAACAAAGTAATTACCAGATTGTATGAAATTTCCGAAGATGATGAAATGGTCAAAACTTCTGGAAGGTGAATTAACACATTTACTTTTACGACATTAATTTCAGGTAGCGTATTCTATTTATGATCTAGCCCCATCCCATTTTTTGTGTATGATGAATTATACTACTTATAAAATATCCAGTAATCAGTTTCACTTTTTATAACCTTTTAACATATGTTGATGTATATTACCAAGTATCTACATAAACTGTTAATGTTCAGTTTATTTTATTGTTATCATAACTGTATATCCCTGAAAAGAAAACTTCTAATAGTTTCCTTCATTGCTGTTGTATTTATTGAACAGTTTTTCTATTGCATGTACTTTTCATCTTAGTGTTTCTTCTTATTATGGACTATTATCTGCCATTGTAGTCACATAACAACTGTTAGCTATTATATAGGCTTTTGTATGTTGTTGTAATTAACCTTTAAATATATATATATATATCCGTTTCGGGAATATTCTTTATTTGATTGTTTACTAGTACAGTAAACATCATAGATACCTTACGAATTAATGTTTGCAAATGATATTCCATATAAATTCACTTAGTATTGTTTGTTTGAATCTTCCAATTGATGTTTAGCACTGCAGTTGATCAGTCACTTATTAGTATATGTGCATCCTGTGAACATTGCCTCGATATAGCCTTAATTCGCAAGCATTCTAAGCAAACATGGATAGTGGATGGCAATCGAATCCAGGACGCGCGTTTCGTCCTATTTGGGACTTGTCAGCTGAATGTACCTGTACCTCAAACTTGATGCGCCGGAGTGAACATCAACTCTGAGGTACAGATGCATTCAGCTGATGCGTCCTAAATAAAAATAAACGCTCGTCCTGAATTACATTGCTGGACACTATACATCTTTTTATATAATGCTTGGATATTCCATATATTTTCGTAATAATAGTTCGTATTTCATATAAACTACACATTTTTGATCCTTAGCTTTTATGAATTAGTTGATCGTGTAATCAGAAGCTTTGATAGGACCTAGTAGTTATTTTTATACTGTACTACATATAAGCTTGAATTTAAGTTATTAACTACAGAAGTAACTCACCTATTGGTTCGTTGGTTCTCGTGTTACGTATGCCAAAACACTGCTTATCACGACGCGTCATGCTGACTAGTTTTGCGGATGGTTGGAAGAAAGATAGGGGCAGCCAACCCAAAAAGTGGCGTCAATCTATAAAGCTAGTAACTTCTGGCCTGAGCCACGTTGGTGGTAGATGCATACTAATTGTTTGGGGTCTGCACGACTATCGTAACCTGTAGTTGGAGACTCTGGGTGACATGACTCAGAATCGATCACAGTGGTGTAAATGTAAACACTCTTTTTCTTCTCTGAAACCATGAGATTGCATTACTTTATACCTTTCTGATTTGTGAGCGAGGATGATAATGATTGGTTTTCTGCTTGGTCAGACATGTAAATAATCTGACAGGTGTCAGATGAGTTATATATTCCCTATCTTTATTAATAATATCACTCATTATTGATTGTTCATTGTTGTTGGATTGTGTCGGGTTTTAGTGTGGTAATATATTTACGTTGTGGTCAGGCTAATCACGTGTTCTTTATCTGAGTTGTGTTGAACTACTTTAGAATAGGCACTGGAAGGGAATCTAGTGTAGATATTCGATTTAAGGTGAATTAACGTCGCATACGTGTAAATGTGGGAAACTAACCGTTATAAATTAGACGAAGTAAAACTGAGCGTTATAACACTTTCTTTCTATGAACTAATTCTTTCTCCCTGTATCTTACCATTCTATTCAATCTACTTTTGATATATTACTACTATTGTAGTAACTACTTCCATGAAATTGGTGTTCATCTTGTTGTGCTAATAATGTGTGGCAACTTTCTAAAATGCATATATGTGCCTGATCCTACATTGTAGATCACTGACTAACTGATTACCCTGTTTTGTATCACTTAAAACCTAGTTATGTAAAAATTATGATTTTGTTTGTTTTGTAATGCTGTGTGAACATTTAATTAATACATATGAACCTATGAGTTTATAAGTCATAGAAGACGTTTTTTGTCACCTAATTGATTATCGAGAGATCTCGGATCAATAAGAATTAGGATCCCAATCAAACTATTGATCAAGTGAAGTTCATTGGTCATATTTAAGTAAAGTGAATTAGTTTTAAGCAGACTCAATGTTACCCAATGAAACGGGTAATGTAGAACATGTATTTTTTATACTAGTGTGGTGTATGCTACTGATATCGACAGATATAAGTAGTATATATCATCAAACAAAAGTGAAATACCTGATAACAGAAGGTTAAGAAGACTCAGATTCAGTAGAACGTCTTCATTAGTCATCACTAAAGTATTGAGAAAAGTCGTTCGACAAATCAATTTTGTTGTATAGTTTTATCATTCAACTTTAAAGCTACATTGGTGACTTTCTTTTTCAGAGTGTTTTTAATCACATTTTTTAAAATATTCAGTCTCCGCTTAAACCAAATTGAAACTAGAACAAACTTTCACACTGTCTAAACAGTATACAAAATTAGTTCATTTGGTTTATTTAACATTTCATATACTTATGTGGTATGTACTACTGATATTGATAGATATAAGTAGTATGTACCATCAGTCGAAAGTGAAATACCTGGTGGTAGAAGGTTAAGAAGATCGAAGAAAAGCGAATGAGAAATGAAAGAACAATGAAGTTTCAGACGATTAATTTATATTTTTCATATGAAATATTCACTGTATGATTCAAAGATTTTACGAAGAGATTCAAATACATTTGATTATCCCCACTTGTGTTCTCAACACGCAAAAACAAATGCAGGAGAAGACACCCAGTATATCAGCAGCCTCAACAGCAGTAGGTCTGAACATACACAAAGGGAAAATTAGGGTTCTCCGATACAACACAGCATGCACTAATCGAATTACACTTGAAGGAGAAGAATTGGAAAATGCAAATACATTTACATATCTGGACAGCATCATTGATGTGCACGGTGGATCTGATGAAGATGTGAAGGCATGGATCAGAAAAGCAAGAGCAGCATACTTACAACTGAAAAACATCTGGAACTCAAAACAACTGCCTGTTAATCAACACTAAAATCAGAATTTTAAATACAAATATCAAGACAGTTCTATTGTATGGGGCGGAAACCTGGTTAACTACGAAAGCCATTAACCAGAAGATACAGATGTTCATTAACAGTTATCTACACAAAACACTTCGGATCCGTTGGTCAGATATTATCATTGACAACCTGTTGTGGGAGAGAACAAACCAGATCCCAGAAGAGGAAGGAGTCAGGAAGAAGTGCTGGATGTGGATAGGACACATGTTTAGGAAAGCACCCAACTTCGTTACAAGACAAACCCTCACATGGAATCATCAAGACCAAAGGAGAAGAGGAAGAACAAAGAACACCTTATGTCGAAAAATGGAGACAAATATGAGAAGAATGAATAACAATTGGATGGAACTAGAAAGGAAGGCCCAGGATATTGTGAGTTGGAGAATGCTGGTCGGTGGCTTATGCTCCATTTGGAGTAACAGTTGTAAGTAAGTAAGTATGCAACATGTGTTCTCATTCACTATATCAGAAAGAGATAAGACTTAATAAATCATTTATTGGTAAATCATTTATTATAAAAACGTTTAATGGTATCATTTGACGAGGTAAGTGTTGATACATTTGAATTCATACTTGACGATAGATGATGATGATGGTGACGATGATGAAATGATTCGTGATTGTGGTATTTCAATAGTATTTTGTAATTTATCAACTGTTTTTCTATTTAAATAAGCACCAATTAATAATTCATAAAATATTGCACCAATAATAGAACCAATATATGGTGCTACAATTGGAATCCAAAAATAATAATGATCTTTTTTGAATGCATCCAAACCTAATTCTATGCAGAAGAAGAAAAAAGTGGATTATAAAACCATGGAGATGCCAGAATTATAAAAGGTTAACAAGCATATACTTTAGAATCAAAGGCTTTCAAATGCCCTAGTACAGCCTAGGGTGCGGAGTGTTGGTTCTCCCTCTCGAAATGCTCTCACATAGCCGCCACGAAATTCCTACTTACTGCCTTCTTGTAGCATTACTTTTGTTTACGAAATTGAGAAGACGAAAAGCGAATGTACAGCACAGGCTTTTACCGGGTTGGTAGATATGGAGGATCTACCAAGGGCAGTTGGAAAACTCTGATTTCAAAACAATGATGAACAGGGGCTCGAGGGTCCCGAAGGAACAAATAGTGTATGAACCAATTATTCGTCACCGGCTACCATGGGACTACATCTCTTGATGTTGCTCCACTGCTTTAAAGATCAGACCTTTAGGTCGAACGCTCGGGTTGTGGTCCCCTAAGAACACCCCCTGCTTTGGTCTGGGCACTCGGGCAGTAGCCCAGTCCTCACACAAATCGAATGATTTATGTGGCGTGTATCTATTTGGTGTCTTCTTGTACCAATATTTGTGTTTAAATAAATAAATAAATAAATAAATATAATATAATCAGAGAGGGGGGTTTATGGAGACTGCAGTAATTTAATAATTAAATTCATGAGTCAATTAAAGCTAGGCCACCATGGAAAGTCTGGAAACATTGGAAGGCTATTTCATCGTAGTATGGGTCTCCTCAGCAGTGCGCATCCCCGAATCCAAGACCCATATCTTATATCAAGCATTATTAGTCTTCATCATGAACTGAATTTAGTTAGATAACTATTTAAGTTAAGAAAGAAATAGAAAAACAGGTTTTTCGTCCCACAATATGAACTTTTACAAATAAGAACCCATAGTCCCATAGAGGATCAAATCTAAGAAATTGTTTTCGCAACATAAACGCTTTATACCTTGAAACTATTGAGCTATCGTTTGATGATTTACATATCTAACTTCAAATAATTCACAGCGTTGTACAAATTAACCTACTGTGTGAAAGAACAAACCAGATCCCAGAGGAGGAAGAAATCAGGAAGAAGTGCTGGAAGTGGATAGGACACACATTGAGGAAATCACTGAACTGCGTCACAAAACAAACCCTCACATGGAATCCTGAAGGCCAAAGGAAAAGAGGAAGAACAAAGAACACATAACGCCAGGAAATGGAAATAGACATGACAGAAATGAACAAGAATTGGATGGAACTAGAAAAGGAGGCCCAGGACAGAGTGGGTTGGAGAATACTGGTCGGCGGCCTATGCTCCATTAGGAGTAACAGGCGGAAGTAAGTAAGTAAAGTAAGTATTTGTACAAATACCTTTGTATATCTCGTAACTGACTTAGTTATACTTTACTAATCATCATCGTTTCACCTTAAAACTATGATAAAATCGTCTAGAAATCATCGAATACTACAATCATATAGTTACCTACTTAAACTTGGTTAACAACAATTATTTAATTTAAATCGATATATTCTTTAAATTATGTAATTCAATAATCTATACAAACATCATGTAACTATATATATCATTTACTGATGAATGATATTTCTCTGTGGTGTCAGTTAATTTATTGATTTTGTAAACTATGTACACAATACTAGATTATTGATTAATTTCACAGGTTGAAATCATGAGTCAATTGAAGCTAGACCACCATGGAAAACCTGGAAGCACTGGACGGCCATTCTGTCCTAGTATGGGACTCCTCAGCAGTGCGCATCCACAACCCCGCACCCCGCGAGGTTCGAACCCAGGACCCGAACCCATTCTGATATTGATTAATTATTAGTTCCGTTTACTCAAATTTATTGATTAACCGAATATCGAATATGTTATGTAATTTATTATTATTACTGAAGATGTAGTCCAATTAGTAAGTGATGAGTAAATCAGTCTTCTTCTACAATCATGCTTTTCTCCCTGAATTCTTATTCCGTTGTGATGAATAACAAATCAAAATAGTTGCATTATGGTGTATGTTATTGATGTCGACAGATATAAGTGAAACGTTTTGTTTCAGAGGGCTAAAAATAAGATCAAAGAAAAGAGAATAAGAACAAAGAATGATCTGTGTGGTAACGAAGGGATAACGTAGTCTGAGACGATTGATTGACATGTATTGTATGGTTCTTAAATTTTATTAAGCTCTTCTGTAATTTTACTTTTAAATACATCCGATTGTTCCCACTTGTCTTTTCTTTTGTTCACCACAGTTTCAGTAGTTGAAATCAGCGCTTAGCTCAAATCATAACCTTGATAAATCAGTCTTGTTCCAATTCATTTCAATAATGATTCATAAATGGAATATTTTCATAATCTAACTTCATCTACAACACAGAAAACTCACAATAGATAATGGATCCAAGGTAGAAAAGGAATCATACTATTATTTTTTTTCTTGAATGTATCCCCAAAAGTTCATACAAATAGTTGAATACTCTTTTAGTATCAACAGCTTCCTCATTAATTTGGTTTATAAAATGTAAATCACGAAAGTAATTACACATAGAGTTATACTACTGATAAGTATAATAAGTAGTACATTTTATAACTCTTAATTTTATTCAAATGTCTTTTATCATTTAGTTAATTTGATGTTAAACAATATTGTCTAAATCACTAAGTTATTACATATATTTCAATCCTACGGGATATCACGGATTAGCAGTTCATTGAAATCACTTACTACAAATTTGGAAATGTTCAACTTGATAGTTGAATTCATGAGTCAATTGAAGTTAGACCACCATGGAATACGTGGAAGCACTGTGCGCATCCATTATCCCACCTTGAGAAATTCGAACTCAGGACCTATCGGTCTCGCACGCGAGCGCTTAACCACTTGACCACTGAGCTTGCATCCAATGGTGTTAATGCCTAACTTCAACCAATCCATGAAGTTGCTCCACCGTCCACCATTGTCATTATTAAATTACTATCTCACAACAGACCCGGTTGAACTTCACTGGTCACGGCATATGATGATTATAATCAGAAATGGGTTTCGAGAATATTATAGTAATTTAGTAGTTGAATTCATGAATCAATCGAAGTTAAACCTTCATGGAAAACCTAGAAGCACTGAGGGCCATTTCGTCCATGAACGTTGTTGTTTGCTTGATAATGACTGATTTAAGCTTTTGTTTCAATAAAAGGCTATTTGATTCACCTCTAAATGGTAAAGTGATGTAGACAGGCTTTTTCTCTGTCAAAGCTATAATAGGTCTCACTGTACCATGAACTTTCATCTATTTATGAATTTAAGAGGATAGTCATTTTCCATTAATGTTTTATGTAACAACCTGACATTATTTGTGGGGTCATTTGTACAAATACGATTAGGCCTGTTAAATAGGCATCTTATCAAACCTAATTGTATTGCACGGAACAATAACTATAATAGCTAAGGTATTGACCTATTCATGTTGATTTTCTAGCAATGAATCATGTGATTGAGCCATCTCCTCCATCTACTGGGAAGTATATCTAAGAAAGGGAAGCTGGTTGCTCTTCATCACTTCACATGAAAGACTATTATGGTTTTGGAGGGTGTTAAGTTTTACTTTATAAACATTTGATATATCAACATAGTTCTGATAATCTGCGTCGTATGACACTAGTGAAATTTATTAAAGGGATTAATTGCGTTAAATTTCTAATATTTTCATCATAACTTTTCTGCAAACATATGTTCTTCCTGATTTTCCATAATGTTCGGACGTTCCGTGTACCTATAAAAATTGTTGCTCTGGTTGTCAGAAGCGGCATCGGCCTCGTGACTTCCGAAGGAAATCGGCTTTTATCATTAGGCGTCATAACTCTTCTGAGTGAAGAGATTCTAATTCTCAGGGTAGTGTCGAAATGGTTTGAATTGATTTTTCTAGTTAGCGTTTTTTAGCGAGTTAGTTTTATACGGGATGAGTTCGGTAATTCCATGCCAACCCTCCTTCTTTATTGGGGCTTGGGATCGGCAGTAACTCTAGAAGAGCTTCAGGCGGATCAAGACAACTAGTGTAGCAGCAAACTCTGTATCAGTAAGCCTCGACACACACAAAGGAAAAAGCAAGATCCTCAAATTCAACACAGAGAACACCATCCCAATCACACTTGATTGCGAAACTGTGGAAGATATGGAACTTTCACGTACGTGAGAAACATCATCCATGAACAAAGAGGATCGGATGCAGACGTAAACATGAGAATTGGCAAAGCAAAGACAGCATACCTACAAGTGAATAACATATAGAACACAAAACAACTGTTTGTCAACCAATATCAAAGTCACAATCCTCAATACGAACGTCGAGATAGTTAGTTTTACTGTACAGAGCTGAAACTCGGACAACTATTACAACCATCATCAAGAAGGTACAAGCATCTGTAAATAGTTGTCTACGTAAGATACTCAACATTCATTGACCGGATACCATCAACAATAACCCACTGTGAAAGAGAACAAACTAGCTTCTAGTTGAATAAGAAATTAGGAAAAGACGATGTAAACCGATAGGCCATACATTACAGAAATCCCCAACATGAAATCCTGAATGGAGGCGGAAAGGAGGAAGGCCAAAGAACACGTTAAGTCGGGAAATAGAATGAGATATGAAAAAGATGAATAACAACTGGAAAGAGCTGGGAAGGATTACCCATGACAGGGTTGGATGGAGTGTGCTGATGGTTGGCCTATGCTCCTCCAGACGTAAATAAGTAACACATACATTGGATTGAATAGCCAAAGTAAACCAAAAACAAAACAAACAAAAAAGTCACAATATAATAATAAAAACAATATTCACTTACCACATAATGCAATTGTTATTCTTGGACCTAAATCACGTATTGGATTAATTGATGTACCAGCATTCATTGATAATGATGTAATTCGTCCAGATGTGAATAGAATTATATAAATTAATCGATAATTTTTTTGTATTTTATCATTTCTTTCATCCCTTATTAATAAAATAAATATTGTTGTCATGATAGTTAATAATAAACGATCAATAAAACATATTAAATGTGATCCATTAGGTGTTATTATAAATTGATTTAATATAATCAATTTTATGTTGTCATGGATACTAATATAATTATAATAATATAGATAATAAATCATTAAACTTGATAATAATGAACTAATTAATTGTATAATTGTTAATGGAATTACATAATGAAATGATAATTTATTAATCAATGCTAATGATAATGTAATCGATGGATTCATTAAACTATTATAACCTAATGGTTGAGTTATAATTTGTGATAATAATAATGCAATTGACCAACCAATTGATATATTGATATAATATAAATTATATTTTAATGTATTATGTATCATACTACTTAATCCAATTGTAATTAATATAAATGTACCAATAAATTCACTAAAACAAACATTTAATAAATGTTTATTATGAATAAAAGAAAATTTATGTTTGATTTTATATAAGAAATAGATATAGTTGTCATGGAGATTAATTTTATACATTCTCTTTAGTGAATAAAAATTGTACTATAAGTGTTATATGAATTATATTATTAATCATATTTTAAAAAAGACATGTGGGGGTGTTCTTTATTTTTTTTTTAATGATAATTGGTTTATTTATAATAGATTTATGTCAATACTTATTCCATTGCATCAATAAAATTGTAATATATATTATGTAATTCAAGGACTGTTATGTGATTGGTTCGTTTGTAGAGATTACTGTAGTGTTTTTTTAATGCTTACAGTGATAGTTAGTTAGTTATTTAGTTAGTTACTTACTTACTTACTTACTTACTTACTTACGCCTGTTACTCCGTGTGGAGAAGCATAGGCCAACCATCAGCACACTCCATCCAACCCTGTCATGGGTAATCCTTCCCAGCTCTTTCCAGTTGTTATTCATCTTTTTCATATCTCATTCTATTTCCCGACTTAACGTGTTCTTTGGCCTTCCTCCTTTCCGCCTCCATTCAGGATTTCATGTTGGGGATTTCTGTAATGTATGGCCTATCGGTTTACATCGTCTTTTCCTAATTTCTTATTCAACTAGAAGCTGGTTTGTTCTCTTTCACAGTGGGTTATTGTTGATGGTATCCGGTCAATGAATGTTGAGTATCTACGTAGACAACTATTTACAGATGCTTGTACCTTCTTGATGATGGTTGTAATAGTTGTCCGAGTTTCAGCTCTGTACAGTAGAACTAACTATCTCGACGTTCATATTGAATATGTGACTTTGATATTGGTTGACAGACAATTGTTTTGAGTTTCATAGGTTCTTCAATTGTAAGGTTGCGTCCATTAATAATGGTTGGTACTTAATAACTATGACCATCTGTCCAGTAGATAACCAATAAATGATGTTTATTCCTCATCTACGACAGATACAGAAGCTGGTTTTTCTACATGTTAAAGTATTAGGGTGGATACATCTGGAAAATGAGCGTAATTTCATATTGAGGGTACAGTGTGTTGGTTCTCCCTCTCGAAATGCCCTCACATGTCCACGTGCATAGAACCACCGCCACGGAACTCCTATTTACTGCCTTCTCGCACCACAGGTGTTGTTTACCAAAATCGACTGGACGAAAAGTGAATGCCCGGTGCCTTAAACGGATCAGCGGGTACGGATGATCCGCGTAGAGGAGTTCGAAAACCCTGAATTCAAACCAATGAAGTACATGGGCCCCAGGATCCTGAGAGAACAAATGGCGTATGACAAGATAGTTCGTTACCGGCTACGATGGGACTGCATCTTGTGACGGTGCTCCACTTCTTTGTAGATCAGACTTTTAGGTCAAAGGCTTTCAGTGTAGCCGGCTAAAGAAACCACCCGGTTCGGTGAGCACTATAATAATCCGCATGAAATTCAAGGGATAAATATTCAAAAACGAATATTTAGTTATAAAAATTGGAATTCCCATTGTAGTGAACAAGAACACAAGCGGTAACAATCGAATGTATTTTAACAAAAAACTACAGAACAGCTTAGTAAAATCTGAGAATCATACAGTGAATACTTCATTCGCAACATGACGATCAATCGTGTCAGACTTCGTTGTTTTTTGTTCCTGCAGCAATCATTCTCTGTCCTCGTTCTCTTTTCATTGATCTTCCTAACCCTTTCTTGCCATATGTTTCACTTTCGATTGTTTCCAAAAGTTAAAGTATTCACATGAATAAATCAAGAAAATAAAAGTAATTTCATGGTCATTGGGCATATTTAAATCAAAAATACTGTTTATGCAACCATATCAAGACAACATGTATATCACCGATCACATTATAGTTTATTTTAATAATTAAAACACTATTCATTGCTTATGAGACGTTAGATCGATGAAAACCTGCATCCTTGAATATTTGGGCTACCTGTTCCTGCCATCTGGATATTTCAACAAATTTTCTTTTTTATTTGTTTTAACACAGCACTATGCCCATTAGTCTCGTGACCTATTCAGCCGTGATTATGAAAAGTTTATGACCTTTCGTTGTACAAGTTACAAAACAGCCCAATCAGATACATCGTGGTTGCTGGCAATATTCAGAAGAGGGAATGTACATTAAATAAATGTTTACTGACTGGACTGCTAACATCTAACTGGAGATCACTCAATCTTTATCGTCAATAGTGTTTTGTTGTAGTATTCGCTAAGGTTAGGTTTGAGTCATTACTCAATCTAAGGTATAGGTTAAGGATACAGTACAGAGTTAGTATTGAAATTAGGATAACAAATAATATTGGCTAAATGAAAAGTTTTGGTGTATGAAGACTGATTTTCTGTCCTAACCCTGATCTCTTACAGTTAAGGGCATCTAGTCAGCCTAATAAGTTCATTAATCAAGTACGAGTAATATCATATAAACACTTATGACTAGTTAAGGTGATTAGTTTCCCAAGTTCTGGTAAGAATCCGTGACCAGTGGAGTTAAACCGTGTCCAGCGTGAAGACGCTACCCACTGAAGACAATGATATATGGTCACATAATATCGTTGACCGGATACCATCAAAAATAGCCTACTGAGGAAGTGATCAAATCAACTTACAGATAAAAAAGAAATTAGGAAAAGACGCTAAAAGTGGATGAGTCATACATTTCGACAAGTCCTAACTTGGAATCTTGAAGGAAAACGGAAATGTGGAAGGCCAAAGAACACTCTGTGTCTGGAATTGATAGCAAACACGAAAATTGAGTAGAAACTGGGGGAGGAGTGCATAGGACAGATAAAGAGTGCTGGCGGGTGGCCTCTGCTCCTCCATCAGGGGTAACAGGCGTAAGTAAGTATCAGTAAAAATAGTCTCAATTAGTTTGCAATATTTTTCGCCAAACATTTTATATGAAGAAAAGTTTTTAGGGGAAAGAGTATTTTACCAGCTTGTTTCATAAATAGTTGTTATTTGACATTTTTCCACAACACTTCAATATATCTGAAGTAATGTCAAGTTTTGCCAGATAATATTAGTATTTTAAGTGAAAAGAGGAAATTTAAATGACAAAATGTAACAGTCCATTAATAAAATATTGCTACTTAGTAATCCATAGAATAGAATGTAATGTGTTTGAAAACTTTTAACAGTATGACTGTATTAATCTAACATCTACAGCGTATACAAAGTGGAACAAGCCATAATGCTTATGTTTTCATTGACAATATTGTACGAAAGTAGGATTAAAGTCGCTTTTAAGATAAATTACAAGCACATCATCGAACAGCGTACCACAAATCTTAAAAAAACATAATGACTTAGATAAGCAAACCAATACATAATTATTTTGTAGGAAAGTCTTAAAAGGTTTGAATATATCAACGAGATCATAACAGAATTATGTTATATTGGGCAAAGTTGAAGCAAAATGGTGGTTGGGGGTGGTCAGTAGGAAACTCTGGACCCGATTTCCATGCTATTTGGCACCCGTCTGTAAGGTGTACCTGTACCGTGTCACTCGGTTTCACAATCAGAGACGATACCAACTTGGTCGTTAGGATTTGACCTACACTAACAAGGACTTGACACATATGACACTGATCACCACACAGTAATCAATCAATTGTAAATACATCTCACTCCTACAGAAGGTCAGCCACGGCCTCGATAGCCCATTGGTAACGGCTCTGACCGTAAAGCTGACTGACACAGGATTGAACCCGACAGGGTGCATCAGTTCCATCAAGATTACAAGTACATCTTACTAACTTGTGCTAAGTAGCAAGAATCCTAGGTCACCCAGAGTTTCGTGTTGACTACCTCCAACCATCATCTCATCTCAACATAATGCACGAAATTTCGAGTCACCTAAACTAGTGACCACACTATAACTTGGTTGATCCTCACTAAGAAGGACCTGGCATACGTGATATTGATCACCATCCAGTGATCAACGAATTGTGAGCAGAGTTATTATTATTAGTATTACTATCATTACTATATATATATATATATATATATATATATATTGTAATGAAGTCAATAAAATCAACTTCTACAGATTCGCACACAAAGAATAAACGTTGATTACATAATTCCATTTTGAAAAAAAGCAAACCAATGTAGAATAGAATAATGTATTGTATGCACATGTACCCACCTACAATTTGGATCAATATATTCAACCATTTAAAAAAGGTAAGTAAATGTTAAAAACAATTAAAGTCGTGCATACTATAATCATCATCATCATTATCACCATCATCATCACAGGAGTAATTATGTCAAATAATAATGAATCAATCTATCAAATACGCTATAATGCATTTATTAAACAATTAACAAATTATATTAATTTAACTAAATGGCCATTATTATGTAATTGTATTAATGAATTTATTGGTACAACAATATTTATTATATTTGGTTTAGGTGTTATGATTCAAACAAATATTCATTCAATAAATGATAAAAATATTGGACAATATTTATCTATATCAACAGGTTGGGGTATAGCTAAAATTATTGGTTTATTAATATCAACTAATGGTTGTGGGGGTGGTAGTGGTGATAGTGATGGTGACGATCATGATAGTAGTAACCATGGTAATCAATCAGGTTTATTAAATCCATCGATTACATTTGCATATTGTTTAATTGGTAAATTATCATTTCGTTATCTTATCCCATATAGTATAGTACAATTATTAGGATCAATATTTGGTACATTTATTATCATTTGTATTTATTGGGAAAATATACAATTATATGCTAAATTATATTCATATGGTAAATTAGAAATGAATTATACTGGTTCATTATTAGTCAATATACCTAATGTATCCCATCAATTATGTTTATTAGATTATATTATATCCAATACAATTTATTCATGGATTATATTAATCATTAATAATAATCATAATTTATCATATGAATTTCAATTAATTTATATTGGATTATTATTCACTGGTATTATTGGATCATTATCATTAAATATTGGTATTGGATTAAATCCAGCTAGTGATTTAGGTGCAAGAATAACAATATCATTATGTGGTAAATGATTGATTATGTAATATGTATATATTCCTTTTACTATACAGATATATATGTTTCTATGGTGAGATGGTCTTTGTGTGACGTTGAAATGATCTTGAGGATATCCATCTGGAAACTAGGACTGAATAATGACCACAAACCAGTTTGTTGAAGAATAAGGATTATGATTTATAATGGATGATTAGGATAATTTAGCCAAGTAGATCACTCCAAGAGATGTTATTTTATATCTGTTTAGTACTTCCACACATTGTAGTCTTGTTAGTTGAGACTATAATTTACGGACAACATTTGAGTGATGCTAAAACGACACTGAGGATGTTCACATACTAACTAAAATTAGATAATGATTATAACCCGAATCGAGAAATTAGAATAATGATGATTAAGGTTAAGTATTAGATTTAGGTTCTTCATCACGAGCTGAAATCAGCTATAATGCTAAAATGATATCTAACCTAGTGGATGAATGAATTTTGTGCCAAAATCGAAGATCTGTTATTTTATATCTGACTGATTCGTCCATAAATTACAGTCTTGCCATTTATTTTATAGTTAAGAGTGAAATTTAGGGTGTGTATTACGTAATATTTGAAATTTGTCAATTGGATGATCTTACATCCGAGTGTTGCTATTCACAATGAAATTGGAACTCAATGTGTTAAGCTTCAAACTTTGATGTTGTTCATACCCTGAAACTGATCCAATGTAGTTTTAATTATTATACTTATTATGCAAACTAGTTGCTATTTGGATTCAGTAGTTTAATGAATAAAGCGTTTGGTATTTGATGCAAAAAACATTGGACTCTAGTTTTGATGTAAACATTAACACTGGATTGTTAGTATATCCGTCTGAAGATTCCTCAATATAACGAAAAGAGAGCTCAAATAAACCGAAGCATCTAAATAAGTTTCATCTGTTAGATAATATTAATTACGTTGTGTAAACTTTACTAATGATGGCTAGAAGTGTAGTATGAGTGGGGATATTATCGAAATGAACTACATCACATCTTCAATTAAAATATGAAAGCAATTAGATTGATATTGTTATTTTCATGTTAACTGTATACTCGTCATATCCAATATAGCTCAAACTCTTTGGGTCTATTTGTCAAAATTGTTGGTTAGTTAGTGATATTTCAGTATCATTAATTTTTTAATTAAAGTCCTCGGTGCTTGGATATAGTAGACAAGAAACCCTGGTTGACGTAGATTTTGCACCAGCTGGAGCTCGTTAGTATGGTGTGCTTCCAACCTTAGATGGACTGTCGTTTCTTGTATGATTCATGCCCACGTTACTCAATTTCACAGTCTAAGATATTACCACTGAACTATTTGGATTCTAACTGAATTCCTAGAAGACTAGGGTGTATTTACGACTGATGTCACTTTAAGCAGAGATGGATAATGGCTATCAGTGCAATCCACGACTCGCGTTTCGTCCTGTTGAAAAGATACAAGTAATACAACACCAAGTGAATTTAAACTTCACCCCACTGCATAAGCAGGTGGGTGTCAGCACTCATTAGCTAAGTAGATAACCGATGATGTTTGAAGCGAAAGGTACTTGGTTCGAGTCCCACAGTGGACATCAACTCTGAGATGCAGGTACATCCAGCTGAAGAGTCCCAAAGAGGACAAAACGCGCGTCAAACTGGATTCTACTGCTAGCCACTATCGATCTTTACTTAAAAATTTTGTGACTTAAGACTATATCGAGGTAATTAGCTCAGGATGCACATATGCCAACAAGAGATTGATCAATTATAGTCCTAAATAACAATAGGAAGATACAAGTAAAACAACACCACATTTTATTTTATATTTACTAATCAATTTAGTTTGAATTTGATGTGATATAATTTTTTTTCCAGATTCATTAACACCTTTCTTTTCTTTTTGTTGTTCTTCTTTCTTTTTTGCTTCAATTTCATTGCCATGGCAACTCCCACCCACCCCCCCGAAATAAAAGGTTGGGGTATTCAAGCATTCAAAGCAAATAATTATTATTTTTGGTTACCATTAATTGGACCATATATAGGAGCAATAATTGGTTCATTATTTTATGGATTTATTATTAGTTTACATATAATACCATTATCTGATATTGATCAATATAAAATACAAAATAATCAATGTACAATAATTAATTCAAGTAGTAACTATTTACAAAGTAGTTTCATTGAAGAAATGAATGAAGATTTATTTAATATAACAGAAATTGATGATTGTTTTATAGATAGTGAAGAGACCATAGATTAAATATCCATTCACGACTATCTTTGTATTACATAATCATCATCACCATCATCATCCTAATCATAATCACCATGGTGATATTTTAAAATATCTCCCCCTTTTTTTAATCATCCAGTCAATTTTATCAATATAACTTCATATATGATGGAAATAATCTTGTAGGATTTTCAAATAATAAAAGTTGCCTAGTTGAAAATCTTTCTTTTTCTTATATTTGAATAAAGGTATATTGAAATGATTTCAGTCAGTAGAGTAATATTTGTGAAATAATAACAAACTAATGCAGTCTTCAGTAATGAGGATAGTAGGTTGGTGAACCTATATTAATCCTGACAGATTGCCTTCCAGTGAAGGTTCAGTTCCTCCTTAAGAAAGCCTGGGAACACTGGGCGATTGTTTCGTCCTAGTATAGGACTTATCAGTGGTGGTGCGCATTTAGGATCCAGCGAACTCTTAACCTCTAGATCACTGAGCTGGCTGACATCCAATAGTGTTAATGTCTGACTTCAACCAATCCACGAAATTGCGCGACCATCTTTAATTGTCAGAGGTAGATATCTGTCTCTGCCTAACATGGATTAGCTCCACCAGTCATGGCTTCTCAATAGAACTCGGAGAATTACATCAGAAAGTTAATCACTAGTGAGCACATGGTAATTATCAGTGTAGGACGAAACGACCGTTCAGTGCTTCCAGGTTTTCAATGGTGGTCTAACATTCATCGATCCATGATCTCAATCAAAAACTTAATAGTCTCCACAACCCGACACTGATAATTGATTGAATGTCCTTGCGGAGAGAGAAGGGAACTATCCTACTAATAGCCTATAATCTGAGTGGTTGGTAAGCGGGGAGGAAAAAGACGACTTGGCAGAAAGACTGTCCTATTTATTCGTGATTCGTACTAAGTCTAAAACGCATATGAATAAGTATTTGACTAGTGAGGCTGGCCAAAGAACATGTTACGTCGCGAAATAGAAGCATATATGGAAAGAATGAATAACAACTCGGAAGAGCCGAAAAGAATTGCCCAGGACAGGGTTTGGATGAAGAATGCTGATGGTTGACCTATGCTCCACCAAGAGGAGTAACAGACGTAAGTAAGTATGTAAGTAGTGAGGTTGGGAAAGATACAATTTCGACTGAGTTTTGTCCTGAGTTTGATGGCTTGACCGTGGAGCTTTCATCGTTCTTCTGGGTGACATCATCAGCACATCAGACAAGACGGAGGCCCTCTTTATCTTCGCCTACATGAACTTCAATTAGATGTCAAACGCCATGACATATCCTCACTTAAATCAATTCATGTGGTCACCTATGGACACACATTCAACTGGAAAAATGTTGAGATCTTGGATAGAGGCAATCAACATTGAGTTCTACAGGACAAGCTGTGAGTCATTTCTGCCTGAAGTTTGTGCAGATAATGTCGTTCAGAAGAACGTTGAAAACTCCACGACTAAACCATCCAGGTCAATGAACAAAATTTCATCGAAGTCACCCACCTGAGCTATAAATCTTCTCCACCATCTCAAAGATACATTTATTTTTCACTTAGGAAATAAGAGTAAAACAATGAAATACACAGATCACGTCCAACTTACAGTAGTTTTTTAATATAAACGGATATGACAGTAATTTATGAATTAAACAAAAGCTTATGATAAATAGAATAAAATTAGAATTCGCTGTTTGTAACCACATATCTATTTCTCTCTTCACATTAATTCCTGACTGAACAGTTGGATTAGGCTTCTGGTATGTTTTATGAAGAACTCACTATGGAAGATGTATATTTACAATTGATTAATCACTGGGTGATGATCAATGACATGTATGTCAGAACCTTTTTATTGAAGATCAAATCCTATCGAGCAAGTTATAATGTGCTCACTAGTCTGGATGACTCGACATTGAGTGCACTATGTTGAGATAAGATAGGTAGTCAACAGAAAACCTTGAACCTAAGTTTTGTACTACTTAGCACTCATCAGTAAGGTGTAGCTGTAATCTTGATGGAACTGATGTTTCCTACTGAATTCGGTCGCGTGTCACCCAGCTTCACAGTCAGAGACGTTAGCACTGGGCTATCCGGGTCCTGACTGACCTTCTGTAAGACTGAGAGGTATTTACAATTGATTGATCAGTGAGTGGTGATTAATTTCAGGTCCTTCTTAGTCCAGATCGAATCCTATCGACCACATATGTAAGCGTTCAATGAAGCGAGTAAACTGATATCTTGTACAAACTAATTGATAATTCTTTTCGATTGGGTTATAGTTACGTTTGTTCGGTGATAATATCTTAATAACGGAATCAATCAATATTTATTTCAATCACCTTGATATTACCGAAATCAGAAGAACAACTTACCGTACAATAGATATCAATAGTTACCATCAATTTTGTCGGTGAGTAAATGGAGCTTAGTCTTTGCTGTATATAAAGAAAGAGATAAACTTTCTTGTTATTGTTAATGAGGCTAGTATGATCGAGCAACTTATAGTGGAAGTCATCGATTAATGAGTAAGTTTGTTGATTTGTACGCTTTGTGAAGGTTGAATCAACGACTTTCTGCTTATCTAATGTCATAATAATCTTTTGTCGATAAACTAATCGTTTTGACTGATAACAAATGACTGCGAAATGTTTGCTCCTTTAACTTCAACAGCCAATCAACATGATGATAAACGTCCTGTTGCTATACTGTCCTCTGCTCATCTCTATCTATCATGACTCAGAAACTCATAAGTTCATATGGATTATTTACTTTGTCAAACAGCACCACACACATTGTATGAACATTCCATGTACCTAAATTAATGGTTACTCTGGTTGTCAGAAGGGCATCAACTCCGTAACTTCCGAAGAAACTGGACTTTCACCATGGACATCATAACTCTTTCAAATGAAGACCTTCGAACTCCCAGGGCAAAGTTTATATGGTTTGAATTATTGTTTCTGGTTAGCGTTTTTTAGCGAGTTAGTTTTCTACGAGATGAGGTCGCTCAATCCTACTCCTTCATCTGGGCTTGGGATCGGCAGTAGCCACAGAGGGGCTCCAGGCGGAGTTGAGGAAAGAACCCAACTGCGTCATAAGGCAACCCCCACTTAGAATCACCAAAATACAATGAGAAGAGGAGAACCAAATAACACATTACTTCGAGAAAGGGAGACAGACATGAGAAGAATAACAGTTGGATGGAACTAGAAAGGAAGGCTTAGGACAGAATCGGTTGAAGAAGGCTGGTCGACGGTCTATGCTCCATTGGAAGTAAAAGGCGTAAGTAAGTAATGATACGAAACTAAGTAGTAGGTCCATAATCAATTAATGACAATTTAGAGATGGTTGAATGTTTAACAGCAACTATGGCTTACAATTAGGTAAACACAAATACTATAACCTTAGTGCTTAATAATTACTGTCTCTGATCTACTACCAGTCTCCACTAATATATTCAACTAAGCTAAATCTGAACATTTACACAATGAAATAATTGCTATGGTGATTTGATATTCTAATTACGTAACTAATTAATTTACTTACAATCAAATAGACCAACCAGTTAGATATTAATATAAAATCAGAGAAATACAATAATGCAGTGATCTATTCGAAGCCAACACTTGTCTATGCTCACTTCTAATCATCATTAACGATCAGGAATTCATTTTGCTCAAATTATTCAATCTAAGTAACAATTGCATAACAAATAATACTGTAGTGAAATTTCTACGTGTGTGTGTGTGTGTGGGCCAATATCTTGATAATAATGCGTCATCAAGCCAATATAATATGGTATATAGTTGTTGTAGACATTATTTAAACAAGGGATATTGTTTACACAATATAAAATTCATTGACAAAGTTGTAATACACAGGTAGACACGTATAGAGAGATTTGTGTTTTCAACTTTTTGTGTGAATACATTTTCTTATCAGTATAGGGGTTGTGGAGATTATTAAGTTTTTGATTGAGATCATGAACTGATTGATGTTAGACCACCATTGAAGATCTGGAAACACTGGATGGTTGTTTCTTCGTGTTATGCCTCAAAGGGGGCGCCGATTATATGACAGTGACTTATCGATCGGATCAAGGATTCAGAGACTCAATAGTCTATTCTGGTCCGTTGTCCCCAACTCTGCTAACTCGATCAAAAAGTCTGGGTAAGGTGTAGAAAGTGTATTCTACAGACAAACAGCAGATAACAAGTCAAGTCAAGCACACAAATCAAGCGTATTTATACAAATATTTACAATCGATATTGTCATGGAAGATTTTTGAACATTAATCAACAATTGACTGCTATTTGAACATTTAATCGATAGTTCATCAATTGACCTATTTGTACATTTAATCGATAAGTAAATTACAAAAATTTGAGTTTTGGGGATCTATCGTCCCCAACACTTCGTATGATGGGACTCCTCAGTAGTATGCATTCACGATTCTGCTCGCGAGATCCGATGGTGGTCTCACATCAACCAGTTCATAATCTCATTCAAAAACTTAATAATCTTCACAACCCCTATACTAATAATTACCATGTGCTCATCAATGACTAACTTCGTGAGGGAATTCTCGGAGTTCTAGTGAGAAGTGGTGATCAGTGGAGCTAATCGGTGTCGGGTAGAGACAGATATCTACCTCAGTACAATGGAAGATTGTTGCGCAATTTCGCGAATATTTTTTCGTTAGAGATGATAATTATTTATTCCAAGTGGATACTTTTGGTATTTGATTATTTTCTCTTGAATATAATGAATGTGAAGAATATAACATTTCGTAAGAAAAATATATGAGTTGTCAAAGTTAAAATACAGCAAGTCGTTCAAGAATACCTAAAAACACGATCGAAGAGAATCGAAAGGCAGTGGTGTTGGTGATAATAATTTTGAAATTGATTATTGTTCATTTCGGTCTAGATACTAAACATGACTCAAATTCAGTAGAGTTTCTTCATTATTCACTATTAAAGCTTTCAGAACAGTCGGTTGACAAATCAATGTCGTTGCATAGTTTTATCATTCCGCTTTAAAGTTACATTGGTGGCTTTCTTTTGAATTGTGTTTTTTTCAACACTTTTTAAATATCCTGTTTCTGCTTAAGCCAAATTGAAACTAGAAGAACGTTTTACACTGTCCAAACAGTATACTCGAATTAGCTTTTATTGGCTCGTAATCTGACTCTATTAAGATTGTTTCTAATTGCTGTTCAGATATACATATCGTCATTCCTCGTATATAATTATCGACTTAGATCATGTTAGTGAATAACGGAATTAAATAAGTCAAATATAAGAATGGATGTTTGAATACATATATTTTCTACAATCATTGATCAGAACAGATAATCAGAGAGACGTAGCGAAGGAAGCGAAGAAGAGAGGGCGAAACAAAACGACGCGCGTTGGAGCCAACCCCATTTAATCAAGTGTTAATCAATATTTATAGTCACACAAAAATAGGTTACAGACATGTGATGAATGGGACAGGAAGGGCACACATACGCTCATATAGAAACAGTCGAGGTTGATAAATGGATAATTACTAAGGTCAAAACGTGACTCAAGAAGGATGAATAGATTGACCTGTCCAGAAGCTAGAATAGGGTATATAGGCTTAGCATTGTGACCGACACTACAAGCTCTTTTGATAAATCTAACATTTCATTTACTTTTGTGGTATGTGCCACTGATATCGATAGATATAAGTAGTATGTACCATCAATCGAAAGTGAAATATTTGGCAGCAGCAAGGTTAAAAAGATCAAAAAAAAAGAGAACGAAAACACAGAATGATTGATGTGAAAATGAAGAAACAGTCAAGTCTAAGACAATTGATTGACATTTTGCAAATGAATTATTACTCTTTGGTTATACTAAGAGATTCTGTAATTTCGTGTTCAACTACATTTGGTTGTTTCTAACTAGTGTTCTCATTCACTACATTTTTATTTTCCTGTGTTTTATACATTAGAAATTTGTAAAATATTTGCTTTTTCATTACAACTTGATATGACAGGAAAAAAGTTCATTTTTCGACTGATCTACTCATTATGAGTTTTATTCAACATTCAACATCCGTCTTGATTCAAGGTGAGGATCATTCAGTGTAGTATTTGTTACTGTTATCCCAGTATAATATTTTCTTCTATATAATATACGATATTCTTGTATTCACTTGACGAGAACGATGCTCAGTAAGTGATTTGTTATAACTAAGTATGTGATTTAATCCTAATTATTAATCAAAATGGGTGTACAATCAATATATAAATGAGTGTATTTTAGACTATTATGATTCGATTTGTCGTTGTCATAGTGTTTTGGGGCTAATAAATCTTCATTTATACCAGCCTTTGTATTTTTACTTTCACGTCGTGGGAATTGCAGAGGTCCCTCGTTCCGAGTATAAGTGATCAGCGGCTCTTTTCCGGCACAACAATCAGCGACGACCAAATATAACACAAATGTATATTTTGAGCTGATTTATCTTGATTTATTCTGACTCACAGTCTGTAGCATCAATATAGTCTGATGCCTTCTATATGTAAATGAGATCAGATACATGTAAACAGTATTATTATGATATTTGTATTACAAAACACATCACTTTTTTTCTTTTAAAAACTCTACTTGAATTATTTATGACCTACTAGAATAACAGCGCCTCTGAATAACACCACATTTTCAGGTTATGATGAAAAAAACAAGATTTCTGTTTGTGGTCCCAACACCTTGATTCTCAATAGATTTCTAGATATCAAATAATTAGATTAGTAGGACAGAACATTAGATTTGCGACTAGATAAACGGGCTCAATTAATCACAAAACCTAACGTCGTACAATCGGCTCAACTTGATACACTGACTAATCAGACATTAACTGAATGATAAGTGATCTATACTGACGGGAGCATGGTAACGATCAAGATGTGGCTTAATGTTCTTGAAAATAGATGTATGTCATTAGTCTAAAATCTGGGTTTACTCACTAAAGGTAAAGGGTAAGGTCGTTCATGGCCACTATCAATGATTGACATATCAGAACTAAGCAGTATTTCTTGGATTGCACTGGATTCCCAACTCAGTTCATTCCATGATGCGAACTGTAAAATTCAGAGATCTTCACAAGCACCTCAAAAGTAATAAGTAATCAAGGTCCCACTCCTACCCACGTCCCTACTACCATAAGGCTAGTAATCAAAAAGAAAAGGGCTTCCCAGACCGCTTATGGTGCCAACTGCTATGAAGAAACAACATGAGGACGATAATTGTATCTCAACTCCGTCGTTCGTCGAAACTACGGAATCGGCCTTGAATGTTATTTCCGTAGTGGTAGGGTTCACTGTCGCTACAGTACTGCACTATCTAAGCAGTACTGCGAGTTTATGTTAAGTCACCCCTGTCCACGGTTCTGGTTGACAGTGTGAAGAAATACACCAGTGGGATTATCAAGACAGGAGGGTATCGTACTATTGAAAGCAACTCTATCAATCCCCAGCAGTAAATCCAAATTGTCAAACACAGGCTTAATGAATCACACGACCATACGAGCCAGGACACGAGAGCATGCACCACTCAAATTACAGACTGCCACCGATACCTCAGGTATCTGTTAACTGCACTGGGTGAACGTTGGGAAAGAAAATGGCAAAAGCATAGATCCCAAAACGCTAAGAATGGAGGACGACAACGTTAGACAAAACTCCCTGATTTTATCTAGCGTCATAGTTGTGGAGAGTAGCTCAGTAGAAAATAGAGCAACCTTTTTATAAAGAACAGGAGACGAATACCATATAACGCTGAGTAAGGGTATCGCTTCATCCAAGCTGTACCACCTGTATTAGGGCAAAAACGTAACAAAAAGTGAACCTGTAGAATTATGGTCTACTATGATATTAGCACTGACCTAATCCTAAATTTGTAGATTTGTTATGGTATAACTGCCTAATCTATACGATCTTACATGGAAGTCACGTCAACGTCTACACCAAGTCACTGCATCTAAACAATTATCAATACATGGTAGAGAACAAGATTAGGCTAGATATATATAAGAGTCCACGCATTGCAGAAGAAGAAGAAATGAGTTTGCTAGGCAGGACGATTTTCAAATACTACAGGGTACTAAAAACGATTGGGATGATCATATAAATTAACAGTCACTTAGAAGACGTAACATCATTCATTACCGAGTTAGCCGAGGTGACTGAATCATGTTAGTGTTGCTATGATGCAAATTCCGCAAAGTACTTGATTCGAGGAATATAATGTCCCTCCACAGGCTCTAAAACTCAAAATGATGAGATAGTACTACGGCTACTATAAATGAGATTTGACCAAGTTGTACTAGCTGGAGGTTTCAACACCATCCCTAAATCTCAGCAATCAGATTATGAGCTCTACAGAGTGGTCTATTAATCGGCTTACCGTAGCCATTAGACGTTCATGACTGAACACGTGGGTGGCGTTGCCGAATGAAACGGGAATGGAAAGTCATCAAATTTGGATCATTTATTTACTATTGATCTGCTCCTAGATGATGTGTATACCCATGTACCAATCGGAAGTGATGACTGTCGTACAGTCGTGTTTTACGTCACTACAAGCGAGATACCCCGGAGAGATGAGAATGCTCCCTACATTAGGTTCATTAGTAAAGACCACACGATGACGAGCGAGCATTTTCAACACATCTTATGGATACGAGAGTTCCGGTGGCTAACTGTGGCCTACTACTCGGAGTTAGAGAGAGACACCTCTCTGAATACTATCTGATACAACGTACCTCAGGGTAAGCACACAATCGGAAGCAAAGGTTCTGTGTTACGTGAAGCACAGAACGCCTGCTGTTGGCCAGACAGAAGTCCTAGAACAAGTAGAAGTTCCGTAGTAGTATTAGTTCTCATGCGACCCATGTCGGTGAACATACGAAAACTGAGGGGATTTACATTCAGCATTGAACAAGTCGAAAGTGGTGGACGCTGGAACACTTGATAGGCACGACATGGAATGGCCATGCTGGCGTTGTCACTCCGTAACTTATCACTTCTCACAGTAAATATACTATTCTATACAGGGCCTAAATGTGTTCTTTAGGGGCGCTAAACATCATTTTAGTGATTGATACAATAGGAGTCAGCATAGATAGTGATGGAACTTCCACATAAGACCTTATTGATTGGGTATTTACAACACGGCAAATGTGTAAATGTGGATTGGGTTATTCTGGTTGTAAATATAAATGCACTAACATCTACCCAGACCACTATCCGACAAGTCCTTCTTAAAGATTTCGGTCACAGCCCTACTTGACACCGACAGACGCAACGCTAAAGTACACGGCGGTAGAAGATGTTTTCAGACCAAGCTAGCAGAAAAAACTCGAAGTAACCCCAAATATCTCTACAGATTATTGAACGGGCAAAAGTCAGTGAACAAGGTGGTCTGTATTCTTAAAGTACAGATCCTCAATGTCAGATTCATAGACCAACTAAACCGGAAGCCTGAAAACGTGGAACACATTTCAGGCATAGTGGCAGTTGACTGCTGGGAGATACCCGACTCCCCGGTAAGAGCTCAGGAGAATAAGATGTCTGGGCTCAAGTGATGTGAACAGGGAAACAAGAAGCCCTGAAAAACTACGAAAGATGTTTTTCGGGGCGTTATTCCATTTTATTTAAGGCTTGTAAAACACTGACATTTATTTTTGTCCCTAATTTATTCTACAGAACACAAGCTTTCGTTCGATGTATGATTCATTGCCATACTCTTTTTTGTTCCGAAGCTGCTGTAATTTAAACATCATATCTTGCACCCTATTTTCTACTCTAATTCCCAGCTTTGGACTTAATTTTATTTTTCCTAATTATTGTACGTTGTGGTTGGGTTATTCACTTATTTATTCATGTACCATTTTACACTAATCCGAACTTAAATCAGGATATCGGAAATAAGTCGAGTAGTGTTCCAGTTGTCTTGTCTTCTCTCATTCGCGTGCTTGTCAGCCAATCGGGTGAAAGGATGGCTTTCTCTCTACTCCACTTCGAACTCACGCGTGCTAGCCTCAAGGTTAGGTCGGTCAGCCTATCGCACCAAGGTCTTAATTTGGATTAGATAAGTATCCTCAGCACCAAAAGTGGGTAGACAGACCAAAGGACATAACACCAGGAATGTCACCAGGATGTGAAAACTCCAACTTGTAATCCTGAAGTGTTGCGTGAAATCTATCAGCATGCCAGTGTGTGACCTTGTCGTAAACACGCTAGATTCACACTAACTACCAAAAGAGTGAAAGAGGGCCATTTCCTCTCCGATCTTCAAAAAACGTGATAGAAAATACCCAGCTTGTTGCAGATCCATCTCCCTACCCCCCTTCAAATGCAGCAGAAGGTAGTGGAAGGACTGGTCAATGAATAAATGAGGGAATACAAGGGTAGAAACAACACCCACCATGAAGACCAATAGTGATTCAGGAAAAAGCAGGTCATGTACATCAGTCTCCTCATAGCATGAAACTGCTGTGCGTGAAGACAAGTTATACAGAATGGTCACGCCCGAAAGGCTGAACCGTGCCTTCGCCATCGTTGGCCTTCTGTCTGCGTTAAACCCTGAATACCTATTTTCACAGTTATTTCATGTTCAGCTTTGCAGATTGTGTGGTTAGGACCAATACCACTACATATCAAGCACTCCAAGCCACCCCAACCCTAACATATTACCAGAACATCATCACCACGCCTTCGAGGCGACCCTCAGAAGATTGCAGATCAAATTGCGAATACCTAAGTACATTCTCAATTTTTCTCATTAACACTTGTCCCCATTTAGAATGCTCCCCAGCCGAAGTGGCGATAGATCCATCAGTGGGTAGCCTTGAGAGGACACTTGACAACCAAATCCTCACTCATGGATTCCCATCTGAAGGCTGCTATTAAACGCAACTCCATTTCGTAAGTGTGGCCTTTAGCTTAGCAACCAATCAGAATGAGGCGGGCAATGGTGGTCAGGTTTCTTCGTTCTGTGCTTTTTCAGCTATTTCTTTTGTGTAGCTACAGAATTTAATGTTTCAGTGTGCTAAAATGCAGAGGTTAATGTAATACTCTGATTGTTGGGGCAAAATTTTTCTCTCATTTTGCTTTGTTTCCTGGGTTTTGGCTGCTGCTACTGAAGTAAATGCCTTTCTTCAGTCAAGCTGGCTAGTCTTATCCGTTTTGTTTTGACTTGTTTTCTAGATATCCAAAGCCAAGTTCGTTTTTCTAGCTAAAATAATTGTTGCTGCCGCCTGTGACTCTAACTGTCTGCGTGTTCGTCCCTAGCTGTCCTTTATGATGTTATCGGCAAAATGAATAGAAACAATCTCCGGTTTTCAATTTCCTTCAGTATTATGGACAACACTATCCCACCAACGAGTCAAACTAGTACAGAGTGCCCAGCAGTAGGGGATATAAGTACTGTTTTCGGAAGGACTTAGACTTCCAATAACCACAGATAAGTCACAGATGCTACCAATCTATTGCAAAGGGTTTGTTATGTAAAATATGCCATGTATCAGTGATAGAAGGGTTGTACTCGTGCGTTAAAGCAAGCTTAACATTGAAAAGCCGGAAATCTGCTGTCAGTGTGTAGTGTATGTTTGCTGTTTTGGCCATAAAAATAAGCCGAAGGGTCATGATCAGGGAGAAAAAGGTAATTAACTGTTGTTAGGCTCACTTCCTTATAGATCGCATTTCACCACTCGCAAATTTGTGCTTTTTTACGATATGATGTCAACCGGTACCTAATATGTTCACCCTTACACTGAAAAGTACTTGGAAATTTTCACCTTCATATTGGAATTATTTTGAGACAACTGTCTTCCAGTTTGAGTGCTTCGTACGCCCTGGGAGACTAGATTCCTACATTATTCGTAGTTCCAGTATAACTTTCTCACGCAGTAATTTCAAAGTAGACACCAGTCTTTCTAAATAAGCCTGTTAAGCTAATATCCATATTCTCTATTTCAGTTAATCGACGAAGACATGTACCACGTGCATCTGCTGTATACTACCATTTTACTCCACTTCTGTTATATTTTCTGAAAAATAAAGTTGCTATATGCAGCAAATACAGACTTGTTTGTTTTGATAGAGGTAGGGGGGTTCATGGGATTTTTAGCAGGACTGTTTCGTGCCTTAAAGTAACCCTCATGCTATTGATAGAAGAAACCAGACAAGTAGTGAATAGGTCTTTATTTCGATCTTAGCGCGGTCACAGTGGAGCGTGGGATTATCTGTTCAGACAAACAAAGGCTCTCAACATTCAATATAAGATAATAGGAATATAACGCTTATAAAAATAAGGAAGTGAATGAATACTTGAACAATACTGTTTTGGCATATGCTTGGTTGTTTGGGGTCAACTCTTAACCAACCAACCTAAGCTGTTACATTAGCTTCCCCCTAGAATCGACTTCCATAGGAACGTCGGTTCGATTAACCTATCTATCGAAAACACCTTAGTTCTATTTCTCATCCCAGGGAAAATTATCAACTCGCTCACTATTTGACTTACAATCAGTGACGACTAACGCTGTCAGCTGTCAACGATAGTCCATGGATGTCTCTTCATTTACTAGCTTGTCATCTTATTTTGTAGCATGTGATCTCTACAACTATCGCTGACGGTTTGCTGCGTGCTTTCAAGAGAAAGTGTGAGAATGTGGAATAAGAATATCTGAGGAAGTGCCGCGAGCGGGCTACCCAACACCATGTTGGTGAGGTACGATTTTTCCATGCTCAGACCGGCTATCAGGTGTTTACTCACCTGCCTCTTGAGTCGCCCTCAAGTAAAAAGTAAAGAAGAATCTACTTCAAAGGTAATGGTGAAAACCAATCAAACCTGAAGAACTGCTCCACTGCCTGCATAAAAATAATAAGATACAAAATGGAAATACATAAATATAATTGATAATTGTTCGGTTCCACGTAAGTGATTGGCCTCCAGAAAGGATTGGTATTCTGGAAGGAAATAGACATAGTGTAGCCATCTCGTGTACGAAAAGGTATGAAAACAAAAAAAAACTTTTTATAATGCATATATGTAAAAGTGTAAACTTGCTAGAAGTTGGACTCATTGTCAAACCCGATCAAATGTATGACCTTGGGCCTATGACGACCGCCTTTTATAACCAGGTACGTAACCAAGGGTGCATAGTTGTACTCCACAAAACGGAAAAGAATATACGGTTAAGGAGGAAAAAAATTGTGTAGATTATGAGGATCAAGTACAGTTGTGTCAAATACTCTTTTCTGGTTTGATCTAAGTATGTATGATATATTGAAGCAATATTTCGTCAATTCATCCAAGTAACGAATTTGTCTGCACCTTAGAAGTAAGTCCTATTACTCATTAGTATTATGATGATTAATCGGTAAAAGGAAAAAAATGCAGTGTGGTCTAATGGCTAGGCACACGGTCTAGCATTCAGGAGGGCAGAGGTTCGAGTGCGTGGGGCCCGCGTTTTTGTTCACCAAAACCCCCTTCAATACGATGTTTGTTGGCCATAAGTTGCTCAGATATGAGAGAAAGATAACAGGAGGACGGATTGATATGTCAAAGTGCCATATTGGAATAGTACAAGTTCTTTGTTTATTAATAATAATACTATAGAAAAAACTACAAGTTTGGTAGATTTCCATTTTACGTTATAATTAAACCAACGAGAGAAAAAAGAGTATATATATAAGTTATTGACATAACATGTCTTTTTTATAACGCTAGTGTTAAGTTCCAGGATTTTGTATGGACCACTAATAATAATTGGTTTAACGTTAGCATAGCCGTGATATTCATATCGTCAGTTCAATGTTATGATTACTAAACAGTTCCCTTATAAGTTGTGTTTAGAATTAGGTATGTGGAATCAATGCGGCTAACATAGTAACCTTACAGTAACGCACTGTACTATATTTTCACAGTTATTGATTCTTAAATGTCAGAAATTTTAAAAAAAATCTGAATGTTGCCAATAAAGATGGGTTATATGATCACACTAAAAAGCATGCTAAAGGAGAACTGGTTAAGTTATTGCATAAGTTTCCTAAATAGGAAAAAATGATGAGAACCTTAATAAGTACTTGACCACGGTTTAATCCAAAATGTTTTGTCTAAAAACCACTTATTAATAGTAGTATTGATCGTATCAAGCTACTAAACATATCCTCAACCGAAAACTTTTAGAAGTAGTTCATATGGTATATATGTATAGCCAGTCTACGTGAAAAATGTATATAGATATATAAGAAGTACAGCCAACATAGTTAATTAACCAGAAAAAGAAATTATAAAACTCGCCTGGGTTGCTTTTTGAATTCGTTGTATTTGCCAGTGTTAGTTGTATGAGTTTGATTAAAATCCTCAGCCATCGTTTCGGAATACCTAGCTTATGTGTCCAGTATTTTTAAAAAATTATTAACATAACACTTATATATCAAAGGTAAAAGGTCTGGGGAGTTGTAGGTGAGGCGGAATGAGGAAAAAATATTTTTAAGTAAATGCAGGGTCTGATTAGCTACGTGATTAGATTTTATCCTGCAGCCGAAACTGTCAACATCCTTGACTGACTGATCGGATGTGCCCAGCGAACCGTTTTAGTCATTTGTAAAGATTTATCATCTTTACATTTCGATTCCGTAATGGATTTGTCAGTTAAACGATCTAACAACACGTATGGTGGTTCATGATCTAGATAAGCCGGCTTTAGCCTATCAATACTTACTGTGTCGATGTTTCCATGTTTTTCTATCACGAAATATTTAGATTTTCTTGAGACGACTTTGAAAGGACCTTCAAATGGAGGACTGAGTGGTGCTTTTATTTTGTCACATCTTATCCAGACGTGCGTGCAATTGCTTAGGTCTTTAGGTATATATACGGCGCGCGATTGTTCACGAGTATTAATCGGCTTAAGTTTAGACATGTGGTCCCGTAGTTGATCTACATAATTTTCTAAATTAAGTTTTTGACTGTTAGTATTAGGGTTAATAAATTCACCTGGTAGTCTCAGAGTTGTTCCGAAAACCAGTTCCGCAGCTGAACACTGTGCGTCAGTTTTGACAGATGTTCGTATTCCCAACATAACTAATGGTAGGAATTCTGTCCACTGATTGGGGTTTGAGTGAGATATAAGGGCGGTTTTTAGCTGACGGTGAAAACGTTCTACCATCCCATTAGCCTGAGGATGATATGCAGTGCAGCGTATCCTATTGGAGCCTAGAAGTTTAGCCAAGTTATTAAATAGTTCGGATTCGAATTGCGCTCCTCTATCCGTCGTTATTGTTATGGGTGTACCAAAAATGGTTACCCAGTTCTGCATGAAAACCTTGGCTACTGTTTCTGCTGTGATATCCGCTATCGGGATGGCTAGAACGTCGGGCTCACCACTTTCGTGCCTTAAAGTAACCCTCGTGCTATTGATAGAAGAAACCAGACAAGTAGTGAATAGGTCTTTATTTCGATCTTAGCGCGGTCACAGTGGAGCGTGGGATTATCTGTTCAGACAAACAAAGGCTCTCAACATTCAATATAAGATAATAGGAAATATAACGCTTATAAAAAATAAGGAAGTGAATGAATACTTGAACAATACTGTTTTGGCATATGCTTGCTTGTTTGGGGTCGACTCTTAACCAACCAACCTAAGCTGTTACAACTGTATTAATATTCTCACCAAGGAGCTAAGCGAGTGCGTATACCAATGTAAGGTACCATACAGGGTGCCTTTGAGTTACTAGTGTTCCATTAGTGCGGGTAGGGGCATTGCTTGTTTACCATATGGCATTTGAGTAAGGAGCTATAAGATTAGACGCGGGTGATGTTAGGATGTGTAACGCGTGTCCATCCATCAGCTGCCGTGACAACTTATGGTGGTTAAAATAAGTTATGAGAGGACCCGAGTCTGCAGGTTTCCCAAGAAAATGACGAAGATATGTACTAAATCACTTAAATTTACTACATATGAACTGGATGATGAGAGGCTCGTATATCACAAGTTTCTTGCAACGATTAAGTAGATAAAACAAAGTAGCATTGGATTCAAAAATTTATTCAGGAACTTTCATTAAGAATCGAATATCAAACAAAGGTTTTGTAGATCGCCAACGTAGATGATCTATGTCGAAATGATTGGAGGCCTACTCGAGTTAGACGTGAATGGTGTGACGAACCAGCTAACGTCGAAGTCACACCTCGTGGTCAGCACCTTACGTGGATTGCCCCCATTGACGTATCAAGGTACTATAGACGCTTTGAAGACTGTACAACACAAAGAACGTTATTACCGAAATATATTAATTAAAGTAGATACAGGCGAAAGTAAGACCACTGCCGCATGGCCCCTACAGTTTAAACGAAGTCCCCGTTTAAAAGTTGCACTGGTAATGTTAAGCTGCAGTCTTTGTTGTTTTTTCCAAACGAAAGAGTAAAAGAAGTAACCCAAAAAGTACTGGAAGTGGTTGTGAGACTAAAATGGACATCCAGAATCCTCTTTATAGTCTTCTGTTAGTTGGGTCTCCCGTAAACAGTTTCATAGGGCCATAGTTCTATGGGCGAAACAGTTCTTACGTACAGTGTAACGCAGTCAGATGTGGTGAATAAAAATTAAAAACAGAGAAAAATTAACAACATAATCTAGTTATTTAATTAAAGATACATTATGAAATGACAAAATCTGTGGTTACTTGAACGCACAGATGACCGTTATTACACTGGGCGATACATTAAGTTTACATGGTTGCGTTGTGGATAAATTCACCCCATCTGAACCATCTGCATGTCTTACAAATCACCACGGTAATTATTAACGTATAACCAGCACCTACTTCATATCTCACTTGTAATCATCTCCGTTTCCCTCTAATTGAATCACCTCTATCTACTTACAAATTACCGACTAAGTGAATTATTTATTTGTTCATGAAACAATGGTCTTCTCTTAGCCCTTGGATTGACATTTTATCATTTTTACATCGCAAGCAACCAACCTCTTCTTGCCTGATTATGTGATAGCCACTGGTATCCAGAATCCCTACTTCCCTGAGAAAAAGGCATAAACTCGATGTACAGTATATACTCTAGTGTCAGTTATATACGTGAACAGATCTAAGTAGTATGTAGCAAAGAAAGAAATTCTCGATACTCTCATGGATACAGCTACTCCACATGCTAGAGTAAAAATGAAGAACATTTGCATTTTTCAAATTATTTGTTTTATTTGACGTAGCCAATGTAACTTAAGGGTCATAAAAAACGTACTAATTTGAAATAGCGTGACAATTTGGCCAAATATCGTTTAATAATGCCCGAAGAAAATAAACCCATAAAAGTTAAAATTATTAGCATGGGAGATGAAGACACGGGAAGGTATGTTCTCACTTCTGCTAAAATCCAGACATGTCTGATCAAACGGTTTTGTGAGAAACGTTTTGTTTCAAAGTACTTACCAACGATCGGTATAGACTATGGTGTATTCAGGTAATGTTATGACATAAACTTATATGGCAGAACCAAGGTAGGAAACAATGAGCTACGCGTTGATATATTTGACATGTCTGGAAATCCTTCATTTACGATATTCGAAATGAATTCTATAAAGATACAAATGGTGCTATTTTGACTTTTGACGTAACAAACAGAAAAACTTTTGAAAATCTGATTCGGTGGGTTCATGAGTTGCATTTCGAATCCGGTGAAGCTAATTCGGTTTCATCTCCCGTCATAATTCTTTGCGGTAACAAGGTATTGCTACATTTGTCCATTACTGAGTTTACTTAAATTTGTCGAACCAGTTTTTTTTTCAGATTTAGCTTATTTTACCTCATTTGAGTGCAAATATATGTCATGATTTTTGGTTATACGATTTCACCCCGTGTATGTGATACCTAAAGTTAGGCGTGCTAGGTTCGGCTTATATAAAAGAATGATCACGTCAATTTGTCGGGAAGTTGTTTCGCTTTATGACTTTCCATCCTTTTTCACAATTTTTACATATTTCTTTATGCCACGATGTGATTGGCTCGATTTGTCTTCTCAAGGAATTCAGTAAGAATTGATGTGTTTCAGCACATTGACACATAGAATAGCTGTTATATAATATGATCTTATTGATTGTGTTAGTAAGTTAATGTTTCCAGAATGCTTATCTATACTTTTTTGACGCTTTCTATAAGTATCATAATTCTTTTGAACATATTTTACTCACTTATCTTCACAAAGTTTATCTTAAGGAATAAGTAAAATACACAGTCAGTTAGAAAAGTTGGAACTCACTGATGCACATATTGTAGTCATTTTCGTGATGAGAAAGGCACTTTTCAACATGTTTCTACATCAACGCTTATAATTATATCGAACAATCCCTGTTTAACTTAACGGAATTGTTTTTTTTGAATATAATTGTGTTAACTCTTTTCAACAAGATCAGTCTATAAAGGTTTGTTAGATTCGAATGTAATTGTACTCCGCAGGTTGATAAAGCGCCAAGAGCAGTGAGTTATTATGAAGTATCTGAATGGGCAGCAATACATCAGTATCCATACCTTGAAACATCCGCACTTAGTGGTCATGGAGTTACAGAAACTTTTAATGTAAGTATCATTTTGAAAAATTATTAAGCTGAGTCTTTTGTCAGGTTTATATTGGCTACATACAGATCAGTTATGTGATCTAGTTTTATTTAAAAATGATATTATTGTGTGGCAGCTTCTTGTGTGTATATAACTTATTCATTATGTGTGGTACTAAACAAGTTGAAATCTTTCAACATTTTTTCCTTAAATTAAAGTTCTGATGCATTGATATATAATTTAAGGATGAATTATAAACTCTGTCGCTCGCTACTTACCATAGATTTATACAACAGTTTGTGTCAAAAATGTCGTATAATGAGACTTTGGTTTTACAATACTGATGTAGAGTAAATGTATTTTAGTCTTGAGAATTTATTTGTTAGATTAATTAATAATTTAAATTACACATCTATGTTACCTGGACATCAGGCAGAAAATTTGTAGTTCCTTACACCCTCTGATGCATTTAACTGATTTAGTCTCATTACGTTATTACGTTGTAACTTTAATTAGCGTTCTACAATAAGTCTTGTGATTATTAAGTGTCTCAATTCATTTACTAGGGTTTCATAGTTCCAGTTTGTGTTTTTAGCACACTTTATAAAGGTCGATAGTAATAAATCTCCAGTTTTCTTATTTTGCTTATCATTAGTTTTTATGTGTTGATGTATGGTAACACGCAAATTTCCCATTTGTCCTACATTAAACCACGCAGTAATAGTACCGTAAGTGAGTAAATTCTGAAACACTTACTCTAGAGCTAGAGTAAGTTAAAAGTGCACTATTAATAATGTCTTTAAAATATTTCATTTATGTAATAAAGCCCATGGATTATCATTGTCTGACTTGAAAATGCAGTGTTTGTAAAGGGATGCTAGCCAGTAATTCGTGTTGTGACCTCCTGTAAAATAAACCACCTCTTATTTCAACATGTAATATTGTTAGAATTAGATACGGAACAGGGATTGTTAGATAGAATGGCGTAAGTCATAATTTAGTTACGAGACATATATTCAAAGTTGGTAAGCATGTATTAAACAAAATGATTCAGTTGAAACAAAATGAAATAAGGTTCTAATGCTTTATTGAGAAGTAATAAAAATTTCTAAGGCGTAATAACTTTGGCCCACCATAACCGTTGGTGTACTCAACGCAATCATATATTTGAATTGCAACTACCGGAGAAATTTGAGCATTTCACTCAATTTACGACTTATCAATTGAATTTACTTGAATCTAAGAATTAATTCCCATACTCACACTTGAATTCAGCATCTCTCTCTTCAAAGTTTAACGCTTCATCCCTTAAACAAGTAGTGCACATCATTACCAACTTGTTCAATGGATATGATACTTATTAAAATGATTCGCTCAAAATGTACATATGACAACAAAGACTGATTAGAATTCATTCTTGAAAATCAAAAACGGAAAAATACAAACATTTACGAAGAACTAATGTAACCAGTTGCCAACGACTCAGTTGCGTAACCATTGAATGTACTTCAGTTACCCTCAATCAGACATAATAATTCAAGTCAGCTGTGTACTATTAATTATGGCTGAACTTAAATTTCTGAGGAAATACATGTCAACAATTGGTTAACAATTTGGTTTAAATTTTCGAAGGGATAAATATATATTTGTGTAAATGGGTTGTGCAAATACTCTTGATTTGATTGGCTAATAACTTTATTGACTGGTATTAGTTATCCGTGAAGAATAAAAATGTAAATTATATCAAAGTTGTTTGTTCAAGAAAGGACTGTGTACTGACAGAGACTAGAAATATAAACAACAGGAATCTACAAATTAGTCAACCAGCCATATGGAATGTAGAACCCGACACAAATGTTCATTGACTCAAGTTGCTGCACAACATCAGTACAAGGTAATAAGGTTATCAAGACAAATATCAGAGTATTAGAAGTAACTTTAATATTACTGGTAATAGAAACAATTAAATATTGGATGAAGGAAAAAAAGTACTGAGAGATTTCAGAAATCAGAGTCTAACGGAAGATAGAATGAATTCTCACACACCATTGACAACAGTTTCGATTCCTATCAACCACTGGTTACAATAATCTTGTGAAGCCCAAGGAGGTAGTCTATACCCATTAACACAGCTCAGTCCAATGATTAATGATTTTATGGACAAGTGACATATTTTAGTTTTACCACCTTAGCTTTCTTCAAACCTAATCCTACATCATACAGTATCGCCTGTTGATGTACAGAGTGACTGAATGTATGTAACACAAGTTTCGACCACATCAGTTGTTGATGATCCACTATCTCATCAGTCGATTTGTCACCTCTATCTAGTTATTTATTTATTTAAACACATAAACATTGGTACAAGGAGACAGCAAACAGATATGCGTCACACAGGTCACTTGATTTAGGTTTGGATACTGACCGGGTGCCCAAACCGAAGCAGGTGGTTTCCTGAGGGGGCCACAACCGGAACCTACGAACTAAAGGTCTGATCCCCAAGGTAGTGGAGCAACGTAAGGAGATGTAGTCACATTGTAGCCGGTGACCAACAACTGGATCATACGCCATTTGTTTCCTTAGGATCCTTGAGCCCATTTACATCATCGGTTTGGTACCAGGTTTTTCCGTATTCTCTTAGGTAGATCCTCCATATCCACCAACCCGGTTAGAGCATCGGACATTCGCTTTTCATCCTCCTAACTTCGTGATCCTAGAAGACAGTGAGTAGGACTTCCCTGACAGTGGTTGTATGCACGTGACCATGTGAGAGCATTTCGAGAGGTAGAGCTGAATCTCTCCACTCTCAGCCCTACCTATTACCCTACCCCTAACCTCGGTGGTCCCAAAGTACACGAAGAATGCCTTAACGACCAAGTTTACTTTAAATTTGCTAATTTGAAATATGCGCATAATCCATTTTTCCCCCTTTTGGTTGTATATTTAAAACAAATCTTTTTTCCAGACTTTATTTGAAAGTATTATTAATCCAGAAATCTATCAATCTTATATACCGAATCATGTTCATTTTCATCAAAATTTAAATAATCCTACATATCAAGAAACGAATTCCATACATCATAATTCAACAATGAATATTCCAAAATCTAATTCAAAATTGAATCATTCATTTAAACAATTCAATATGTCTTCTTCACCATCATCAACCGCTTCATTTAAATCAAATCAAAATGAACCATGTAAAATGACATATCAAAATCTTTTAGAAATAAATCGTATTAAAAATGCTAAAAATAATTATGAACGATTAGGGATTAGTATGACAGCTAGTAGGTAAGTTTGTTTAGAGTTAATTAAGTAGTAAATATATATTTGTCATGTTCTTTAAAGTGATAAATAATGCTGATATTGATGCCTCTTTTATACTTTCACTTCAACCATCAGAAACATTTTAATCAGTCAGTCAGCTACAATGTATGATCAGGCATATATATGTGTCGGTTTAAGTTGTCACATTTCATAAGCACCACAAAATGAATACTGAATTCATAGAAGTAGTTACTTCAATGGTAGTAATTTATAAAAGAAACATTGACATAAGATGGTTTACCTACCAGTAGAGAGTGATCCTGTAATACGATTGAGTAAATAATCATATATATTACGTATGCCTGAACACCGATCACTACGACACTCAATGCTGACTAGTGTTGGAGACAGATGGAAGAAAGTTAAGGGCGACCAAACCAAGAAGTGGCATCAGTCCAGAAAATCACTAACTTCAGGTTTGAGCCATGTTGGTAGATGCAGACTACTTGATTGGGGTCTGCGCCACTACCGTAACTAATAGTTGAAGACTCTGGGTGATATGGCTCAGAATCGATCATAAGGGTTTAGGTGTATACACTATTTCTCTTCCCTTAAACCATCGGATTAAAATTACTTTATGCCTTTCTTTCTCCGAACGAACTATGCTTTTTACTATATCTTATTCTTATATGCAATCTTTCTTTTACATATTACTACCACTGAAGTAACTACTTCTATGAATTTGGTGCTCATCTTGTTGTGCTAATGAGGTGTGCCAACTTGGACCGATGCGTATAATTGCATATATATATAGTCTAAAAAATCACTCATTCAATCAGTTGGTTGCTTATTAGTGGAGATCCAACGATTGGATTCAAAATTTTCGGCTTCTAGCCTCAGTTTGTTTGAGCACACTGACAAGAAAATATACTTTATAAAAAAGAATTTCAGAAGTGATGTTCGAGATAAGCAGTTGCAGTGTCGGTTACTATGTTAAGCCCACATAACTTATTCTGTCTTCTGGCCAGGCCAATTCATCCATTCTTCTTGAGTCAAGTTTTGACTTTGTTAATTATTTTCTTATCAGCCTTGACGTTTCTTATATGAGCGTATGTGTGTTCACTTCTTGTCCTGTTAATCACATGTCTGTAACTTATTTTTATTTGGTTATAAATATTGATTTACGCCTAATTAAATGGAGTTGGTTCACATACATTCTCCACCGCGCATCACTTCGTTTCGCATCGTTCTTTAGATCGTCTGCCTGAATCAATGATTGTGCAAAGTATACGTATTCAACAATCCATTCTCATATTTGACTTATTTAATTCCGTTATTCGCTAAAGCGAGTTAAGTTGATAATTATATACGAGGATAGCCAGGATGTATATTTCAGTAACATTCATTCGTACGATCTAATTGGAGTCAGATATAAGGTCACTAAACAGTATTTGATTTTGATCTTTATTATACTACATCACATTACTAATATATCATAACATCCTGATTGAGTATAAGCCAATAGATATAAAGTCTTTCATAGAAAATCGGTTTCATATCTTCATTTATTTACTTAACTTTCTCAATGTTGTTTAGCATTAGATATTTTGATAAACAGTGAAGTTATTGATATATTGATGATATAGTTATATTACTAAACAATTTGCGTTCGACCTAAACGCTGTTTACTTTGTTGTTCTTTTTCTTTTATGTTATGGAGTTTTTCGATTCTGCAATAGATATACACGTTTCTTATACGCTGACCCAATCCGCTAAGCGAGTGAGAATGACTTGGAAACTGTGACTGAGTAACCGAATTAAGTGTACACAAATCACTGGTATATACCTATACCCTTCTGACACTGACAAGAACATGGAAACTAAGACCATGACTCAGTGCATAGTTGGTTTAATCTAATGAAGTGCCTTGTTTGTATACTCTCATCTACCATTAGGCTTTGATGGTAGCGTGTGAGCACAGGAACTGGATGCTTGGACTCACCGAGTCTATCATCTGTGAAAAATAAAAATGTTAATTCATTTTTCTATTGTTTGTTTAAATCTTCACATTGATGTTTAGGACTGCAATTGGTCAGTCTCTTATTGGCATTTGTGCATATTCTGCGTATTGCCTCGATATTGCGTTAATTCACAAGCATTATAAGCAAAGGTGGATGGTAGGTAGCAGTGGAATCTAGGACACAGGTTTCGTCTTATTTGGGACTCGTCAGTTGGATTAAAACTTCACACCATTGCACAAGCGGGTAACCGTTTGTACTCAGTAGCTAAATGGATAATGAGATGGAATTTGAAGTGAACGGTATTGGATTCGAGTCCTTGAGTAGACGTCAATTCTGCTATGTGGGTACATCCGGCTGACGAGACGCGCGTCCCAGATTCCATTAGCAACTGCCATCCATCTTAGCTTAAAATAAAATGTAAATATATATCATGTTACATTAGAAAAGAAACATTAGAGCTCAATCAATAAAGAACACTAGCAGTTACTTATCAAGGATTTTTTCTTTACTTATTTATTGATCTTAAGCGAAGAAATTCAAAAAGCATTTCGTCGTTTAGCCTTTATTGTACATCCTGATAAAAATAATACTCCAGGAAGTGAAGAAGCTTTCAAAATATTGGTAAAAGCAAAAGATTCTTTACTTTCATTATCAAATGGATCCAGTTGGTTCAGTTCTAAAGTTTAATTGTAGCGAATGTTTTGTTTTCCTCATAATAATTTGTTATTATTGACATTTCATAAACTGTGATACTTCTCGTGAATGACATCCTTTCTATGAATTATATGTAGGTTTGATTATTTTGATATAAAATATTAACTACTTGTAAGTAGAACAATTTATTTTGCTAAATATTTCCCCCATGATTTATATATATACTTGTTATGAATGAAGTCTATTTGTACACTGAATATCAACAATACTTATTCGTAGATTTTCAACTTCATACTCATTCGGAGATTCGTATTTGGATTACCAGATAGAAGTTGTTGTGATATACCATACTTTAAAGTATTACCGACCACATCTAAAATTTGAATTGTAGGTTACGAAGAATACTTTTTTGACATTAATGAATCTATACTGTTATATCTAGTGAATTAACCAAAGTGTAGTATTGTCACTAGGTACATGGGGTTCAATAAGCATTTCCTAGATAGTGTGAGATCATTTAGTTTCCACTGAATGGTGTGAGCAGGATTGTAAGTATTGGGACGGCTTCCGAGAATTACGACGGAGCCTCCAGAGACCTTTAAGGAATCGAAGAGTTTCCATCTGATCAGAACGTGATGGAGCTTTCGAGAATATCACTTGGCATGCTACTATCGTACAGTAACATAGCGTGCCTCTTCGCGGATTGGTTTAATTATAATGTTGATCTAGCAAACGCTAATATCTATAAATATCCATGATCTTCTGCACTTCTCCAATCTTCTGATTTGTGACTATGAGGTTCTATACGTTCGGGTGCCGTAGTTGTATATCGTATTCGACGTTAATCAAGTAGCGAACTTAACACTAAGAATAGAACAATCTGAAATATAGCTTGAATATTAATTAGACCTTCCTTATGTGAAGTGATATTCAGTATGAAATCATTTGAAAATATACTAAATGTTAAAACATCCACAACTTCAACTATTCTTTAGGATAAACTTTAAACCAATTACTTCAGAATTAACTTATTGGATTGGGGACATGTGTTATAATTTTAGTTAATTGACGACATAACAAAACTTAATGTTTATTCTGAGATGATGGAGAAGATTTGTAGCTCAAGTGGATGATTTTGATGAAGTTTTATTCTTTGAACTAGATCGTTTGATCGTGCAGCTTTCGTCGTTTCTCTGAACATCATCATCAGCAGCAGCACAAACTTCAAGTAGAATATAATTTTAATTGTTAATTGATAAGTTATATAATATCCCGACCGTCGTTGCTACCTTGACGTGGTGGTCGTGCTTGCCTATCGTGATGAAGCAACCGAGCTATACTGGCTGGAACAACCGTTCCTCAAGGTCCTACCATGTCAGACAGGTCGGTTGAAGAGCGGTAAGACTAAAAGCAACAAACCTAAGGTCCGAAGGCGAAGTCGTACTGCTCACTGTACAGAGGTGTGACAGCAGTAAGGTGTTTCCTTCAGACAACCAGCATGATAGCGATGCTGCCTTCTCACAAGGAGGGGTGGGGTTAGAAAATGTCGACTCTAAAAATGCACACCTCGCCTTATCCCACGGATATCCGACTCCGGCGGTTAGGTCTCAACAAGTACGGACCTAACACAAAAATTACTCACAAAAAGGTCGTGTGACCGACTTCAAGCAGTTGTCCCTTGGGCACTGCGGTCACGCTCCCAAGTCACTAAGACCATGTCTAATCCAATTTCGTTTCAGGAACCTCCAGAAGAACCTCCTCCAGTTATATAATATAACTCACATACAAATGATTGGATCATTGAATAATGATCGATATTTTTGTTTATCTAGTCTTTTAGTGTTCATCGAATTCAATCAATCACGTACGAATATGATTATTAGTTTAAGTGACCTCAAACTTGATTGATTTATCTTAATTTGCACTCTAAGCAAGATAATAAAATAATGAGGGTTAATGTTTACTTATCAAGCTTGCCGGTGGAAAAATTTTTTATTGATGTAGGTTCCATCATTTGAGTAATACAAGTTTATTAAAGTTTGTAGATTTCACCTCCCTTTTAGTTGCTAGCAGATATAACTTTCTATAATCTAATCTTAAATGTCTAACTGAATACGCGGGTATACAGTATTTTAATTTTATATCATCAATAAGTATTTATAACAAGTCCTTGTAAAGAAAAGAGAATATGTTTATGAATTTTGGGTTTATGAAGATCATTTATTTTTAAGGTTAACAAGTCATGGACTGACCCTAGTTAGTCAAACACTGAAAGCTGAAAAGCAATAAACTGCTGTTTCACTTTAGTATTAGACTCTTCAGAAACTCACATCTACCAACCCACTCTTGGTCGGATCAAAGATTTTGATATCTCTCGACAAGCACCTAACCCTTATCCCAATGATTTACCTATTCAACCCAACTCTATAGTCACAGATGTATACTATTGAGTTCGATACTTGGACAAAACAACTGTCCAGTGTGTTTTTTTGGTTTTCAACTGTTATCTAGCTAAGATTAGTTTATGATATAAAATACAAAGATTTTCATAGGCTTCTTATATAAATTAAAACAATTTATTATCTACAAATAAAAATTGTATAATAGTTGGATTCATGAGTCAATTGAAGCTAGACAACCATGGGAAACCTAGAAGCACTGGACGGCAGTTTCGTTGCAGTATGGGACTCATTGAAGACAATGATGAACGGTGAAGAAATTTCGTGAATTAGTTGACATTAGACATTATTACTGTTGGATTCCAGGGCTCAGTGGTTTAGAGGTTAAGCATTCGTTTGCAAGTCCGAAGATGCTGAGTTCGAGTCCCACGCGAGGAATTGTGATTGCGCACTGTTGAGGAGTCCCATACTGGGACTGTTGTGATCTTGGATGTCTGACTTTTCTATCACGCGACTTATCAACCAATCAGGATCCGGCTTATACAATCTCCGCACTATGCCAAACCAATGACGTTCAACCGGTATGAGCAGTTTAGCGTCTTTATTAGTCCTATGTCCTCCTAACCCTTCCACCTGAGTCCAGAACACAATACCAGCTTCTGTAATATGAATCGAATCGAATCAGAGCAGATCGTTTATTTCAGACATACTCGGTTTATATATCAATCAGACAGACCACAACGTACCATAAAATAGAAAATAACATGTGTACACAAATAAGCCAAAAAGTGGCTGTGAACGAGGGGGACAGTAATTAATAGACTGAGCATAGCTTAAGAATCGTAAATCGTACAATAATAAATTATAGGTCAAAATAAAGCTTATCATAAAAGGAATATAAATATACATAGTGTAATTGTTGAGTAGTTATACAATAAGAATATTTATAGAATATTAGTCCATAAATAGCCCTTGGAAGTTACCTGTAATTTAATCTTCACCGGATATAACAGGGACGAAATCATCGTCCAGTACTTCCAGGTTTCCCATGGTTGTCTAGCTTCAATTGACTCACGAATTCAACTATTAAATTACTAAAATCTCCACAAAACCCTCTTCTAGAAATTATATATATAATTATTGATTAGTTTATTCCTTAGTTATGAATAAGTCATTAGAATTTGTTTCTTCAATATTGAACACACATTACCAGTTACTAAGTGAACATACAAGCACACATACACACACACACACACAAATATATATATCCGTTTGACTTTGTACATTAATGATGATGTCGATACATAATTGAATGTGATAAAGAGGGAAATATAAATTATGAAGGACATGAAAAATAAGGAAGGTGATAATGACAATGATATTTAGTTTAATGAACAAAATAAAAGTATGTAGCAACTGTTCATTGTATAACTATTGAATACATATTGTGGTAGATAGTGAGGTAGGTTAAAATAGATTCATAGATAAGTAGGTAGATTGGTTGATTAGGGAACACATATGTCGTATAACTTCGTTTTAATGTTGTATAGAAATAAATGGATTTGGCAAAGTATATGATTATAAAAATAATTCATGGATGTGATAAAAGTCGGTAGAAAGAATTATACAAGTAAAATAACACTAAATGAATATAAACTTCACCCCATTTTGCACAAGCAAGTGGCTATTAGGACTCAGTAGCTAAGTGGATAACGCGATAGCGTTCGGAGCAAACGGTACTGGGTTCGAATCTCACAGTGAACATCAACTCTGGAGTGCAGGTACATCCAGTTGACGAGTCTTAAATAGGACGAAATGCACGTCCTGGATTCCACTGCTAGCCACTATCCATCTTTATTTATTAACAACAAAATAAAACCAACCAGTCTAAAACACAAATGACCTCAGTCAAAAAGAAAACACTTTAAATGGGTAGCGGTTTTAAGGGTGATAGTGCTACAAACGTGCTCAAGACGAAAATTCCCAAGTCTTTGAATAGAACGTTCTTTTCAGCAATGTTGCAAATGGTGTTTTCCGGTCGATCATTGTTCACCAATAATCAGAAGGATAAGTTATCTCATCTGATTAACCGTATGTATATTTATCAATTTACCTGCTCATGTGGAGTCAAGTATATAGGTCAGTCGATGCGCACTATATCCAAAAGAATTCAGGAACACTATCCGATATGGCTGAAACGAGACGGAAACGGCTCAATAATCGGACACATTGTGAACATAAGTCACTCAATAGAAGGTGACTCTTCTTTCAAAGTCATCTACAAGATAAGTAGAAGGTTGCCAAAGGCAGTTATATTACATATTGTTAACATTTCCGAAGCAATAGCCATATGTATAGGAAAACCAGGATTGTGTCCAAAAGAAATTGGTACGAATTGTTCTCCTACCAATGATCTTAATGTCCCCGCCATGGGTATATTCCTACTTTTATGATCCTCCTGAGGAGTGGAGTGACATCTATAAAAGGACTGTAAGTGCTGCTTCGATATCTGGTGGGTTCAGTGGGACTGGTCTTTTCGATGGTTTCTTAAAGTAATCTACCTATCTTTTTCTCTGTTCTTGAATCTCAGTGATTGTCTTGCCTTTTTTGTCCTTGACTGGTCGCTCTGGTTTACTATACTTTCCTGATAGTTCCTTCGCTATATCACATAGTTGTTTGATATTTCCTTCTCTTGAAGCATTTTCTACTGTCGTTGCTAGGTCTTGCACGTACTTCCGTTTGTCAGCCCTAATACACTTTCTCACTTGTTTCTGTGTGTTCAGTTTGTGCCTTGACTTTTTCTGCTCATGTTCGACAGTTGTTAATTGCTGTCTTCTTGTTCTTCCTTTCTTGAATCTTGCTCAGGTTTTCGATGAAGATTCATTCCTTATGGCGATACTTTTTGCGGCCCAAAACCACCAGCTACGTTGAAGTTAGTGCTTCTTTGATCTCTTTCCAGTTTTTCTTCGTAGTAGTTTCTTTTTCCTTGAAATCTTGCAAGACTTGGAGTCTGTTGTTGAAAATTATCTTGAATTGTTTTAGTTAGTTAGTATCTCGAAAGAAGTCTGCATTGCAGCTTTGTAATGCTGTTTCTCCAGTTGTCCAGTGTTTTTTTAGCTTCGGTTTCATCTTGGAAACCATAATCAAGTTGTGGTCTGAAGCTAAGTCAGATCCTATTCTGGTTCTCACGTCTTCCAGCTGGTTCTCGGTAATGTGACCGGTGATACCCATGTAGCTTTATTTATGCGCTTTTTGGGGGTAAAATATTGCCACCCATAATCATTTTGTTGAATGTACATAAATTACATATATCTCTTTCGATTATCGTTCCTTTTTCCCAATCCATGTCGTCGCATTATATCTTCATATATGGTTTCATCCATTCCTACTTTGGCAATTAGGTTTTCCATCAGGATGGTTAGGTCCTTTCCTGGACACTTCTCGACTTCAGTAACTCATGAAACTGACTTTTATCGTCTTCAACGCTATCATTGGTGGGTGCATAACATTTATTGTTCTGAAGGATGCTTTGATAATTCTGGATACATGAGGTTCCAATCCTATAAGTGCTTTCGTGCTTTTTTGAACAGCATCAGTGCAACTCCTCGTGTGTGCAAAGGATTTTCTTTATGACCAGAGCAAAACAACATCTCTCTCAAACCTAATCTTTTCTGTTTATTTTGAGTTCAATGGGTTTCACCTATTCCGTGCATTGCTAAGTTGTACCTTCTCATTTCCATGGCTATTTAATTTAGTCTTCCCGGTCTCCCATATTGTCCACAAATTATATGTACCTATATTAATTGTTGCCCTAATTTTTAAAAGGGTCATCGGCGTCGTGGTTTCTTAAGAAGCTCGGCTTTCAACATGAGGCGTTATAATTCTTCTAAATGAAGATCATTCAACTCCCAAAGTAGATTTCGAATGATTTAAATTATTTTTTCTGGTAAGCGTTTTTTCAAAGTTGTTTACTACGTGATGGGGTTGATGACCTCATAGCCAGCCCTTCTCCCATTATCCAGGCTTTTGACGAGCAGTAACCCTAGAAAAGCTACAGGAGGTTTAAAAATAGAGAACTAGGTAGTATTAATAGCCCTCACACTTTTATATTTCCTACAGTGCCTTTTAGTGAATAGTTGTTTTTTCAACAGACATGTAAACATTCCAGTTGGACTGACTAATTTCTCTAAAACATTTTTGGGCATTCGAAAACAACACCCAGACAATGATGTAAATTTGAAGAGATCCATACTTTTTTTCATAATTCTCTTGAACTATAAAGGGATTGTGATTATTCATCCAGATATCTCACTGTTCTTCAGTAAGGAATGGAAATTTGTGATGTACTAATACTCTTAGATTCAATCCCAAGTTGACTGAAGTTAAAAATATAAACTATTAGATACCGGTTCAGTAACCTAAAAGTTAAGTGTTCAGAATAAGAGTAGGGGTTCCGAGTTTTGTCCCTGATGGATTAGTGGTTGTGAGCTGTCAATAAGGAGTCCCATACTACGATGAAACAATTATACGATGCTTGGTGGTCTTCAGATTATGGTCAATCCGTGATGTAAACTATAAAGTTGAAGGATTTGTTATTAATAAGCTCAGAGATTGAACCAGAATTGATTGAGATGTATACCACTTTTTTCAGTCAAAGCTACTTACTACATTCGAGAACTGTTTATCATGTATAAGAAAGGATGAACCTAAATAGTAATCAGGTGACGAGATAGGTGATCGTGAATATTGTAGCGAATCCAAATGTCTTGTAATGAACATATTATTAATCAATTTTGGCTAAGAAAGTGTCAAACAGAACTGAAATCAGAAGTGTATCATGTATGGAAGTTTTGTAACTGATATTTCTGAATGATCCAAAGTAAATGTTTGTACACTTTTATATTACAAGGTTGAGTACAAGTCAAAATTCAAGAATTAAATCCATAAATTACCTGCCATATACTCGTTCTTAGCTGTACCTTAGAAAACTGTGGCCACTTGGAGAGGTTGGGATTAGTGGATGAGACCACATTGTTGCTCATATTTTTTTGCATTTTAATGTTACACACAAATGGTGCTATAGTATAGACAACATTCAAGAAGAAGTACGTGATTCCAAATCTATTCAAACTAATTTCATCCAACTGAAAATAACTGTGGGTGGTTAATGAATATTATTTATAATGGGAACTATTGTTAAGTTGTCAAATAACTTGAATACATTCTGTGGAACTGAGGCTCATTCCTTAAGGTATTCGACGTCCAGCCATTAAACTGTAAGTTTTTACTCTGCTCCATCTGCTCCGGTTTAGACATCCAGGTACTGTAATTAGCCTTCATACACTTAGAGTGTAGTTCAAAGCCAAGAATACGAATCTCTACTTAACTGATGATCAGATACTGCATAGTTGACCGAGTAGATTTTAAGAACCTTTTTTGATTATAACCTCAGAACATCTAAGTGGTCAAATCAAGTAATCAGAGTAAGATAGTTGTTACGGAGAATTTGATTAAGTAATTACTGATTGTTAAGATTTAAAAAATGGTTAACGATCGACGATGTGGAATGGTACAAGGTAGCTGAATCATAGCTACTCACTAGGTCAAACCAGTGATGAAAGCCTCTGGATGGTTCGAAATCAAAGACAGGACCATCATTAGCAAGAAAAAAATCACAGGCGATTGGGGTAAATCAATCAATTAGGACCTAACTGTTAAGTGTAATTCTTGAGCATCGTATCGATAATACGTAAATAATATGTCTAGAGAATGATCATCATTGAATTTCGTCAACATAGATTTCAAACAACGAAAATACATATAATTAAAATAACCCATAGTGTCATTGAATAAGAAAAAGAGAATTCAGCGAAGAAAATTTTCTTTTCGACGAAATCATTTACTTAAGCTGTACATTCGTATATATAGTTATATGGAAAATGTATGTCTATAGAAGGATAGAAAGGATTGTATCACGAAAAATGGATTCGACAATAAATAACAAATGAGGTTAACGTACTAATCAAGGGGTAAGGAAGAACAAAATTTAAGGGTCAGATGATAGTCCAATTGACAGATTGACAGATATGAAGAAAAACGACAAAACAACAAACGTCATAATAATAAACTGAATGATAATCAAGAAAACTTGTAAAAGGTAATAATAACAAATGATTAAAGTTTAAAGTGCAAAATAGTAATTTAAAAATATGGATAATAATAAAAGTACATTAGAAAAAAAACAAAACCATTAGGGCCAAGGAAGGATAAGAGGTTGGACAAATCGTTTCTGCACACAAAGTTCAGGCTTTAGTTTGTGGATTGCCAATGCCTCTGCGGTGCATAAAATATTGATTCGAACCCACTTCGATCCAGTTCCTTTGACTCTGTAAACTATTTTAAACGAAGAGTCTTTTGAAGCGATATGTCCACAGTTGATTAAGTGCTCCTGTATAGAACTCGTGATTGTTTTTCGCTCCCCTTTCAAAAGCCAAGCCGGATAATGTTCCGAGATGCGTTTGGATAATGATCGCTTTGTGCGGCCTATGTAACGTGCCCCACATGAGCAAGTAAATTTATAGATACAAATTGAAGTGGCCCAAAGCGAAAGTTTGTCCTTTACGCACCCCAGAATGGTAGGTCGGCTAGAGAAGATGATTCGAAGTTTAGCTGCGTGGAATGTTTTATTCATTGGGTTCAGTGGTTTTCAGTGGGTTTCTTGGTTATTCTGTCAAGCTTGCTATAGCGAATACTAGAATCAATTTTCTGAGAAGCTGTATAGACAAACGCGAATATCCGAGACCATTTTTCAAATCATTACGCCGTAACCATATTCATCCAAATCATCGTTCGTTAAAACGTCTTACTCTCAATTATGTCGATGAAATTAAGTCTAGAATACCAGAACTAGAACGAAATATCTCATTACGCTCACATATATTATTTGATTTGTCAGAAGATCAACGTTTCAATTTCAAAGATTACATTGATATTGTGAGCAAAAATCGTACTGAAGATGTTATACTGAAATTAACAAAAAGTCTAAAACCGACCGAGACCCAAGCTTCCTTTCCCGAATCTCCAGAGAAATTTGTTTTCAATTACTCAAGTATAACATTATCGACTATTCAGCTACAAGCATTATCCCTTGGTCCTAAATTTTGTAGCACTTCCACTAACATTAATGAACTCAACGCGAAAATCCAGTTTGAAGGCCTCATGCGACAGACAAATGACCTTACTCCAGTGTCTAATGAAGATTTTGAGCATTTTAAAACAACTCTTGTGGACTGTTGTAATCAATATGTAAATAAAATACCTACAATTAGCCGATTACTCACAAAAGAACATAAATCTCAATTATCTGATCTGCGGAGAAATCAGGACTTAGTTTTATGCCGCCCAGACAAGGGTGCAGGAATTGTTCTTATGGATCGTATTGACTATGTTACAAAAATATCTTCAATATTATCTGATCCTGTCAAATTCTCTATTGAGAACGTTCAAAAAGACACTACTGAAAAAACTGAACAAATGCTAATTAAAATTTTGAAGAAAATGAAAGATGAGGATATTATCAATCATGACCTCTATGAACACCTCAAACCATCTGGTTCTGTTGTACCAAGACTATATGGACTACCAAAAGTTCATAAGAATAATAACCCACTACGTCCTATACTGGATATGAACAATTCTCCCTATCACTTAATCGCTAAATGGTTAGTTAACATTCTACAACCTGTTAAAAATCATATCAACAAACACAATTCTCTTGATTCCTTTGACTTTGTTGACTCCATTAGAAATATCAATGTATCCGGTAAAAAAATGTTCTCATTAGACGTCACTTCTCTTTTCACAAATGTTCCCTCACAGAAACCATTTGCTTTTTATGTGACTATATTGAAAATAATAATCTTGATATGCGTATCCCGATACATTACCTTAAAGAACTACTTCTAAGATGTACGCTCAACGTGCAATTTAGATTTAATGATATTTTCTATAAACAAATAGATGGAGTTGCAATGGGCTCTCCATTGGGTCCTCTCCTGGCTGATTGTTTTATGGCGAACCTAGAAAATTCGGTACTTCGACCAATAATTGAAAGATTTCATTTATATAAAAGATATATGGATGACACTTTCATTATTTGCGAAGAAGACAGTGACCTCAATGATATTTTGAATATTTTCAATAACTGTCACCCATCAATCCAATTCACCTTAGAAGCAGAGACAAACAACGAATTTCATTTTCTTGATATCCATTTAAAAAGAATGCCTGACGGTTTATTACAGAGATCGATATACAGAAAACCCACTTGGAATGGACAATACACGAACTTCCACAGTTGGGTTCCATTAATTAGAAAAAGGAACTTAATTCATTCTTTATCCTCAAGGATCAGGCGAATTTGTTCCAACGACACAATAGATGGGGAACTATTTTATCTTCGACAGACCCTCATCAAAAACGGTTATCCACCGAGATTCATCGATAGAAACTTGGTACCTAGACCCCATGATAAAGCATTGACAGTAGAGAAAAAAACTCTATTTATGAATATGGAATTTAAGGGAGATACAGCTGCTGAAATCCTAAATAAACGGATTTCGAAATCAATGAATAAAACATTCCACGCAGCTAAACTTCGAATCATCTTCTCTAGCCGACCTACCATTCTGGGGTGTGTAAAGGACAAACTTTCGCTTTGGGCCACTTCAATGTGTATCTATAAATTTACTTGCTCATGTGGGGCATGTTACATAGGCCGCACAAAGCGATCATTATCCAAACGCATCTCGGAACATTATCCGGCTTGGCTTTTGAAAGGGGAGCGAAAAACAATCACGAGTTCTATACAGGAGCACTTAATCAACTGTGGACATATCGCTCCAAAAGACTCTTCGTTTAAAATAGTTTACAGAGTCAAAGGAACTGGATCGAAGGGGGTTCGAATCAATATTTTATGCACCGCAGAGGCATTGGCAATCCACAAACTAAAGCCTGAACTTTGTGTGCAGAAACGATTTGTCCAACCTCTTATCCTTCCTTGGCCCTAATGGTTTTTTTTTTCTAATGTACTTTTATTATTATCCATATTTTTAAATTACTATTTTGCACTTTAAACTTTAATCATTTGTTATTATTACCTTTTACAAGTTTTCTTGATTATCATTCAGTTTATTATTATGACCTTTGTTGTTTTGTCGTTTTTCTTCATATCTGTCAATCTGTCAATTGGACTATCATCTGACCCTTAAATTTTGTTCTTCCTTACCCCTTGATTAGTACGTTAACCTCATTTGTTATTTATTGTCGAATCCATTTTTCGTGATACAATCCTTTCTATCCTTCTATAGACATACATTTTCCATATAACTATATATACGAATGTACAGCTTAAGTAAATGATTTCGTCGAAAAGAAAATTTTCTTCGCTGGATTCTCTTTTTCTTATTCGAAAATACATATATTAATGTTGATTTTACAGTTCAAATGTCTACTGGACATGTAATTGCTTTGGGGATAATCGACAATAAAATCTATCCGACTATGTTTCGTGCTAATTGGTATTCATCATAAAAAGATACCTGTAACCCTGGGGAAATTAATACTCTTTGAGATTCGAACCCACATACAATAACAGACGTCACCACTGAGATATGTAGTTGTGGATGATCTCTAATAAAACTGAGATGTATTTATAAGCGATTCGTCGATGAGTAGTAGTAACCAGTGTTATGTTTATTTAATTCTTTAGTGTTGATCAAATCCCATTGATATGCTGAATAACGCATAATTTGCGGTAACTATTTATCGCTAATTCAAAATTAATCATTACCATTAAAAAAAACTGACCTCTGATCTATTAATGTTGATTTAGTAACATTAAACTATGTAGTCTGTGGGTTCGAACCATGAACCTATGATGATGAAACAGATTTAAAAGGAAGAAGCTCAAACCAAATAAGTTGAATAAAATCATACAAGCGAAGAAGGATAGCGGATAGCAGTGGAAACCAGGACGTGCGTTTCGTGGAGAGACTATAATTTATGGACGAACCAATCAGATTTGATATAGCAGGTCTTGGATTTTAGCGCGAAATTCGTACACTCATTTGGCTAAATACTGTTTCGGCACTATAGCTGACATCATTTTGAAATGAAAACCCTAAATCTAATTTTTAACATTAACCATCAACTGTAAATCAGAATTCTAATTTCTCACACTGCTTTATAATCCTCATTTAGTCCTAGTCGGTAGGTGGATATTTTCAAGATCATTCTAGAGTTTCTCAAAGGTCGTCCATAAATTATCGTTTCACCCGTTTCGTCCTATTTAGGAATTGTCAGCTGGATGTACATGCATCTCAGTGTTAATGTTCACTCTGACACTCGTACTTTGAAACGCAGGTACATCCAGTTGACGAGTCCTAAATAGGACGAAACGTGTGTCCTAGATTCCACTGCTACCTACCATCCACCTTTGCCTATAATGCCTGTGAATTAAGGTAATATCGAGGCAATCTACATAGGATGCACATTTGCCAATAAGAGACTGATCAATTGCTGTCCTAAACATCAATGGGAAGATCCAAGTAAACAATACCAAGTGAATTAAAAACTTCACCCCATTGCACAAGCAAGTGGCCATTAGGACTCAGTAGCTAAGTGGATAACGCGATAGTGTTTGAAGCGAATGGTACTGGGTTCGAGTTCCACAGTGAACATCAACTCTGAGATGCAGGTACATCTAGTTGACGAGTCCTAAATAGGACGGAATGCACGTCCTGGATTCCACTTCTAGCTACTATCCATCTTCGTTTATAATGCTTGTGACTTAGGACAATCCACACAATAAGAGACTGAACAATTTTAGTCCTAAACATGAATAAGAAGATTCAAGTAAACAACAATATGAAGTGAATAAATATTTTCAGAAGGGGTTTATGGAGATTCTAGAAATTCCATAGGTTGAAATTATGAGTCTATTGAAGCTAGACCACCATGGAAAACCTGGAAGCACTGGATGGCCGTTTCGTCCTAGTATGGGACTCCTCAGCAGTGCATATCCACGATCCCGCACCCCGCGATATTCGAACTCAAGAGCTATCAGTCTCGCGCCAAGCGCTTAACCAACTAGACCACTGAGCCGGGATCATGGATGCGCAATGCTGAGAAGTCCCATACCAGGACGAAACGGCCGTCCAGTGCTTTCAGGTTTTCCATGATGGTCTAGCCTCAATCGACTCATGATTTCAATCTGTGGAATAAATATTGACCATTTAGTTAATGTAAAACATATGACAATCAGGTATAAAAGAATAAAGTGAACTTATTATAAATTATGTTTATATAATAATAATAATCAAAACAAAATTTAACCTAATAGAATAATAAAATTTATTAGTTTAATTGATTATACAGATTTATTAATACAAAGTAATAACAAATAATATTACAATAAATGATTATGATTATTATTATCATTGAAATGGAACACACCGGTCATCCAATAACACATATTAACATGAATATAATGTGCGAGGAAGTGAGAGAAAGAGACAGGGAGAGGGAGAGAAACGAGGGGGATGATGAGTAAGTCACCAATAAAACACATATACACATACATACATAAGCACACATACACTCACGTATATTCAGTAATTGACTTGGATACAACAGTGTAACTACTTAATTTATTATACATACAAATACATTTTAATAATTAATCAAAAGTAATTTAACACAAATTAGATAAATATATATTAAAGAAACGATATAAGATGTATAAATGATGAGGAAAAAGAAGCCTTTATCTTTAACTCATTTCATTATTCAATTCTTATTTTACATACACACATGAATAGAAGTGGAATAATTGAATGAGTAAAAAATAGAATAAAAATTAAATAGGCGCTTGATAGTTTCGTCTCTGTCATTCTTCTTCTTCTTCTTCTCCTTGTTATATTTTTATAATGATGAAAAAGTGTACCGGACAACTTGAAAGAAAGAAAAAACAAGCAAACAAAGGAAGTCATACCTCTTTCTCGATATATAGTATAGGTATAGTTGTATGAAAATGCAATAATTCCCAAATAGAATTCATTAATTAACAAAATAAATCCACTAATCAATGTATAGTAATAATAATCATAACACACTGATTAGGGGAATAACAATGGAAAAGTAAGTAGAATGTAATGAATCTTAGAGATTTAAAAAACAAAGGAAAAAGAAGGGTTACATGCTGTTATGAGAATATTGAAGTGAAATGAGAGAGACAGAGAGGGAGGGAGTGAGTGAGTGAATGAAGAAAACAAACACTCTTTCTTCTCTGAGAAACAAACTTATCTATTTAATAAAATCATATAAGTAAACAAAACACAACTTATTTCAAATAAATAAAAACAATTTTTATTTTAAGGATTATTTATGTAAAAAGAAAAGAATAAAGATAAGGTAAAAGAAATCGATAAAAGAAAATGGGGGGGAAGGTAAGATTGTTTCTAATTGGAATCAAAAAGAAAAATAAACAATGAATTTACATTGTTGTTGTTTCATCGATCATTTTTGTCTTATTTAAATTTGATTGTTTATCAAGTGGTAATAATTTGATATGATGTACATTGATAATAGAATCATTATGTTGATCAATATGCTGAGATAAAGTAACAGAATAAGAAGAAGATAACGGTGAAGGATCAGTGATGATATGATCAAGTTGTGCACAAGTAACGATAATAGGATTAGGAGTTAATTGATCATTATATGAATTTAATTTAGGCGATAATTTAGACTTTGAAAATGATGATGATAAGGAGGAGGATGACGAAGATGATGGGTCTGTACATGAAGATGATGAAGACGATGGTGATGATGCACATGGAACAACTTGACTGGCACTTTGACTAACACTAGATATTTCACCATCATCTGGACTAATATATGTAGAACATTTAGTTTGCATTAAGATATTCGAATAAACTGACAAAGGATGAGATGGAAGACAATGAGTTGTTGTTGTCATTGTTTTTATTGCTGTTGTTATTGTTGTAGTGACTTTAACTGGTTCAATTGTAGTCAAATGATGATGATGGTAAGCTGAACTTACAAAACCAGGAATAAAATATTCACGTGAATTAGCATTCAATTCAATCATTGGTTCATAATTATTAGCATAACTTTGATTTGTTACAATATAGGGAATATGTGTAAATAACAAATTTGTATGTTGTTGACTTTGGTGTTGGTCATTATGTTCAGGATTGTTATTGTTAATGTCATCGCTGTCAACTTCATGAAATTCATCATCGTCTTCATTTACTGAAACAATTTCATCTTCACTATCAAATGCATCTGAGTCATTATTATTACGACTGGTGAGGATAGCGTTTTCAGATGGATTGCGTAATAATTTTACATTGGATTCACAATCAGTAATGTAGTTTTGAGATGTAATTAGAGATTGTTTGGGATTTTGTTCATTGATAACAAATGGACTTTCAGTTACAATATATGGATTTGTACATGTCTATACATATAGTGAGATAAAAAGTGTGAAAATAATATCTAGAATGAAATATTACTATTTAGAAATAGTCAATATATACATTTTTCTAACCAACTGTATAGATATGGGTTCGAATCCCACTCTTGACATTAAACTTAGTGGAGCAGTAGTAAGTCAGGAGTAAATCCAGTAAACTTTCAACTATATTATAAAGGGATGAGTAATGAAGAAGTCAGAAATTTCAGAATTGTCTCTTACTTGAAGTTATTGTTCTTAATTTTCTTCATTAATTCTTAAACGCTTAAATCACTGTATGTTTATATTCTCCTGCTTGTACACTTTTCCGTGACACGTGAACTGTTGGTGCCTACTGTACATACTACTCAGTTTTCTTTCACTTATGGCGTATTTAGATTGCTATTGTAATTTCTTAATGATATCGATGAATGGTCAGTGTTTTACGTTATGTTACTGTATGGGCTTTTGAGTCATGAATGAATCGATTAAAATAGAAAACTAACCTGTTTTCTACCCTCGTCTTCTGATTGGCTACTGGGTTAGGAGCTCAAGGACTGATAAACCTCAACGACTTGGTTGTTGTTTATTGGCCAGTGCGTCAATTGGTACTTAGAAGGTTACCGGTCTTACTGACAATACAAGTGAACTAAAAGATTATCGTACTAGAGAGAGGGGGGTAATACAACTGTTTACCTGTCACTACTGGAAGATCACACGGCTTGAAATACAACCCAACCCATAAAAAAACGAACTCTTGTTGTTTTCCTTTGAAATAAAAACTGCTAATCCATAGGTTTGAACCCCCCCCCCCAATAAACCTACTTTGATATAAATAAGTGGGTAGTGTTACTATCCTTCACACTTAACATGATTCGAAGTTAATTACATGAATATGTACCTTACAAGTTGAAAAGTCAGAAAAAAGCGGACCAAATATAAATTTGTATACATTCCTAAAGTTGAATGATGAATATCTGGCACAAAATAATGATTGTATGGTCTACTAAATTGAATGGATCTATAGTAATTGGAATCATACAAAATAAAGCAGAATGGTACTTGTAAAAAAGAGAAAAATGTCATACAAAAAGATATTTTATTTAAAAGAAAATAAACAGCTGATTGACTCAATTCATAGTATTTTGTAATTAGAATGTAGTTATAAATGTCAGTGGTTGATTTTGAAGTTTGATTTCCCTATTTGACATGATTACAATATGTAAGTCAAGTATTCTGAAATCTTACTTCACAATATCATTCATGCCATTTAGCTTATGTTTGAAGTCTGATAGATCAACCCTAATGGGTTGGTGTCCGATGAAATCTCTGCACGGATTCGAAAAGCTCGTTTGGCTTTTGCCACCTTACGTCACCTATGGCGAAGGCGAGATATCCGTCTATCAGTTAAAAAATGAGTATACAGAGCAGCAGTTCGTTCGGTTTTACTTTATGGCTGAGAAACAAGGCCAGTAAGGGTATAGGATAGTAGTATGTTACTAGTATTTGATCACAGATGTCTTAGAAATATGGTCAGAATCTGTTGGGATCACCGGGTAAGTAATAGTGAGGTTAGACGCAGAGTATTAGGGCATGATGATGGTAAATCATTTGATGAGGTTGTGAAGCCTTATCGACTGAGATGATTAAGCGACATATTATGCATGCCCAACCACTGACTACCACGACGCTCAATGCTGACTAATGTTGGGGACAGATGGAAGTTAAGAGCGGCCAAACCGAAAAGTTGCATCAATCTATAAAGCCAACAACTTCTGATCTGAGCCATATTGGTAGATGCAGACTACTTTGTTGTGGTCCGTGCCACTACCGCAGCCAGTAGTTGGAGACTCTGGGTGACATGACTCCGAATCGATCACATGGGTGTAGGAGTATACACTGTTTATCTTCCCTTAAACCATCGGATTAAAATTACTGTATGCCTTTCTTTCTACGAACTAACTATTTCTCACTGTATCTTATTCTTGTATGCAATCTATTTTTGATATATTACTACCACTGAAGTAACTACTTCTATGCATTTGGTGTTCATCTTATGCCCCCAAATGCCCCTGTCTCTGTCAGGAAAGTCCTACTCACTGCCTTCTCGTACCACGGGTGTTGTTTACGAAATTGAGAGGACGAAAAGCGAATGTCTGGCGCTTTAACCGGGTTGGTGGACATGGAGAGTCCACCTAGGAAAGTTGGAAAACCCTCATTCCAAACCAATGGTCATATGGGCTCCAGTATCCTGAAGGAACAAATGATGTATGAACCAATTGTTGGTCACCGGCTACCATGGGAACGCATCTCCTTACGTTGCTCCACTGCCTTGTGGATCAGACCTTCAGGTCGAAGTCTCCGAGTGTGGTCCCCTAAGAAATCCACGTGTTTCGGTTTGGGCACCCTGGCAGTATCACAGCCCTCACACATATCAAATGAGATCTGTGTGGCGCATATCTACTTGGTGCCTCGTTGTACCAATATCTATGCGTTAAAATAAATAAATAATAATGTGGTATGGCAGCTTCGACCGTAGCATATATATGTCTGGTCCTGCGTTGTAGCTGACTGACTGACTGATATTATCCATGAATGCCTGTTCACGTATTTAAACAACATTAATTTAGAGAATTCATTCTGTAGAGAACTGACACTTCAATAATTATAAACAGATAGATATGATTCTAAGAAGATATTAATAAGAAACCAGATAAATTCAATGAACAATTTCTAGTGTGTTAGATGATTAGAAGTAGTCGATAGGTAACCCTAAACTCATGTTTCATACTAGCTGAAACTGGTTAACAACAAGATGTATGTCTACAATCTGATAAATAATCAATTAATTGTAAATAACTGGTATGTTTACATGAGATAATTTACTCACTTCCACAGAAAAACACTTCAATAATCGTATAATATTTTAATAATACAATTATCTACCAAACTTTATAGAATAAAATATTGGTGGCAACCACAACTGAATAGTTTCACATTAGAACTTCTGATTACTGTAAAGTAAATATAATAATACTTCGTTGAAATCATGAGCCAATTCAAATTAGATAATCATGGAAAATCTGGAAGCGGTGGAAGGTCATTTCGTCTTAGTATGGGACTTCTCAGTAGTGCTCATTCAGGACCTTGTGCGCAGGACTTAAACCAGGGACCTTAGGTCTCACACATGAACGTGTCGGATGCTAACTTAGTGGTCTAGTTAGAGGTTAAGCGTTTTCAATGGTGGTCTAACTTAGATCAGTTCATGGTTTCAATGAAATTCAACAATCTCTACAACCCCATACTAAAAAACAATAATGCTAATTATATAAATGGTAACTAATATAACATAAAATATAGTAACTTACATTAGGACATAATGTATAATTACTTTGTTGTGAATTCGGCACAGAGGATAATGTAGAAGAGAAAGGTAACATTGGAATTTGTGAAACATTACTAACAGTGTTGTTAGCAGGTGAATGAAATGAATTAGTTAAACGAATTACAGAATGATTACAATTATCTATTAGACAATTTACAGGCAGTTGTTTTTGGTGGTGGTGGTGGTGGTGTTGTTGGTGTCGAGATAATAATTGTGATGAACAACTTGGTGATGGATTAGATATATTTCTAGATCTTTCTGTTGTAGTAAGTTGTTCATGATCCAAAAGTAGATCTGGTGCAGTAGTACACTGGTAAAAATGATGATTTTCTTCAGAAGATACATTAGTTGTATACGTAGAATTCGGTTGCATAAAATAATTATGATATGGTCCTATCGTATTCATATCATAATTAACATTATTATTATTTATATTCATTTGTTGATTGTTAAATTTATTATTGTTTGACATATGAATAGTTCTCAAAGAATTTGGATCACATGACGAACGATGATGCTGATGATGACGATTAGAGGTTGATGGTATTTCAGGGAACCAATTGTTAGTAGTTTGTGAATAGGGTGAAATATTTTTGATTGGTGTTATATACGGGATATTATTATCATTATTCTTGGAAGGATTATATGCTGGTGATGTTAAATGCTGACCACTTGATGAGTGATATATATCTTGCGGCTGAAAAACAAGTAAAAATAATCAGTAAAGTAGACCGATAAAAATTGAAGGAGTCAGCAAACAATGATAGACAAGCATATGTACAAATTTTATTCTAATCCACGATGATGGGCTTTAGGAATGAGTTATGTTGATAGATGCAAGACATTGGGGTGACATGGTTCATAACTGGTCTCAGTAGAACGGATTTTTTTCCTACACTTTTTATCCTCATTTAAATCTTGAGTTACAGTATTCCTTCATATACAACGTTCTAATCTGGATTTTTTTTAACTATATTCTCAATGTTTTGTCTTTTTCATTACTATTTCTACAGAATAATGATTTCGATTACTGAATTACTCATAATGTTGATTCCATCTTGTTGTGGTGAAGCGCTATACAAACTTTGACCAACGTACATTTTTTCAAGGCTGTATGTTAATTATAAATGACTGAATCCAGAATGTCATAAAGATAAATTGGGGTAATCATGTGAATGATGAGCGACAAGAGATGGCTTGGATTTTTAGGGAATGAGACATAAACTACTGGTAGCTTGTTATATATATCGTGTAAATGATTAAGATCGAATATAGGAGGCTTGCGTGTTGGTATCAGAATCAAACACTGAACAACACAACACATAACAGTAATAAATAACGAACTAAAAATTAACATCATGTTTGAAGGTTTTCGATTTACATTCCATGCTTAGTGTCCATCATTTACTAGTAAAAACAGTGTGGGCTACCAATGTATTCAAATAACAATGAGTTTCCAAGAACACTATAGGCCTGTTAAAGTTTAGCTGTAGCCTTAGGTAATACGTAACTACGAGTTACTGGAATATTCTTTTAAGACAAAACTGGTTGTACGAGAATTTGACAGACCGAATCACTGATTTACGACACTTCAATAACAATCCCCAACAAAATGGGAAACAAAGACAAGTTAGGAGATCAGCAGAAGTTTTATATTCAAGAAAACAAAACTGAAGTAGAACAACTCTGTGTATAAAAAAACATAACTTTAAGACAGGCTATTTGATAAGTAAACCAAACGTGAGAACAATAAATTAAATGACAGGAAGAGTCAGTGTCGAAAATATAAATTAACAGAAAGACTAAAGCTATTATCCTTACAAGTGAGAACTAATATTCATTAAGAAAAGAAACTAGATTACCGGTTTCATTGGTGAAACATTGTGCATTTCATCGACTTACGCTTCTAATTCATCCGAAGATTATTTATTTATTTAAATACATAAATATTGATAGAAAGGGGCACCGAATACATACGAGCCACGCAAGTCACTTCATTTGTGTGTGGGCTGTGATAATGCCCGGGTGCCCAGACCGAAGTAGGTAATGTTCTTATGAGACCACAAACCGAGCCTTCGACCCAAAGGTCTGATCCACAAAGCAGTGGAGCAAAATCATCAGTCCCATTGTAGTTGGTAACCAACGATTGGTTCATACGCCATTTTCTCCCTCAAGATCATGGAACCTGTGTCCACCATTGGTTTGAAATCAGGCTTTTCCAACTCCCCTAAGTAGACCGTTCATATCCGCCAACCCTTTCGACGCGCCAGACATTCTCTTTCCGCCCTATCAATTTCGCAAACAACACCATGGTCACGAGAAGGCAGTGAGTAGGACTTCTCTAGTAGTGACTGTATATGCGTGGCCATGTGGGAGTATTTCGAGAAGGGGAGTTGACTCTCCCCACCCTCGGCCGTACCACGGCATTTGGGGGCAGATAAAATACAAATAACTAGTACCAATTAAAGTGTATCATGGTTTGAAACCTTTAAAGATTACACTGTACACTCCAGGAATTAAAATTTAGTTAACTATACAAATTAGACGGAAATCATTTGTTTATTTTACAAGTTGTCCAATTAAAAAAAGGAATTATAATTCCTATAGTTATTTGTTTATTTTTTTGGTAGTTTACAATTGCGAAATGATGGAAAATAAATTGTAGCTGAGGTCAATTATTTTGGTGGAGTTCCATTCATTGGGCTGCATAGCTTGGTTATGAAGCTTTTATTATCGTTCTGTAAAACATCAGCATGAACTTCAGGTAGGAGTGGACCATTCGGATTTCTTCACATACATACGGATGAGGCTTGGCTAGTGGACATTGTTCTAGATTGGTTATTGTTGACCATTAACCTGTCCTTATATGTCTCATTTTTTAGATTGTATTGCCCAAAAGTCATTGTTTGCATACTTATTTTTACAGTGACAGGATGAACGTTAACAATAACCAATCAAGACCAAGGTTGACAAGGTAAGCCATCATTCGTATGTGAAGAAATTCGAATAGCTCACCTCTACCTGAAGTTTATAATGATGATGTTGCCCCAAAATTTCGTGATACGGTGGAGGATGGGGATAGTCCGTTCTCCTTGAAATGTTTCCATATAGCCACGCGTATACAGCCACTGCCAGGAAAGTCCTACTCATTGACTTCTCACAACAGAGGTGTTGTCTACCAGATTTAGAATACGAAATGTGAATGTTCGATGCTTTAACCGGGTCAGTGGGTACAGAGGATCCATCTAGAAGAGTTGGGAAACCCTGATTCTAAACCAGTGGTGCATATGGGCTCCAGAGTCCTAACTGAACAAACGGCGTATGAACCTATTGGTGGTGACGGGCTACCATGGGACTGCATCTCCTAACCTTGCTTTAATGTCTTGTGGGTTAAACCTCTAGGTCAAAGGTTCGGGATTGGCCCCTAAGAAAATGAAAGTTTCATAATTATAAGTCATCTGGATCGAGAAACACAACACCATTGAAATACTAAAAAAGACATTTAAAGTATAAACAACAAACCATCGGTCCTAGTGAACATGATCCAGTAGTCCAATGTGTCATAACTGGATGATTTACATTATGACAGAATTGGCTGTTAATATTTGCATTACTTGTATTAACATTCTGATGAGACATTTTGATATCATTGTTGTAATTATGAATGGTAGATGTCGGGGTACCAAAAGTAACAGCGCCGATAGCAGCGGGAGATGATGTTGAATTCGATGGCGACGACTGGCGTAAGGCTTGTTGTTGTTGTTGTTGTAGAGCTACAGTAGCTGCCGCTGTTGCCGCAGCAAATGCTGCTGCCATCATAGGATCCATAGTGGTCAACTGATGTGTTTGTCCAACGAAATGACTGATACTACTTATAGTAGTAGTAGTTGTTGTTGTCATAGTAGTAATAACTGTTTGTAACGGTGATTCAATATGCAAATTATTCAGTGGGTTAGTTGATAATTGTGTATCTATGTCCAGTTTTGATTGGGATCCAATTCCAGGACTGACAAATTGATTCTGGTTTTGTTGTTCAATCAATGACATTATCAGTTGAATTAGTTGTCCATTGAAATCATTTATACCATCGGTAGGTTTAGACGTGAATACCGGTATTTGTTGATTAATATTGCATGGACTACTTCTACTTCTATCACCGAAAACGTCACAACTACAAGTGGTAACAATAGCTGATGTAGTCGTCGTCACCGACATCATAGTAGTAGTAATACATGTTGTCGGTGTTTTCACACAGTCTATATTATTATTTATGGATGCATCAAAATGGTTTGATAGACTAATTTGTGATTTACTAAATTCATCATTAAGTACACTGGAATTTATATTGTTACTACTATTATTATTACTAGTAGTAGTGTTAGTGTTCGGTTGCATAAATGATGTAACATTTTCAGCCCAACGTAACACATGCATTAATAACATTCGTGTACGCCATAATTCGCGCCAACTTGCACCAGCTTGATTAATTAATAATCGATACGAGTTGTATGATTCAGCACCTGACGAAGAAGCACATGATATTGATCGTAATGATGACATTCGACTGCCCATACTATGTACATTATTATTATTACTATTATTATTATACTTTGTAGTGGTCGATAGACCAATGGTATTAGATTGTATATTATTTAGAGTGCTATTATTATAATTATTGATACTATTAATTAATCGAGCTTCAGATGTTGAAGATGGTCGAGTATGATTGTTTTGACGTCGGCGACGATGGTGATGATGGCGGTGATGACGATGAGATAGACCGACACTAGTTAAAGCACTTCGAATGGATGTTGACGAGATTTGACTTCCACCAAAAGCTATAAATGAAATGAAATGAAGCTGTTAGGTTTTTAAATGAATATCGCAGCGCTCCTCAATTTTACCTATCGAGTAGATAAGTCTGTTTTTTTCATTCTCGAGGGACCAGACACAACATAAATATATATCTCAACTCACCAGTATCCCAAAAAGCAAAAATGGCGCCATGAGAAATGATAAGAATAAAGAGACTAAAGGATGCAACACTTTAATTGTTTTTTTTCCAGTATCAGGTTGTGGAGATTGCTGAATTTCATTGACATCATGAACTGATCTAAGTTGAGTGTTTCCAGATTTTCAATGATGGTCTAACTTAGATCAGTTCATGATTTCAGTCAAACTGTAACTAATTCATATACCTTGTATGGTAAATAAGTAGTTATTTCACTTAGAATTCTGCACCATCAACATACATGTATTGCCAAATTTTATCCAAAATGTTTACATTGAAGTCACGTGGAAATTAAGTTCTTTAAGATGGTGTCAACATAAAATTTATAACTACCATGATCTATGCATTTTTATCAACCAGATCATATCTGCGAAATTGTAAACCAGAATGTTTATGATAGAAGGTTGTGGTTAGAAGTTTTAATGATGAATAATCCAATTAAATACACAATTACTGAATAAAATGATCGGTTTCCATAAAATCATAAAACTAATGAATAAGTGAGTTATAAATATTAAGGTATTGTATAGTTATTAGTATGAGGAATTTGCAGGAAATTGTGAAATTTTCACAGTCTACATCATGGAGTGAGTTTAGTTAGATAACCAACCAAAACCAGAAAGCACTGGACAGGTATTCCATCCTCCTTACCAGTGAGCATTCATGACTCCACTGAGGATCGGACCAAGGATCTTCGGTCTCGAAGCCAGTCTTTCTTTATTTTTAACCATTGTCTAACTGATATTGGCGAGTGTTACATGATCATTATATCTATACGTAACTGATATAATGAATTTGAAGTAGGAATTCGCAAGACTGGTGTACAAGTCAATATGGAGCGATTGTTTAGTAGTTAAGGCGTTTTAATTTCAACTACTAGGAGGTTCTAAACTCGAGATAGGCTCTACATTCAGTTGAAGACCCTCGAATAGGATGAAATGAACTGACTAGATTGCACTATTAGCCAAAATCAATCTATTTTGTACAACATGTGGTAAAAATGGCTATACCAATGGAATTCATGCACGACACATTAACAAAGATTAATAAAAATTCAGTCATGAATATCATCACTGCTGAAAACTTTAAGTCCTTTATGATAATTATCTAAACATTATATCCGTTGAGAAAATAGGTAGTTATCTAGATAGAGTAGATCCGTGGATGACGCATTGGCATTTAAAGTGAAAGGTACTAGGTTCGAGTTCCAAGGTTAATCATCAACATTAAGATCTAACCGACGGATTGTTACATAAGATGAAACATGCATCCTGGATCCATTTCCGCTGGCCACAATCTATCTATTCTAAATATTTCATTTCAAAAAATTCTCGGAGTTCTAGTGGGTTGTGACCAATAACTTTCAACCGTGTCATGTGTGAGGCAGTTACCCACCGTAGACAATGGAATATAATCGCGCAATACCGTGGATTGATTGAAGTTAAACATGTACAATGTTGGATACCAACTTAGTGGTCTAAACTTTAGGCGTTTGAACGCAAGATCGAAGGTCCTGAATTCGATTTCCATGTGAAGGGTCGCTAGTGTGCATTACTGAGTAGCATCATACTAGGAAGAAACGTCTGTTTAGTGCTTTCAGATTTTCAATGATAGCCTAAAATTGTCCGGTTTATAATTTAAATGAAACACAATAATCTCCATAACCCTATAGTGATAAAAATAATTTGTTTAAAAACTGTTTTATATAGGAAAATAAATCATTCTAACCTGAAGCTGTACCACTAGAACTATCCAAATGATGTGTAGAAAATGTATCTAATCCACTTAAACCAGATTGACTTAATCGGCGTCGATTATTGAAAGAATTATTACTAGTATTACTTTTAACGTTATTATTCATTTTTGTAGAAGCGACAGCTGCAGCAGCAAACATAGAAACTGCAGCTTGCAATACATTGAATGAACCTCTTCTTCCAAGTGGTAAACATGATGCTGATGCTGTTGTTGTTATTGTTCCTGTTTGAATTGATGTAAATGGTTGTTCGATTGATTTGGATTCTGTAGAATATAATGAAGAATTTATTCTATTACTGGTAACATTCATTGATGTAGTTAAACTAGGTAAAAATAAACTATTTGTAGGTAGACTATGCGATTGACTACGACGACGAACTGAATGAATAATGATGTTTTTAAAGAAAAAAAAGAACAAAAAAGAAACTCAAATAAACAACTAAAGTATATTCAGATAAACAAAATCAACAAAGTGATAAGCATTAAAATTATTTGCTTTTTATCATTAAAGTGACAATTTACAGATTCTACTTACATTATTAGGTCTACATTCATGTTAAGTGAGTAAATAATAAGATATAACTAATGGTAAGTGTTATGACAGAATGAATATTGTAAAAGTTGGAACGGGTTTTTTTAGTTGTAATTTTTAATTATAATTTTGTTACGTAATTACTACGTACCTGAATTACTATGCTTATATGTTTTACTTATCATAAGCTTTCAGTTGACTTATTACATACTGTTTTACATTTTACTATTCCTAACTTGTTGTCAGTTGACTATTTACAGTCTGTCCTATTCCAGCTGAAGAGTAAATAATGAAAAGAAATTGGAAGTAGATAGGACATAAATTGAGGAAATCATCAAACTGCATGACGAAGAAAGAGCTAACTTGGAATCCTGAAGGAAAACGGGAGAGGAAGGTCAAATACACACTGTATCGAGAATAGGAAGCATATATCAAAAGAATGAGTAGCAACTGGAAAGGATTGTGCAGGACAGAGTTCGATACAGAATGCTGATGGGCGACCTATGCTCCTCCACGAGAAGTAACAGGCGTAAGTCAGTAAGTAAGCCCTATTCACAGCCACTTCCAACTTGTTCATGCACCATTTTTACTTTTCGTTTTATGATGTAATGAGGTCTGGTCTGTCTGTGTATAAACTACGTCTATTTGAAACATAAACATAGCAGAGGCTGATCACTAACTTGAAAATAACTGATCGAGCCTGTACTTGATAAAATTATGGACACTAGGCTGTCGAAAAAGTGGAAAACGCGAAGTAGAGTACATTCGAATTAGAACCTTGATTAATGATTGGCAAATGATATTGGACCGCGATCCTCAAGGTATAACAGTGGGCTTTTCTGTATACGGAATTAGGTGTATATCAATAAACGAGATTCTGATCTGATATTTAAAGGTTGACTGAATATAAAAATTGATATGAAGCTGAAATGTATCATTAAGTTGTTCGATTATTTGCGACCATAATCATGGTGGATATAATTGTGTAACGTGGTGGTTGAAGGTAGTCGACAGGGAACCCTGGACAAAGATTTCATATCATTTGACACGTGTCAGTTGGGCGTATCTGTAATCTTGAGGGGAATGATGTTCCCTGGCGGATACACCTTGTAAACGAGTGCCGAATAGGATAAAATCCAAGTACAAAGCTTCCTGTTGACGACCCCCGACCACCACTTTGGACACGCGATATCGAGTCACTTAGATTAGTGGTCACATTACAACTTGATAGACAGAATGTGGTCATCAATAAAGAAAGACTTGACACCCGTGATACCTGTCATTTCACTCAGTGATTAGTCATTTGTAGATATAATTATATTTTTTTTTACATTTCTACCATATGTTACCTATATCATCATAAAACATAGAGAACTCATGAAAGAAATCTATAATTGTTTACCCAACAAACCAGAGGTATTTTTCTATTTATACTCTAGCAATTCCAATATAATTTATCGAAATGAATGGTGGATAAATATCGCAAAATCTTTAATAGAATAAAACACTCCAAAACGAAGTTCTGAATAATTTACTTCATACTAGATAAAACTGTTCACATTGTCTGCTTAACCATTTAATATACTGGCTTACTGTATGTTTTTTTAAGATCACTGATAAACCATAAACCATGGATGCGCACTGTTGAGGAGTCCCACAGTAAGACGAAATGGCCGTCCAGTGCTTCCAGGTTCTCCATGATGGTACAGCTTCAGTTTATTAATGATCTCAACTATTAAAATTACTACAATATCCACATAACCCCATCTGATATAAACCATATATAGTTATATTATAATATTTCTGACTGAAGAGTTAGTCAGTCAATGAAAGGATTCTTCCAAAAAAACAATCTCTTCATTTTTATTATCGCATTTGATGATTGATAAGGTGTTGCATTCGTAAAGCACTAGCATATGTACTGCTCATAAAAATTATATGCAGTCTCCTACGTCATATAGGTGAAATATTTAAAATCAAATGCCTAGAATACTAGCAAAATCGTCTACTCAAGTGTTTAAAACAACTTCCACTAGCTAATAATTAGTGATCACTTTAAATAGTGCTTTAAAGCCTGAAAATTACATTAGGACAATAGATCATGGCTAAAGGTATTTATTTCGACTTTAACTATTAAGTATAAATAACAAAGGAAAACATTTCCCTTTATCTATCTGTTTTAATCTTGATTACTACTGAGTGACCAATCAGTGTATGTATTTCAGTCCTATAGGAGGTCAGTCGAGTACCTAAAAGCTCAGTGGTAAATATACGGACGGTGAAGTTGGGTGATGCGAATGTGACAAGAATAATCAATTTCTTCAATATTGTAGGTACACTTTGATGATGAATGCTAACTAGAAAGGAAACTAAGTTCACTTCATATAAATTGATCCATGAATTGCTAGTTATGAGACAGTTGATGCAACATATAACTATTCAATAACATATTATCCTATATTTATATGATCTCTTACAATATACTTGTGGTAAATACATAATTAAATCCGTTCAAAATACCCTACATGGTCGTATTCAATTATTGGCCCCAAATGCTGTTACAACTGAGGTGGAGAGAGTTTACTCTACTTTAGAATATGCTCTTATATGGGGATGGATTAATAGCCTCAGGAAAGTAAGCTCGATCCGCTGCCCTTATGTGGTGCATGGTTTTCACGAAAGTTAGAGAATGAAAAACAAATATTCGGAGATTAGGCCTGGTTGATGGACATGGAGATTTTAGCTTAGGGAAGTTGGAGTGTCCCAATCTCAAACCAATATGTTGCTTTAGCTCCAAAATATCGAGAGAACGAATGGCGTATAAACTTGTTTTAATTAACGGCTACCATCGGACTGCATCAATCGCCTTGTGGATTAAACCCATGGGGTCAAAAAACGGAGATCAGTCTTTTAGGAAAACCATTTTGATTAAATGTCGGAGCCCGAGGAGTATTCAGTAACTTTCTAGAATTCGGTGCTTGATTCAACAATGTACGCCAATGTTCTAATAATTGCTAGGACCGAAAGTGTTATTCAACTGAATGCCAGATTTTTATTAGCTACCAGGAAAAGAGGTTCAAGCAAAATGTTGACAATTTAAATTTTGATCACATCAGGACAGGCTGGAATGACAGGTTTCTACAGATTTATATTCGTAAACACATGAGCAGTGTGAATATGATATACACTTATATACATCAAAAAAGTAATTTACTTGACGAACGTCCAGATAATAATCGTTTGTGCCTGCTTCGACGTTGTGTGATGCTCTAAAATGAAAAAATGAGTAGAAATAATGATCGTATAATTGAATAAGCCTAATAAGAATGATCCAACTTAACCAGTTTTTATAGATCGAAATCAGAAATAGAACAATCGATAACTATTGGTGAGTGATCGACAACTGTTTTTACCCCAGTTTATAACTCCTCAGCAGTGTTCAACTATGATCTTGCAAGGTATCATGCATAGGGACCTTTAGGTTAAGTGACCAGCACAATATTTTCAAAACACTGGGCTCCAATCTAATGGTGTATGTATAAAATAATGCAACGGTCACTTAGTATAAGTGGCGATGATTGTGCAACTATCGACATGACTGAATTCCACAGGGACATAAGCTTTCCATACAACCTGGTGAATCTTTATGTTAGAGTTATTCAATACCCCTTGGTTTTTGTTAATCTTAAGCTGGTATCAGCCTGTTATGAAATTTATCGGCAAAAACTACATAATTAACCTCTTCCTAGGTAATCAAATCAACTTACTGCTGTTAAATCCGATAACTGTTTTTGATACTGTTCATAGGCAGCTGCCGCAGTCAATGTAGCTGTTAGATCTGACTGATGGGACAAAGAATGATTGGAATGATGATTATTACTCCCAGTCAAATTAACATTACTACTATTACGAATCAAAGTAGTCGGAATCAATTCTGTTGTTTGATTGATCATTGTATTGCTAGTTAAATTATGATTAGTATTTTGGCTAAGACCAATACTACTATTATTATTAGTAATAGTAGTATTAGTTGTGGGACTAGTAGTAATAACATTATCCTGATGTTTAACAGGACCATTATCATTAGAGATACCTGTCAACCCAGTTGTAGATGATAATTGATACAATTGGCGTAAAACGAATAATAATAAAGTTTCCAAATTATTATTATTATTATCATGAATTGAAGACGGCGGTGATGAAGATGATGTTGAAGATAATTGTGAATTCCGTTGCTGATTTAAAACTGACTGTTCTAATAAACCATTCGAATTATTGTTATTCACTGATAAAAGTAGTAATTTCGATAATAAATTCGATAAATGTTGAGGATTTGGTGTGTTTGATTGTAACAACAATAATAATGATTCCAATGGACTCACTACATGATCCAATTGCTCTAAGATGTTATTATTATTATCATTATTATCTGCATTAAAATCCACAATGTCATGATCAGTAGTATGATTAATTTTATTGACAAGTTTATGACGATGATAATGATTGCCATCATTATTGTCAGTGCAATTTAAAATACTACTACTAATCATTGTAGTAGTATTTGTATTAGTAGTAGAATAATTATTATCATGATCAGTAAAACGATTTGATTTACGTTTGACTAATTCAAAATCTTGTAATTTCTTAGAATATTTTTCATGTGAATAAAATACGCCAGATTTTTTCCATAAATCATTATTTGATAGAATCGGTGTAGGTATTATAAAGAAACCAGGATCCCACCAACTGAATCCAATTATTAAATGATTTAAATAAGATTTAATGAAATTATCATTATCATTCAAGATGCCAAGATTATTCTCATTCTCATCATTATTATATGAATAATATCATGATCATTATCATTATCACTATAATCATGTGAATAAGGCGAATGATAATGTCGGTGTTGATAGCGATGCCGGTTACGTGGATGTTGTTGTTGATGAAAGAAATTTCTCTTTTTACGTTGAAACCAAAACATAACTCTGTAATAATATACATATAACATAGAATGAAAGATAAAATACATGAATATGTTCAGCATACAACTGGAAATTAACAAGAAAGAAAGAAAAAGATACAAGACAACAGATTGAACAGACATATGCCTATGTGACTGTGTATGTGTAGATGGCTAAAGATTAATTCAACTTCAAAATAGTTCAACACATCATTATAAGTAACGTAGAAATTAATGAATAAATGGATCAGTTCAAATTATTATAGCATATGAACACAATGAGATCAAATAATTTCAAGACAAATAATCCCACAGTAGTATAAGTTATAACACATTGTCTTTATTAGTAATAGTAGAAAAGATTAGGTATAGAGAAAATAACAACGATGACTAAAGAGAAATCGGAACTCAGATTTGAAAAAAGAACAAGGAGTAAATTCATTAGCATCATTTTTAATATTTTTTTTGGAATTACTACCCAAAGTTTCTAACTATTGGTTACGATATTCACGAGAACATCAACTAAACAGCCAACACTTACTAACATGATTCAGTCTAATTATTAATGACTTATTAGACTGGTGTCACTTCTTGGTTTGATCGCTACTAGCTTACCCACAACCTACTCCTAATTCTACAACAAATAGCATCGCTCGTCAATTTTACATTGACATGTTCTTCAATGATAACAGACGTAAAAATATAACGTAGAGAATAACTTCAAGAATTCAATTGACTATTGAAAATACTAGGTGATTTTTCTAAATGATTTCTACTGATAATCACATATGTTGTATAAAAAATCTTTGTCACTAATACCCAACATACAGCCCTACACAAATATGACTTAACCTAACTGGTTATACAACATTGGTATGATGAGACGAATAAAAAACGGATTTCAAAAAATTGTAACAACAATAATGATGAAAAAAATGAATACCTAAAATATGGTTCGAAAAATCAAGGTGGAAAGGTTTATATGTAGGAATGTTGGAGCTCAAGAACCAAAGGAAGATGAACAATGAGTTCATAAGCGCCATTGAGATAGATTATGAGCTATATTACCCAACGTTTCCAGCCACTAATCACGGTTATCATGTGGTGACGGCAGTAGAGTATTTTTTCACAAACAATCAGCATCTGTAACGCGATACCGCCTTCTCGTAACGGACAGAAGCGATTAAAAGAATAACCTTAACAATGGCACTCTTACGTTGCTTTACAAACCTCTATCTCCGGCAGTGAGGTGTAAAAAGTATGGAGGTATCCTGCATAAAAATACTTATAGAAAGCCTGTGTGTGATCGACCTCAAGCAGCTGTTCTTTGAACATCGTGGTCACGCTCCGAGGTCGTCCAGACTACCACATATAATCTAGTCACCTTTATAAGCATCTCAACAAGACGCATTCTTCTATAGTGTAAGCGACCTGAAACTGTCTTTAAACCATTAACAACATTCCAGTTAATGATATAATCACCAAAAGAAGCCAACTTTAGCATACATAATGTAATCATAGTAAAGTTGAATAAATAATTTATCAGATATTGTGATAGTTTTAGCTTTAAAACAAATCACAAAAATTAACACAAATACAAAGTTCATTGAGAATTATCTTAATACAAATAAATAAACATGTAGTATAGAAAAGAATACAGTTAAACAGTCTTACCGTTTAAGCAAATACCACCAAGTTCGTTTCACTGATGGATCTAGTAAACACATTGAATTATACAAGAGATTTATAGCGAAATAAACGATTAAATGTAAGAGTAATGGACCAACAGATGGTTTTTGAATCGATACCATTTCATCAGCATCAATAGGCAGATAAGTCGACATTCGTGTTGCAGTTAATGACGATGATGATGCTGTCTTATCATTATTCTGTTGAATTGATGTTCCTGTTTGTCGCTGTTGTTTGAGAAGTTGCTGTTGTTGGTAGTGTATTTGTAGATCAGATGATTTCATCATTAACAAATCAGATATTGACTGTGTAGATGATGATTGTAAATCAGCCATATTGTTTAACATGAAGGAATCATCTATTGAGATATGATTTTTCGTTGGAAATGTTGAACTTATATGATTTGAATGAATATTCAATGATGGAGTGAATGCAGCCACTGTTGCTGCAGATGATGACGTTATTGAAGATGGTGATGTATCAACAGTTTCATATGAAAAAGCTGTATTTACACAAACATTCATTGAGGCTAATTCATCAAGTCCTAATAGACGATAACGTATTCGACATCTGATAGAAAAGAAAAGAAACAATTATGTAGAAAAATCATGGTAATGATGCTTATAGATGCCAATGGAATAAATACAAACAACTAGTGTACACATTTAAACACTTCAATAATATTGAGGGAATGAAAAAATTATCTTTAATAGTGATGAATAACTAAAGGTTAATAAGTACTTGACCTAAGACGTGAAAATTTTAAGTTTAATCCCTAGTTGGGTTGAGGATTTCAACGCTAGTGAAACCCATTTACAAAATTGCAATGGTAAGGTTCCTTGAAATGTTTAATGAATGGAGCATAAAGAGAAGATAGATTACATTAGGTAAACTCCCCAAATGCCTCATACGGACGACAGTGAGAAAAATCCGCTCTCCCTCTCAAAATGCTCTCACAACTCACTGCTGTCTCTCAATTAGAGTGCTGTTTACGAATTGAAAGAATGAAAAGTAAATGTCCGACAGAGGCTTTAACCAGGTCGTAGATATGGAGGATCCATTTAGGAGTTGGAAAACCCTCATTCAAAACCAATGGTGTACATGGGCTCCAGGATCCTGAGGAGACAAAAGGTGCATGAATCTGTTGTCGATTACCGACCATCATGGAACTACATTTTCTAACGTTGCTTCACTGACTTGTGGATTAGACCTGTAGGTCAAAGGCTGGGGGAGCGGCCCTTTGAGAAAAGCACCTGCTTGTGTTTAAGCGCCCAGGCAATATTCTAGCCCTCACACAAATCGAATGATCTGTGTGGCGCATATATATTTGTTGCCTCCTTGTACCAATGTTTATGTGCTTAAATAATAATAACAATAAACTGCGTTGGTCAATTATATATAAGCATTGAATGTAATAAGCCGCTTCTGATAACCTCACGCTAAATCGACACGGTAACTTGAACACTAGAGAAAATGCGCGAATTGTGAAAGAAAAACGCATTACTTCAAGGTTCCTTTATGTTCAGAAAAACGATGTTACACACAACCTTAGCCTTCTGGAAGTTTCTAAAACCATAATAAATATGGAAGCAGTATAGGTCAGTATCAAATTAGGAATTTGACACGAAACTCTTGACTTTTTAAATGTTTCAGAAGAGTTTTTATTCAACGCTGATTGGGTAAGGCGTCTCCAAGCATTTTCTGAACCTCTGTGAACTTTTCTAACGTATACTTTTGAATTTCCCAACAGAATACACATCTAACATATTCACAATTGATGATAGTGAGCTATTTAGGGACATATTTCCAACTCTCAATGAATTTTAAGTAGTTTATTCGTAAACATAATTTAGTACAATTATTTAGAATAGGTAGATTGTAGTTAACAGTGAAATCCAGTAAGAGTGTTTCATCATATTTAGGATTCATTTACTAGATGTCCCCGTCACAGCTCAGTGTTGATTCACAAATTGGAATTTGAACCATGGACATTTCGCCTTAAACACTCAATTCATTATTCACTGAGCAACCGAGTCCAGATAGCCACTAAACCTTTTCAACACATATGACGCCTATGTCCTTAATAACAAGGGTTTAAGTTATCTAGTTGCTGACGTTCAGGACTGAATTTTGATGAATCTTTGTTGGCGTAAATGTGAATTGACTCGACTACTTCATAAATTCATTCTTTCTTCTCCAATCATATTACATTTACCCAATCTTTTCTACGACTACTCATACTCTTAAGAAGTTCTACTACTCTGTGATTTATTATGATAATCTCATAGTGTGGTGTGTGTTACTGATGTCGACAGATATAAGTAGTATGTATCATCAGTTGAAAGTGAAATTCTTGATGGCGAAGGTTTAAGAAGATTGAAGAAAAGAGAATGAGAACAAAGAATGATTGATATGGAAACGAAGGAGCAATCAAGTCCTAGACGATTGATTGACATTTACAAATGAAATATTTACTATATGATTCTCAAATTTTACTAAGATGTAATTCTGTATTCAAATACATTCGACTGCCTCCAACTTGATATTCTCGTTCACTACGGTAATATGATATACAACAATTGGAAATGATACTTTAATTATGAATGAATGAATGAAAATCAATCGGACACATTCTTCTTGTCCCTATAACATGAATAAAATAATACGATTACACTTACAAGAATAAACGACGTTGTGATTCCAACCAGACAGGTTCATTTAAATATACATAAGTATGAATACAAATTGAAAATAACCATAAACTTAGTAGAAACATCAGAAATATACCTGGTTTGTAAATAATAAATAAATATAATTACATAATTTTAATATTTAATTGTGTATTTATAAAATCCAATGTTTGTATAATGGATTGATTATTTAATAGAGATTAACCAATGGTCATGTATGTCAAGTCTTTTTCTCTTTACTGTTGATCAAATTCTATCGATCAAGTTGTAATGTTGCCCCTAATCTAAATGAATCAATATCACTTGTGATATATTGAAATGTCATGTGGTGATCGACAACCTCAAACTGCCACTTCATATAACATTCGTGTTTTCATGGGAAGTTAAGTTATGTAACATACTACTGAATTATAGATATGAGTAGTTAAACAAGAAATAGTATCGATAGGCATGCTGCATGCTTCTGTAAATATTAACAAAAAAATCGACTGTCATAGCTGTTACATATCTGTTTGTTACAGGTCAGTATCAATTGTTTACTTAAAGATAAGTTCATTAGACTTAACCAATATAGAGCATGTCACAAACATGCTTTAGCTCAGGTAACATATTACATCAACACGAAGAATTAAAAATCAGATAAAAATAATATGGTAGCAATGATAATGAAAGGGACCACACATTGGGGATACGGTTTTAAAAAGACAGTAAGAAAAGGTGTGTAAGATGTTTAACTGGAACTTAGCATTTCGAGGAAGATAGAGAGTATATTTATCTGTTCCATTGTGACAAACTTTGAGTCATGTCACATAACATCTCAAATCATCGGTCGCATTAATCACTCTAATTACGTAATAATGTCATCGAATTCACTTTTATTCATTCATTATCTTTTTTTTGGTTTCATGATTAGCTAGAGATAGTCATTTTATGATAAGACAATGTAACTACAAGACCAAGGGATAGTTGTTTGAAGCTAATTATACACAACATTTTTGTAAGTAGATGAAGAGGCCAGTTGACATAGCTCACAGTTATTTACAATGACTCAGGTGAATTTACTCTTTATTTTACTCGAGTTCTAAGATTCCTTCATGCACAGTTTTTCTTTTCAAGATATATCCCAAATATCCAATCTTTCACATTATTATCGGTGCTATCTTATTTGTAAGATGTTCAATAGAGGTTAAACTATGATGTGCATAGATACCAGAGATAGGTATATCTTTTTTTAAAAAGAAACTGGGAGATTAGATTGGTAAACAATTAGTTATACTTAGTTAAGCGTTACAAAATAAAGGCTTATAAAGGGAGAGGATCCATGAACAAACAGTAGGCGACGAACAGTTTAACTGAAAATAATCAAGTGGGAACACTGAATACCAAGTTTATAAGCGTTTGATACTTTGATTTCCTGAATTCTCATATCAAATACTATAGCAATATTAGTTGATCGATGGAACTCGATAAGAACTGAAGAATTAGATAGATTTAACAATGATCAATATTAGGTGATCAATCAGTTATATATATTTCAGTCCAACATTAGGTCAATCACAGCTCGAATAACTCGGTGGTAACTTCTCTGTATACCTGGGAACAGCTGATTCGAATATACCGAAAAATATTGATTCGCTCACGATTGGATTTCGACCTTACACTGACGAATCTCAAGCTGAACGAAACCTAGGTCGAGTAAGATTTTCTGCCAGTTACCTCCAATTACTTATCACGTTATAATATATTCTATTGCAGGAATTTTGAAGAACTTCTGACATTCACACTGATATATATATTGTCTATCAGATATCCAAAACGTCTTCAGTCATTAATGTAGAACTAGTGCAAGTTATCCCATTGAAACTGTAATCATTTAATACAAATATATATCCCATAATTTACTATACAAAACTTACCATAAAATAAACAATAACGTACTAAACGTTGAGCTATTTCATGATCCACATGAAATGAGGATAACAGGAATTTATGACGTAATTTCATAAATTGATGCATTAATTGAATAAAATAATAAAATTTTATTATTAGACATAATGTGAACGGGATTAATAATAGTCCAACACGTGCCCATATATTGATTAAACCAACAGAACAAATTCCACTCAATGAATTTCCATCAATCTAATAAGATATGCAGTAGAGAAGAGTAACAATAAACAATTGTTAATTTCTAGAGGTATTTTCCAATAGTTTTACTGAAAAAGTTTCACCAGTGAAGTTTAAGCATGCCAGGAGAGAGGTTAGTTACTCACCAATGGGATTAAGAGATGATTGAGTGAAACAGTAAATTGATTGAAGTTAAACGTGTAGACTATTTGGTATCAGCTCAGTGATGTAGAAAGGTTAAGAGCTCGCTATAAGATCTGAAAGTCACTGATCACATTATTGGTTGGGTCGCGGGTGTGTACTATTGAGAAGTCCCATGTTTGGATGAAGTATCTTTACAATGCTTCATGATTTTAATGATTGTCTAAACAGAGTCAGTCCGTGATATAAACCATAATAAGATTTAATTTCCAGCGAAGCATTTCACTTCGAATTTGTGAATTTTATGAAAACGAGACTCCATTTTAATGATGCAGAATGGTGTAACAGTTTGAATACTACTCAAAAGTAATTTGATGAACTATTAAATTATATTTATTCGAAATAGATGTGCCACAGTTAAGGAGTAGGGAAGAGTAATAAATCAAAGCCATGCTGATGATTCTTAACTAGCCTGGAACCTAGAACCAGGATTTCCAGTCGACAATTTCCAAAAGATCAATATTTCCATAGTGTAAGTGATATCATGTTATTGAGATTGGTGACTACAACAAATCTTTATTGATAGACCCTTGGTCAGCACTAAGATCTAGAAAAACATGATATTGGTCACTACTCAATGATTAATCAATTGTAAACATTACAATTTTACAGACAGTCGTCACCCAAACAGTAGAGTGGTAATCCAGGTTCACATCTTATAGGGAATATCAGTTCGTGAAAGTTTCAAATACGCGTTGATGACGGAGTGCCACCTGACACGACATCTATGTTGATCAGGGTTTCTTGCTGTCGACTACCTTCAACCACCAAATATTTATTGTTAAGCGTGTTCTTCATGTATATTAAAACAAAATAAACATCATTAAACTTACTTCTGCAGCTGTTAAAATAATCAATGTAAACACTAAAGGGATAGCAAGCGCTAAGAAATGTAAACAGGTTGTTTGCGGTTGAGTATTTATTGACTGATTATTAATTGGGGATGAAATGATAACACCTTGATTTAGCATAAGTGATCTCATATGAGAACAAGTTGTTGTTGTTGTAGTATTAGCGGTAGTTTTTGTATTTAGAAAATGACCATCAATTTTGTCATCGTGATCAGCAGCATCATCATTACCATCCTCTTCATCATGATGACCATGTTTAGTAGTATCATCATCAACAGTTCCAATTGTATCAATGTTGTGAATAAAAAGATATTTATCACTAGTAAATAGTTGAATCCATAATATTTGTGAGATTAATGGTTTAGAAATCGGAAAACACGAGGATGAATGAAAACATGAATCTATACAATCAGACGATAATAAATCGACAAGTGAATTTAGTGGGATTCCAGTAAACGAACCAAATTTATATTGTTGATAGTAGTTATGACTACCAGTACGACAATGATGATGAAGGTGGTGTTGATGTGGATGATGTCGACGATCATGATAATTATGATATGGATTTAAACAAATACTATCTATTCCTGGTGAATGTTGAGGAATCGACTCCAAGCATACTAGACTATGGTTATGACTGGAAGGAGAAGAATGTAATTCTGCAGAGAGAAAAAAAGTGGTTATAAAGGAAAAATAAGTACAAAATAGAGGAATAAAATATTTACAATTTCAAGGAATCGATTAACGTAGAGATAATCTTTTTTATAGTAAGTTGATGTTAGGTTATAAAATCGAAATCACAGAGAAAATGAACCGAGTATTCGATTCTAGTTTACCATTTGTAAAATAGTGTAGATCTGACAGTCAATAGTTGACATTTCATATCAACTTCAACTTTCTTCTTAGTTTACTTAAATCTAAGCCAGCTTTGTTCATCATTCGAGTAGGTAATGGCTAGATAAGTATAATATATGATATAGTCACCCTAAATCGATGTATATGTTTCTCTTCAGTAGTCAAACTGTTGTCTCTGACTTGAACTTTATGGCTGACCTGGTGGTTTTATGATATGATGGGCAAACATTTGACTTATCAGTTAGGCCCTAATCGATTGAAAAGTGAGTAACTTGCGAAAAAAATGATTTCCTACAATCCCCTATAACATTTTATTATATTGCATAAAAGAAAACTATTCTTCTGGCTAGTGATCTGTCAAATCTTTGATTTCAAATGTTTAGGAGTCTTATATCAATAATTTGGTGTTGTGAGCAGATATTATTTAGCCACATCATATCACTTCACATCATCTATCGATTGATCAGTAATAACCTTCTTTCATCCTAACAATTATTGATTCTTTCTATTGTATAACATTTCATTATGGTTGAAAGGAGTACTTTGAAGACAAATATAATGAAACACTTATAATCTACCCAGTTATATTATGTTGATCTTATACGCCAATTTTTACAATCATCATTATGTATGTTAATATAGTTTTACACCGATTGTCGGTGTTTATTGTACTCTCTCTCACTCGCTCGCTCACTCACTCTCTCTTTGTTAATTATGTATGTATATAGTGTTTTTCTTTGACTAAACAATGCATAATCAAGATGTTAGTTATTTGTTAAAATTGTGCAAATCTATCTAATGAATATAAATTAAATAATTCCCTTGATAAGACCTCACATACATATTTAATGTTTCTATAATCATCGGTGAGTTGTTTATCTTTTTGGCTTTCCTTTTTCTGCTCACATTCTCATTACTACTACTACTACTACTATATCATCAGTTAATTGACTATGATTCCTTGATCATTAAATATTTCATAGTTGGAAATTGTTTATTGTAAATGAAAATCATACAAACTCATATGATACTATAATAATAATAAGAAGAATATTTTTGTATTGACGCTTGTCTTATACTTCCCCATCTACGTATATATATATACCCACAAAGAAGGTAGAGGAGAAGAATTGATTTCATTGAAGAAAGTATAAAACTCTAATCCCAAAAGATTACTAAACTTTTCATGTAACTATTGTATAAAATAAGGTGCGTATATATATGTATACGGAATAAATACTACTGATATTATTAGTGGTAAACATAAGAATGTCAAAGAACTTGTGTTCTTTTATTGTCATTACATTTGCTTTTCATTAAACAGAGAAAGTTTATCAGAACAATAAAACATAATACAATACACTTAATCTTATAGGTATATGCCCTGCTTCGGTTTGGGCACCCGGGCAGTATCACAGCCCTCACACATATCGAATGAGATTTGTGTAGCGTATATGTATTTGGTGCCTCCTTGTACCAATATCTATGTGTTAAAATAAATAATAGGTATATGCATAGATTATTAATTTATTAACCATCTAGAAAAACGATGGGTTTTTTAGCGAGTTACTTTTCTACGGGATGGGGGTCGCTAACCTCATGCCTAACTCTCCTCCTTTACCTGGGGTTGGGACTAGCAGTAACTCTATAAGACCTACAATCAGAGCAACAATTTTTATAGGTAAATGGAACGTCCGGACAATGTGGGAGACCGGGAAGATCAGTTAAGTAGCAACGGAAATGAGGAGATACAATGACGCTAACCAGAAAAACGATTATCTGAATTTACATGGTTAAACTTAATTTCATGAAGAATTACTGAGAATTGATGAACTGAGATCAATTCTCTTGAATACGATAGTACAAATCTGTGTAATATATTTAACTAAAGCTTATTGACTAATTGGTTGATTACTACCATCTAGATATTGTAAAACTGAAATATGTAATGAAGAATTCATTTGAAGTAGTATGAATAAACCTGTCGTTGATATTCTGGGCTGAATTTTAACTAATCTAAGTTCGGGATGTTTATCCAGTGTGGATTGCTTCAATATAGATAATGTATCACAATTTTTATCGAATAGATAGACTATAGGTAGCAGTGGAATTAAGGATGCGCGTTTCATTTTAATCTAGGATTGGCCAGCTGAATGTACCTGTTACATCTTAGTGTTAATGTTCGCACTGGGACTCGAACGCAGTACCTATATTTTCAAACGTCTAATGCATTATTCACATATTTGCTGAATCCAGATAGTCACTGACTTGTATAACAGGTATGAATTTAGTTAAATCATTAATAGTTTGAATTGTTCTATCGTTGATATTGTTGGCCGAAGACTTTGAATACCGGTTTGAACATCAGCAATGAGAAGTTGGTAGATCAAGATGAGAAGTCTAGAATAAGATGCTAGATTCCGCTGCTAGCCATAGTCTATCTATTCTAAATAAAAAAATATGTACGCACAAGTTGGAACCTTGAACCTAATCGTTTTAACGGTTTAAATGAATTATTTGTTTATTTGAACACATAAATATTGGTACACAAGTCACTTGATTAGTGTGTGGGCTGTTATATTGCCTGGGTGTCCAGACTGAAGCAGGTGGTTTTCTTAGGAGGCCACACCCGCAGTCTTTGACCTGAAGGTCTGATCCACAAGGCAGTGGAGCAGCGTCAGGAAATGCAGTCCCATGGTAGCCGGTGATCAACAATAAGTTCATACGCCACTTGTTCACTCAGGACCATGGAGCCCATGTGCACCATTGGTTTGGAATGAGTATTTTTCAACTCCTCTAGGTAGATCGTTCATATCAAGCGACCCTATTAGAGCACCGGACATTCGTTTTTCGTCTTCTCAATTTCGTAAACAGCACCCGTAGTGCGAGAAAACAGTGAGTAGGGCTTCCCTGGTAGTGGCTGTATACGCGTGACCATGTGAGAGCATTTCGAGAGAGAGAGCTGACTCTCCTCACCTTCGGCTATACCAGGGCATTTGGTTAGAGAACATAACTATTAGTATGAAAATTTTGTCGATTGTGAATGATAATAATAGCTTAGACTATATAATAAGCATTATTGTTTGATGAACCATTGAACAAGCAGATAAGTTTCAGTTTATTGCTCTATAATGACATATGGTATTTAACTCTGAAAATCGAACTATACCATATATACGTGTAGTAATAATGTCATGAAATATTCATTCGCTTTTAAATCTTGGACATATCTATTATTATACTCTCTTAACATTAATCTATTCTACGTTGTATAGTTAGAAAATGAAATTTCAACTACTTGAACTGATTTAATCATGTGTTAGGCTATTTGATTGGTCTAGTAAATTAATCAGTCAGTTAACAATGAAACAGTATAGTATAAGACTAGAACAGATAGCATAGAAAAAAAAACTACGAAATCAAATAGCTAAGCAGTAAAGATATATCATATTGAAGACGTTCAGTGACTTGAATATGACTGTGAGAAGACGAAACTAACTTTCAGGCAATAAGAATACAACTTATACTAATCAATGATTTGTCACATAAAAACTCAAAAAAAGGCTAGCTTTTTTTTAGAAATTAGGGTTAAGATTAGAAGATGGGGCTGAGAGTTAGGATATGAGGTTTAACTTAAATTAACTCATTCACCAGGTACATAGATATGAGTTACAGTTTAAGAGTAAGACCTAGTGATATTACCCGATTGCTCAAACTGAAGTGGAGTGGAGTTAACTTCAAAATTAAGGTCACGTTGAGAATCTAGCGTTAGCGGATAGGAGTAATGATTAAGAATCGAGTAGACGAATGCTTTATAGCACTGTAAAAATGAATACTTAATCAGTTATTTCTTTGATAATAAATATCAAGGACCTTAAAATTACCTTCACATATTCATAAATCATAGTTCTTATTATTTAGTCTCGACGTGCTATGTTCAGTGGTATAGGAGTAGGTTGGAAGAAAGCTAGGGGCGGCCAGACCAAAACATGGCACATGTGCATGAAGTCACTGACAAGTGGACTGAATCATGTTGGTAGGTGCAGACTACCTGGTTGGGGACCGCGAGATGATAGCAACCGATGGTTAGAGACCTTGAATGACATGGCTCAAAATCGTTTGCAATGGCGCAGGTGCATCCACTCTTTGTGTTCTCCCAAATTCTAATCTTCTGATTTCTTCATGTCCCTTTCTTTTTTTCTCTTTCCAAATTTATTTCACCGGATTATAGTCCTTGAATAATATCTTATAACCCTAATTTTTCTGATTACAGCTTATAATCTTACTACATCTAGCACTACGGGATTTGAATCGACCACTGCATCTGTGTGCTAATGTGGTGTGGCAACTCGAACTGATGTACGTACGTACGAAGTTCTACGTTGGGACTGACTGACTGACTGATTTAGTCTTCCTATATTTCAATAAGTGAATATTGATAGTATTTAGTTAGTTTCTGATAAGATCGTTGGTTTTTTAAATTGTTCACAATAGGCGTTATCTAGAATCTGATTGACTCTTCAGCATAGAATACGTTTACCGCCTAGATGATAACTTCAATAAACTAACAGCAGTAAAGAGAGAGACAGTTTAGATGGACAAAAACTCATGCATTGCAACATTAAAAGAATAGACAGATATCAGTTCAGCTTACTATGATAATTGTCACCAAAATAATAATCCTTTGAATGTAAACCTTTTATTTTCTGTTTACGGAATTTATGCATAGGATTGTGAAGTTTACCAGTTGTAAAACTATTATCAGTATAAGTATTATTATTATTATTATTGTTGTTATTAGACAATTGTGCTCTATCATCCATTTTTTCCACATTATCAACATTTTGACTAGATAACAACAATAATGAAGAAGATGAAGATGTCAATGATGAAGGTGATGCAGATGATGAAGCAGAAGAAGATGATGATGACGAAGATGAACAAGATAACTTGCATTCTTTTTTAATCATATTAATATTACTTGTACAATCTTTTGAAATTGGTACATTTAATGATTCAATGATTGCTTCATTATAAACATTAGTGGTTGTACTGTTGTTCTTATTATTATCAATATTCAAATCAAGTGTATTTTTATTAGTAGTATCAGTGGTAGTAGTAGTAGTAGTATCGTTATTCGGAACAAAATGTTCTTCATTAACTAATTCTAATTCAGATGATTTTTCATTTGTTAAATTCACTGAATTTGTTATCTCTGATAAAGGTTCATCAGATATTCGTTTTGGCATAGAACGATCTGACGACTTATTATATTTTTTAGATAAATTCTCACTGAATTTTGTGATATATGATTGAAAATGTTTCATTTCAACATCGTTATGGTATTGTTGAGATGGTTTTTGTTGTTGTTCGTGATGATGATGACGTTGGCGACGACGGTGGTTCCGATGTTTTGATTGTTGTCGATGTAATTTATTCTTGTACTGATAATGATGGTAACGATGATGATGTTTAGGAGGGAATTGTTGATGAGACAGTTGATTATTTAGATTGTAATTAATTTTTTTCATTTGATATAATAATGCATAATCAAAAATATTCGACCAAATAGCAGCAACCATAGAAGAGAAATACAATAAGATGAAATCGATGATACATAGAAATGATTTTCCGGAACTACAATAACGTGAAGAACGTAGTGATGATAACGGTGATTATATGGTAGAGAGGATGAAGAGGAAAAAACAGTAATAAGTCAAAGTGAATTACTGATGACACCGAAAGAAACTGTATCAATCAGTCAGTAATAATAAAATATCACTTATTATTAAATAATGTGGGGTTAGAATTCGATCCTAAAATAGATGAACTGCTCCTCAATACCATGGTAAAACTGAGAGTGAGGACAGTTCACTAATACGCTTTAAATGCTCATGTACGACTATGTATTTATAGCTTTTTACCATTGAATTGCTACTCATTGACCTCAAAACAGTGAGGAATGTTCTTCGTTAAAACAAGAAGACGAAAAGCGAACATCGGGGCTTAAACTGGGTTGGTCGAGGAGTTGTAAAACTATAATTACAAACCAGTGATTTACACAGATTTCAGTATCCTAGGAGAATGAATGGGATATGAACTTATTTTGATAACTAGGGACAAGATTTCTTGAGCTAGGGACCTGAACAGTATCCTTGCACACACAAATATTTGTGGTCATCAATGAGAAAAAAAATCACTCCAAGTTTCAAGTTCGCTCAAATAATTTTCAAAACTATATAGCTAATACCAACTTTATTTAACATAAGGTAATATTTTCATCTCATTTTGGTGAATAGCTTTACTCTTCAACCCATTCAGTATCACATCGATGATGAAAATTCTGTCCAGATGAACAGTATTTTGAACCAGTCCAAAGTTTCACGCTATGGAGATGATAGTGGTGTTTATAATAAAGGACTATCTTTAAATTATTTACATAATGATCGGAACGGATTAAATTAAATAAAAAGGTAAACATTATTTCTCGAAAAAATACTACATATATATCATGGACTGGTATTAGTTAGATAGAAAATCAAGGAGCACTCACTAAAAAGCTGCCTTGTCCTAGTATGGATCTCCTCAGGAGTATAAATCCAGCAGAGGTTGAATCCAAGACTGTCAGGTCTTATGGTGAGCCTCTAACCTTTAGACTACCGAGACGACATCCAATAGATTACATATTTCGAACTCTAATCAACTCGCTATGTTGCGTATCGTCCAATACGCTAAAGAGTTTAATTACTGGTAACATTGTGGACATACACTACTAAGGAGATCCATCCTAGTTTGAAACAGTTGCCTAAGATCAGTTCGTAATGTAAACTATGGCATATATTATATATTTACCTAATTTGTGGTTCACCAACACGAAGACTACCATCTTCCCGACAAGCAACATATTCACCAATAGTTGGTAATAAAGGTAATAACCAACCGAAACAACCGAATATTAAAAATAAATGTATGTAAAATAATGATGTATGTAATAAACGCCAAGATGGATTATAAACTGTTTCATTAGGTGCTGTAGTTGTTGTGGTGGTTTTTGTTCCTGTTAAAGAAGTGGCTAATGTTGTCGCTGATGATTTGGATGATTTACCATTGTAGATAAGATGTGATTTTCGATTTGTTGAAAATGTTGGCAAGTGTAGTGAATCAATAAGACGATGAACATATATTGAAAGCTGTAATGTTATCTCCATACGTTCAGTTAATTGTAAACGAATAGTGAACTAAAATTATGAATTATGGAATAAATATATTGAATAAGAGTAAATTTAAATAATTACTAAATATAATTATCATACATATGACGCTTGTATAACAGGTACCTTGTTTAAGTGATTTACTTAACTTTTAGTCAAACTCTAATTATGTGACGGCTAATGACACAACCCGATTGCTTAAACCGGAGTACATGCAGCAGTTTTCCAACCTGCAAATTTGAGAATTATATATATATATATATATATATATATATAGTGTAGCAGCAGTCTCTGTCTGCAGCAGTAGGCCTCAACATACACAAAGGGAAAACCAAGGTCCTCAAATTCGAAACGGAGAACAGCAGTCCAATCACTCTTGATGGCGAAACTCTGGAAGATGTAGAATCCTTCACATACCTGGGAAGCATCATCGATGAACAAGGATGATCGGATACAGACGTAAAGACGAGAATTGACAAAGCAAAGACAGCATTCTTACAACTGAAGAACATATAGAACTCAAAGCAACTATCTGTCAACCAATATAAAAGTCACAATACTCAATACGAACATCGAGATAGTTAGTTCTACCGTAAGGAGCTAAAACTCAGAGAGCTAATACAACCATCATCAAGAAGGTACAAGTATCTATAAATAGTTGTCTACGTAAGATACTCAACATCCATTGGCCGGATACTATCAGCAACAACCTACTGTGAAAGAGAACAAACCAGCTTCCAGCTGAAGAGGAAATTAGTAAAAGACGATGGAAATGGATAGGACATGCATTACGCAAATCATCAAACTGCATCACGTGGTAAGCCCTAACTTGGAATCCTGAAGCGAAGAGGAAAAGAGGAAGACCAAAGAACACATTACGTCGGGCAATAGAAGCAGATATGAAAAGGATGAATTACAACTGGACGGAGCTCGAAAGGATTGCCCAGGACAGGGTTGGATGGAGAATGCTGGTGAGCGGCCTATGCTCCTTTCACGAGGAGTAACAGGCGTAAGTAAGTCAGTAATTACAAAATGTGGACTACACTAAACCACAAGAACAATGAAGTGAACCTAATTCAGATTTTTAAAGAGATTGAATTGTACTGTCTGGATTGATTTAAATATTTTGTCACAATAGATGTAGAAAAAAAAGGGTACGAAAACATCGACAGCTAAGTACCTTCCAAAAACTGGTAAAGCTATACTGTACGAAAGAATTAATAAAATTTAACATAGCATCTCGTGGAATTTCACTAGAAATTTGAGACGTAGTGTTGAGTTGTTTATATTCTACCAATTTGTATCTAGTTAATTAAACATATATAGACAGTGGAGCAAAGGGGCACCAAATTATGTATACACCACACAAACTATTGGATTTGTATGTGAGATAAGATATTTGAAACAATGAATTTTTGTTGAGTGTACTTGATATGATTTGGAGCATAGTGAAGGGTGTTTATGTATGTTATCTTCCGAGGATATCGGTGCAGAATAAGACATAAACTTTTCTAGGATACCTTAGGAGTTTTGAAGATTTGAAAGCCGAAAATTACCGGTAAAAAAATAATATATTGACGACCTTGGAGACTTATCAGCCAGTCAGGAAACGATACCTAGTTGTAGAACAATCTACAATATAAAACAATGAAATTACAGCTTTGACCTGAACAATCAACCCTCATGTGTTAAACTATCCGTTTTAGTAAAGAGAAAAAGTCAAGTTTACAAATAAACATATATATTAGTAGTCGTGCTTGTGTTATGGTCACAAAAATTCTAATTAAGGTTATCGCCCCACAGAGTTTTCGTCACCAATTTATATCAGTTACAATGCAAAAAGGTTACGGTTAAGTAGTTCGAGTTAAACTGGAGTTTTGAGTAAGGTTTATATAATTGGAGATAGGGTTTTCGACATGAACTAATATCAGCTATAATGCAATGCTTTGCTACCCTTCTGTTTACAAGCTTGAGAAACTTAGGGTTTAGATTTAAAGTAAGAGTAAGAAAGAAAAAATATTATCTAGCTTCACTAAACACTCCTGATTACGCAATGAACCATATCACATATCATAACGCATAATTTGTCTCAGGAGCAAGTATATTTTATAATTTAGCTTAGTTATATAAGTTAGACAATGTACCCTTGTGGGCCAGGGTAATTTTACATTGGTTTTCAGGAGAACCAGACACCATCCGGACATTCATGTGACAACCAAAACAGTACAGCTCAACCCCGTTTAACAGGAGAGCCAGAGACCACTCAGGCTTAAATTTTATAAACCGAGCAGTACAGGTCAATCCCGCTTCACAGGAGAACCAGACACCGTATAGGCTTTAACGCAACAATCCGAATAGTACAGCTCAATCCTGTAGCGCAACTACACAGGTATCAAGCACCCTGGTGGACCATTCGCACCATTCATATACACATCTACATCACATGTATAGTTATTCCGATCAATGATCGCGTGAATCAATTATGCACAGCACGAACAGGCCAAAGTTGACCTATTCCGCTTACATGACAGTCAAACTCGTTAATGTTAGCAATGGCGACATGCCTCACAATGTCCCAATGACAATGGCCCTCAGGAACACTGAAAAGCAACCACCGGTATGAATGAAATTGGTTAACCAGCAAACCAATTTTTTGCATGAACAGTCAACAAAACTTGCTTAGCTTATGCACCATATAAAATTCACTTTTTAATTGAGTAATAGATATTTTAATTGATTTAATGTATTTAAAGAATTGAACATTTCCAATGATAAGATACATGTTATCTATCACTGAACTTAAAATTTCAAGCAAAACACATGAAGTATAATCTTATCTGAATGATTGACTCCAAGTCGTCAGTATATACTTTTACCGAACTACCTGAGTAAAACATGAATATTATGACTAAAAATCATTCTCCTACAATGATCTTAACTCCTACTTCTACTTCTATGTTTAACCCTAGAGCTCTTTTTTGTTTACCATAAAAAATAATTCATGTAATGGTTCAATAATCATGTTGAAACTTTATTGACTGGCATTTTATCATATTTGGAAATTGTCTCAGTATACTCCTACTTCAATGCATTAAATAGGGATTAATTCTCTCTGAAATAAATACCAAGCTTAAATGATGAGACCACTTTTTGTTTCTACGTCATGTTTTACCAATTAGAATTCATACATATATGGTTTTTGTATTGATTGATAACAGTTGAGCTGATTTTCAACCATTTTTTCTAGCGATCCTAAATTTCTTGTTTATACCTGTTTTAATGAATTATAATCCTTGTTAAAACAAATTAATTCTTTGACAGTGATAAGGTGGTAGGCAATAGAGAAGATTTTTTTCTTTGTTTAGCATAATATACAAAAATTGAATATGAAAAACAAAAAACTACATTTCTATTATACGATACTAGGTCTAACCACCGGAAAGATTTGGTGTAAATAAACAATGAACCGAGGATAAATAGTAGAGATATACCTGTCTACTTAGGTGAATAGCTAGATAGATATTAGCATAGAGATCCCTACACGTCAGAAAATTTCACAGTTTGCGCAAGGACCTAGAAGCCCCCAAATTCCCGAGGGTAGGGAGGGTAGGCTCTCCTTCTTTAAATGCTCTCATATGGCCACACGTATACAGCCACTGTCAGGGAACTCCTACTCACTGCCTTCTCGCGACCAGGGTGTTGTTTACGAAATTGAGAGGACGAAAAGCGAATGTCCGACAGAGGCTTTAACCGGGTTGGTGGGCACAGAGGATTCATCTAGGGGAGTTAGAAAACTCTCATTCCAAACCAGTGGTGCATATAGGCTCCATGATCCTGAGGGAACAAATGGTGTATGAACTTATTGTTGATCACCGGCTACCATGGGACTGCATGTCCTGACGTTGCTCCACTGTCTTGTGGATTGGACCTTTAGGCTGAAGTCTCGGTTGCGGTCCCTAAGGACGCCACATGCTTCGGCCTGGGCACCCGAGAAGTATCACAGCCCACACACAAACCAAGTGAGTTGTGTGGCGCATATGTATTCGGTGCCCCTTTGTACTAATATTTGCGTGTTCAAATAAATAATAAGGACCGAGAAACCTGATGGTCGGAGCATACTAATGAATTGGAAACAGTAAGTGAACATGGTGATAATCAGAAGCAATGTATATTGCTTTCAACTACTGTATGTCATTTACTTTCATTCAGAATCTTTTGCTTCATCACTTTTATGGTGACTAACAGAAGCTCCCAAGGATAAAAAAATCCTGATCACGCGCTTCGAATGTTATCATACGGCCATGAGTTTGTAGCCTCTGTCAGGTAAACCCTGTTTACTAACTTCAAAAAGAGGGAGTACGTTTACGAAAGTAAGGAGACGAAATGAGAAATTCCGAAGTTTAAATCGGGTTGGGGGGTACGAAGGGTTCACCTAGGAGGGTCAAGACACCCTAATTCCAAACCACTGATAAGAATGGACCCCAGGATCTGAAAGGAACGAATAGAATATTAACCTATTGGCGAGACAGTAATTTATGGACGAACTAATAAGATTTAAGAAAGCAAGTTTTAGATATTTGGGCGAAATCCACTGATTAATATAGCTAAATAGTATTTTGGCACTATAGTTGATGTGAGGTCGTGATGAAAACCCTAACTCGAATTTCTAACCCTAACGTCCAACTTTAAGTCCTAATCCTAATTCCTCACACTAATGTATAATCTTTTGATTCTGGTAAGAAGGTGAATATTCTCAAGGTTACTATAGTATCGCTCAAGGGTCGTCCGTTAATAATAATCTCATCAACCTATTTTAATTACCGGTAACCATCAGATAGCGTCTTTTGATGTTGCTCTACTCCCTTGTGGACTAGGACCTTGAAGTCAAAAACACAGGAAGTGACCCCTAATAAAATCGTCGAGTTTGAGCATTGCAGCCAACACACAACCATGATTATGAAAAGTGTAGATTAAAAATAAAGCATTATGTTCCTCTATTCCTATTAGGGCGAACACGGAATTATTCGATTTTTACCAATAATGATGAAATCTTATTACATTCAGTGACTGTGAATTAAATTTCTCCCACGACCTGTGCTCTTTTTTCTGATTGCCTACCACTAGTTTGACTTGCGCTAATTTTCCGTGTACTTGAAGGCTGTTCTCGTTACTATGTATATACTGAGTTTGATTAAGTTCTGTTTAGAAATCAGCCTTTTCCCTACACTTTGTCTTCTTCCTGTGTGCCAGTTACCGTTATCGAGTCCGCAACAGAATTGTTCATATTAGAATGATCCTCAGCTGTTTGCAAATGACAATTACCGTAGATCAACCGAGAAACCCCAATAAATAATCGTTCTTTATCAAGATCTAACACCTCTCTCTATGATAACCACTCATATATCAAAATTGTGTAGCTTGAAAAATATTAGTTAGTGTAACAAAATTCCACACACAAAATTAAGTAAAAATACATTCCTTACCAATGTAAAAACATTAGTACATAAACAGAACAAAGCAGCACAACCTGTAATCCATCTAGCTAATTTATAATGGTCAGAATCGAAATGGGGACGTCGACATGGAAAACTACATCTTTCTATGCCAGGAATCCTATAAAAAGATGGTAAAAAGGCAAACAAAATCTATGCACTACACAAATTATAACTAGAAAAGCGTTGAAAACTACGGAAATGCGTTATTCAAAATATTTCTACTTAAAACTCTGTGACAGAACTAAATCATTCACGTAATGTGATCAAATCTAAGACTCACCTTCCTATCGAATCCAAATCTGTTTAAAGATAATTTGTTGACTGAACCCTACTCTCTCTCTCTCTCGTTTTTTTTTCAGTAGTAAGCTAGGAAACTTCATCTGAGGCTATATCCCAATTATCTAAAAAATAGATGATACGGATTCCTGATCAGAGCAATTATTTGCTAATAAGCCAATCAAATATCCGATAGGTGAAGAACGAGATACTGATTAGAGAAATAAACCGAAGCAGGTATTATTTTATCGGATGAAACAAGGATCCTTTAATCCAACATTTTATTCAACTGAACATCACAAACGCAAAGAATAACATTCGTCAGGTAACCGGTGAACAATCCAGGCTTATGCATCATCAATACATGAATAACTTGATTCTGTATTTAATCGTGTTGGAAGTTAATCAAAAGGAAACTATTTTCGCTAACACTAGTTAAAAATAATTCTTTGTGCACTACTTCATTTCTGCATAATTAAAATTTCAACATCATACACAGTTGACCTTTCTTCTATGCAGTTATCACTTTGACTAAACTGCTTCAAAGTTGCACTACCCTAGGTCGCTCTCCGAGACATAAAAACGCTTATAAACATCAGTACTATCTAGTAAATTGCAATCGATTGAGATAACGATGTTTATCTAGCTGCGCTCGACTGTACTAGTGCTATTAGTATGTTTTCGTTTGTATTACCCTCATTTCAAAACACAAAACCTCTCTCATTCTCGTAAAACAAAAAATAAATATAGTGTGTAGAGATTGTTGATTTTATTGAGAGTAAAAGCAGACCTAAATTAGAGAAGCATTGAGAACCTGAAGGTCTTGGGTCCGATCCCCAATGGGGCCGTGGATATGTACTGCTAAACAGTCCCATAGTAGGACGAGACAACCGTACAGTACTTTCATGTTTTTAACGGTTATTCATAATCTAAATGAATAAATGTCTGCTTAATTTGACTACAGTTCAACTGTTTCCATCCCTCTTTCGCTCTAATGAACATATACCACTTGCATGTAGTGAACAGAACTTTTTAAATGGATGTTACGGCTTCGTGAAAACATAAGAAAGTATTCCTCCATACATACAAATTTATAGTTTCTCCCTTCTCAATGAACCACGTTGTCCAGTGTAGGGGTGGTCAAAACAAAACATGACACCAGTCTATGAAGTGATTGGAAATTGGACTGAGCTCTTTTCACAGGTGTAGACTACCTCGTTGAAGTTCAAATTATTGTCATAACCAATCATTAGAGACTTTGAGTAAGATGGCTCAGTATCGTTTATGATGGTGCAAGTGCATTGACTCTCTATCTTCACTTAGAATCTGAAACCCAAAATCTTATACTGTTTTTATTTTTTCGTTTTATAGACCTAATATTTTTTATACCACTTATACTACCCAGGGATTTGTTTTGAAATAATTCTATCTCACTATGTTAATGTGGTATGGTAATTTTTTAACCGATAAACATATGTATCAGATTCTATATTGTGTATGACATTAGTAATCATGAGTCAACAATACCTTATGTTTAAACATAAATTATTATTATTATTCGAAAAGAAGGCAAATTTGAATAAAACATTTTTATCCACTAGCTTGTTCCTGAAGAAAAAAAGGATCAATTCTAAGTACATAGCAACTAACAAAACAAACCCACAATATTGTTATGTAGAAAATGTAAATTATCTTACATCTGGAAATATGAAATGAAAAAAATTAGTAGCTTTAATAAATTTCATTTGATACATCAAAATATTGACTAATAATAATCGATATAAATATTGAAAGTACAGTAGCCTAGGACACTCTTCATAAATATTGAGATCGATAGTTGGAAACCCCACAAATGATTGTCATATATATATATATATATATATATATATATATATATATATATATATATATATGATCACCTGGAATAGGTTTTATATTTCCCTGTTATTAACTGATACATTGACTTTTGTGACAATCAATTATGTGAAACTATCTGGATAAGTATTACTGACCAATTTTACAATATCAGTTATTCATAGTTAATATACAGTCTGACACATGTGCGTCAGCTCAAGTTGCTAATATCCCATTAGCATAAAGGGATCAAAATAATACGATGAATACTAAAAGAACTGAAATAATGTCATAGTAATGATAATGAGTCTAAATAGTTCGGAAATAGTTCGAAGAAAACCGACAAAATGTGTGCATTTGGGCTAATGTGATCAATTCTGAGCCATATTACTCAAAGTCTCCAATTACTGATCGCATTTGTTGGACAAACTAAAAACAGATAGTCTGTATCTACTAACACGACTAAAGCTAACAATCAGTGACTTCATGAAATAAGTTCACATTTTGTTTTGGCCGCCCCTAGCAACTTCCTGAATAATTCCTACATGAGCAAACGTCCTGTACCGAGGTAGGCGGTGGTTAGACATAGGTGAAATATAACCCAACCAACTCAGTTGATGATAAATTACAACTCCATTAACCGATATTATATTCTTGTCTGATAACCTATGCTTAACCCTAACACTGCTCACTCAGTCATTCTACGATACGCGAGTAATGTTTCAAAGATACTTATGGAGAAAAAATCTGGTTTATGCATATCTTCTGCTTTCAAACACTATGCTTCACAGCTGTAGAGTAATACAAAGCGGATTGCTGCACTGTATACTTCCTTTATGGTTGGCAAATAGATATGTCGCCTAACTTATATGTGACATAAGTTAGCAAAAGTTAAACGAGATTTTTAAATTCATACAAAGATTTCATCAAATATCAACAAACAAAGGTTGATGATACTAGTTGAAAAGTTAAATAAAGAAAGCAGGATATGTATAACGAAATATTTCACTGATTGAAATCATGAATCAATTGAAGCTAGACCACCATGGGAAACCTGGAAGCACTGGACGGCCGTTTCGTCCTAGTATGGGACTCCTCAGCAGTGCGCACCCACGATCCCTCACTCCGCGAGATTCGAACCCAGAAGCTATCAGTTTTGCGCGTGAGCGATTTACCCATAGACCACTGAGCCGGCATCCAACAGTGTTAATGTCTAACTTCAACCGATCCACGAAGTTGCGCCACTGTACACAATTGTCCAAAATCTCCACAAAACCCCCTTTTGATAATAATGAAATCTTATCAAGATAAGTAACTGACAGTGTAAACAAAACAAAATTCAAATAACTAGAAAAAAGAGAATGATTAAACAGTATCGTCTATAAATAGTACTTATTTTGTATAATACAACATTCCTTGTAGTTGAAATATATTTATTGAATTTAAAGACAAAACAAAGAAAGCTTACCAATTTCGTCTTAATGAAGTTGTAACAAGAGGAGATTGACATCCACCGCCATTACTTTGAAATAAACGAGCAGTTAATTTATTCTTTGGTTCGATTTTTTTGAAAGAAAAAAACAATGAAATGAAAGTAAAATAAACACAGCAACCTTTTTGAACTTAACCAATTAATTAATTAATTAGTCAATCGATTAATTAATATTTTAGTTATTTAAAGTTAACAGTGAAATAGATGTTACTTTCTAATGATTAATCTATCCCAATTCATCCCTTCCTCAAAAGGATCTAGTTACTGAGTGAAATGTTCTTCTAATTAAATTACTTTAAAATGTAGATTTAAATCTTGTAGGATTAAATTCTTTTAAAGCTAAACAACCATTAAAGAATCATAAGCACTATTAACTATCATTTGTAAAATGAATGAAATGCTTTCACATAGTCATGTATATACAGCCACTGTCACGAATGCTCTATTTACTGCCTTCTTACAGCCAGGGTGTTCTTTAAGAAATTGAGAGGATGAAAAGCGAATGTCCGGCAGAGGCTTTAACCAGGTTCGTAGATATGGAGGATCCATTTAGGAGAGGTGGAAAACCCTCATTCAAAACCAATGGTGTACATGAGCTCCTGGATTCTGAGGGGACAAAACAGGTATGAATCTGCTGTCGGTTACCGACCACCATGGAACGGCATGTTCTATCGTTGCTCCACTGTCTTGTGTATTAGACCTGTAGGTCAAAGGCTCGGAGAGGGGCCTCCTGAGAAAAGCACCTGCTTCTATTTAGGCGCCCAGGCAGTATTCTAGCTCTCACATAAATCGAATGATCTGTGTGGCGCATATATATTTGTTGCCACCTTGTACCAACGTTTATATGTTTAAATAAATAAATAATAAAATAAATAGAATGATTACTCAATAAAATACTGATACGATGTTCAAAGATTAAGCTTACAAGTCAGGTTTCAATTGATTGGAGAATAAGCAACCTACAAGTTGATTACTACCAATCACTCATGATATTTTTTCCACGTTTATTTTCTGTTCATATTCATCATCAAATTAACAGAAAACCATCTCCATAACAGTGATGATAAGAATAAAAACCGATTTTTTTTTCTGAAATGTCAGTTGTTAAAGTGAGTGAAATTTATTGTTTATTTTAGTTAACATAGTCGAAGGGAGAATTTATCTAAACGTTACTAAATGAGTTAAAACCTAAACACCTTTCACATACTTTTAATTCAGAAAGAATGCGTGACAAATAAAAATCTCAGTTCATGTAATAATGGAATGGTTGGAAGCAATGATATAACTAAATCAATGAACAGTTTTGAAGTCATGGTTGATTCACAGTCAGAATTTCCTGGAAATTCTTCGACTTTAAAACTCCGCCTGTAGCTCTTCTAGAGTTACTGCCGGTCCCAAGCCCGGGTAAAGGAGGAGGGTTGGGCATGGGGTTAGCGTCCCCATCCCGTAGAAAACTAACTCGCTAAAAAAACGCTTACCAGAAAAAATAATCCAAACCATTTAAACTCTGCCCTGGGAGTTAGAAGGTCTTCAGTTAGAAGAATTATGACGCTTCATGGTGAAAGCCGAGTTCCTTCGGAAGCCACGAGGCCGATGCCCCTTCTAACAACCAGAGCAAAAATTTTTATAGGTACATGGAACGTTCGAACAATGTGGGAAACCGGGAAGACCAGTCAAATAGCAATGGAAATGAGGAGATACAACTTAGCAGTACTGGGAATCAGCGAAACCCACTGGACCCAAGCTGGACAGAAAAGGCTAGCTACGGGAGAGATGCTGCTATACTCCGGTCACGAAGAGGACAATGCTCCACACACTCAGGGAGTCGCTCTTATGCTGTCCAAAGTAGCACGAAATGCACTTGTAGGATGGGAGTCTCACGGATCCAGAATCATCAAAGCATCATTCAAAACAAAGAAGGAGGGGATCTTAATGAATATTATCCAATGTTATGCACCCACCAATGATAGCAACGACGACATTAAAGATCAGTTCTACGAGCGGCTGCAGTCAATCATTGAGAAATGCCAAGAAAGGACCTAACTATTCTGATGGGAGATCTAAATGCCAAAGTCGGAATAGACAACACTGGATATGAAGATATTATGGGACGACATGGACTGGGAGAAAGAAACGAAAATGGAGAAAGATTTGCAAATCTATGTGCATTCAACAAATTGGTCATAGGAGGCACAATATTTCCACACAAGCGTATACACAAGGCTACATGGATCTCACCGGACCACACTACAGAGAACCAAATAGATCATATTTGCATCAACAAAAAATTCCGAAGGACAATGGAAGATGTGAGAACCAGGAGAGGTGCTGACGTAGCTTCAGATCACCACCTAGTTGTAGCCAATTTAAAACTGAAGCTAAAAAGAACTGGACAAGTGGACAAACAGCACTACAAAGGTTCAATACAGCCTTCCTTCGAGATACTGACAAACTCAATGAATTCAAGATAGCTCTCAACAACAGGTTCCAAGCCTTACAAGATCTACTGAAAGAAGAAGAAACTAGTATGGAGGACAACTGGAAAGGCATCAAGGAAGCATTAACTTCAACGTGTCAAGAGGTTCTGGGCCTAAAGAAACACCATCATAAGGAATGGATCTCTATAGAAACACTGGACAAGATCAAAGAAAGGAAGAACAAGAAGGCAGCAATTAACAACAGCCGAACACGAGCAGAGAAAGTCCAAGCACAAGCTGAATACATAGAAGCAAACAAACAAGTGAAGAGGAGCATTAGAGCCGACAAGAAGAAATACGTGGAAGAACTAGCAACGACGGCAGAAAAAGCTGCTAGAGAAGGAAATATGAAACAGCTTCACGATACAACGAAGAAACTAGCAGGGAAATACAGTAAACCAGAGAGGCCGGTCAAAGACAAAGAAGGCAAGCCAATCACCGAAATTCAACAACAGCGTAACAGATGGGTAGAATACTTCGAGGAACTCCTGAATAGGCCGGCTCCAATGAATCCACCGGACATCGAAGCAGCACACATAGATCTTCCTATAGATGTCAACCCACCAACGACGGAAGAAATTAGAATGGCCGTCAGACAAATCAAGAACGGGAAAGCAGCAGGACCCGACAACATACCAGCTGAAGCACTGAAATCAGACATCGAAGCAACCACAAGCATGCTATACCTTCTATTCAAAAAGATTTGGGAGGAGGAACAAGTGCCGATGGACTGGAAAGAAGGACACCTCGTCAAGATTCCAAAGAAAGGAGATCTGAGCAAATGTGAAAACTACAGAGGCATTACACTACTGTCAATACCAGGGAAAGTCTTCAACAGAGTGTTGCTGAACCGGATGAAGGATGCAGTAGACGCCCAACTTCGAGATCAACAAGCTGGATTCCGTAAGGATCGGTCGTGCACAGACCAAATTGCAACACTACGGATCATCGTCGAACAATCAGTTGAGTGGAACTCATCACTATACATCAACTTCATTGATTATGAAAAGGCATTCGACAGTGTAGATAGGAGGACATTATGGAAACTTCTTCGACACTACGGAGTTCCTGAGAAGATTGTCAACATTATCCGGAACTCATACGACGGACTACAGTGCAAAGTAGTGCATGGAGGACAGCTGACAGATGCATTCCAAGTAAGGACTGGAGTCAGACAAGGCTGTTTACTCTCTCCCTTCCTCTTTCTTCTGGTGGTCGACTGGATTATGAAGACCTCGACATCTGAAGGAAAACACGGAATACAATGGACAACTCAGAATCAATTAGACGATTTGGACTTCGCAGACGACCTAGCCCTCCTATCACGTACACACGAACAGATGCAGATGAAGACAGCCAGTGTAGCAGCAGTCTCTGCATCAGTAGGCCTCAGCATACACAAAGGGAAAACCAAGGTCCTCAAATTCAAAGCGGAAAACAGCAATCCAATCACTCTTGATGGCGAAACTCTGGAAGATGTAGAGTCCTTCACATACCTAGGAAGCATCATCGATGAACAAGGAGGTTCAGATGCAGACGTAAAGGCGAGGATCGGCAAAGCAAGGGTCGCATTCCTACAATTGAAGAACATATGGAACTCAAAACAACTTTCAACCAATATCAAAGTGAGAATCTTCAATACGAACGTCAAGGCAGTTCTACTGTATGGAGCTGAAACTTGGAGAACTACAACAACCACAATCAAGAAAGTACAAGTATTTATAAATAGCTGTCTACGCAAGATACTCAACATCCACTGGCCGGATACCATCAGCAATAGCCTTCTGTGGGAGAGAACAAACCAACTTCCAGCTGAAGAAGAAATTAGGAAAAGACGATGGAAATGGATAGGACATACATTACGCAAATCGTCAAACTGCATCACGAGGCAAGCCCTAACTTGGAACCCTGAAGGGAAGCGAAAAAGAGGAAGGCCAAAGAACACATTGCGTCGGATTATAGAAGCAGATATGAAAAGGATGAATTACAACTGGACGGAGCTAGAAAGGATTGCCCAGGACAGGGTTGGATGGAGAATGCTGGTGAGTGGCCTATGCTCCTTCACGAGGAGTAACAGGCGTAAGTAAGTAAGTAAGTCTTCGACTTTAAGCTTCAAATATTGAATTTCGGTTACACAATACTAAGATGAGTCTATGGAACATACGCTAGATTAGTCCCCACAAGCAAGCAGCAATCATTGACCTTTTAAGTTACAGAACACGAACGTTGCAGTTGCGCAGACCGTTACAGACCAAATCATATGGAAAGTGCCAAGAGAGGGAGGAAGGAATCGAGAAACAAACGAAAACTTGATTCGCAATAAAATTGAATATATAAAGCGGAGCAAAAGTACTACTTCACCAATGTTGCCACAGAAGGATTTCGAATCATTTTGTGAGGGAGGTGATATGATACCCAAAGATTAAACCTAACAGTCGGCTCTTAATTGATTGGAGAATGAGTGACCTACAATCTAATTTCCTCCAAACAAATTTTGTATCATCAGAAATCTCCTCCAAAATAGTAGCTCGAAACACACGCAATGATGATTACACCAAAATTATTTTGCGCTATATACTAGCTCAAAGTTCATAAATTTTTGTGAAGCAGTAATAAATCCAACTAAGTGAACAAAATGATGCATTGAGTTGGGTAAGTTCAAATCCCAAACGTTATACAAAATTTTATGTGACAGAACAACTGGTTCATTTGTGCTAATAAAAAATTACTTCAGAGTCAAAATTACATTGCCATAACGCGATAAAATTAACAAGATGAATAGTGAATAGGTTCCAGTTAAACATTTGTAATGGTTTAAAAAATCAACTATTCATGCCATACGCAGGACTGGATGAAATAAAAGTAAGTTTTTGATTGTAATCAACGTAACTCTCTCCAGTACCCCTCTCACCCAAGCCTTCCAACACATAGAATTAGTCAGTCAATCAGCTGAAACTTTATGGCTGAACTAGAAACCTATCAATAAGCAAGTTAATATTGAATAGATTATTTATTGCGATTGACATTGACTTTCAACTTGAACCGAGAGAATAAGTGGGTTTATAAACAATAGACAGCCAAGATAAAGTGGAACATACTTTGTCTCCAGTCTAGACAAACTGGACAGGAAGAGATTTATTCATATGACTAAAAATCTAACCTTCATATTAATCCATAAAAGCTTAAGTGTTAAAAAGATATTGATTGACCAGGTCTAACCTAACCCAAAATTTCAGACATCTTGATTTTACCACCTCAGATTAATAGGATAATGTTGAGTAAAAAATTTCGGTAAAATCATCTTCACTCTACAAACAATGAAAGTGTCAATGGAATGATAATTCTGTGTACATATCTAACAAAAATGAGGTGTTTGGTTGACCGAAAGTCTTTTCATAGATTATTGACACTTAACAATGATACTTATCTGATATGACTAATGAAATGATGAGTGATTGAGTGCATAAATCTAAGCTTTGCATGTTTATGAAATCTTGTAATACGAAATTTCAGATACGAAAGATCATAAGACTGGATAAAACGTTGGAATTGTTTAGATTTCAGTCGCTGAGATTATTTCAAATATAATTTTATACAAATAATTTCTTCTATATATATGGCGCCAAGTTTCTGTCAAACTATTTGTTCAAATACTGACGAATCGTCGTATAAGTTTGAGTGATATTTAAAAAATGGATTTGTCCATAAATAAACGATTCCTCATTGAATGACTCCTTTAAGACTCGCCATTATCACTTCAGGAAATTGAGAGAAAAAATAAAGACAATGTGGTGTCATATTTTGTCATATTTCAGCACCTGACTAGAATGTCCGTCTTTATGTCCTATTACTAACATCAAGTAGATTGGGGTTAGAGACAAAATAAGTAGCAAACTTAGGGTATGAAAGGGAAATTACGTTGCTAATTGTGCAATAGAACGACAGCGGTAGGATATTTTTTACAGACTAGTATCTGTAGAGACGCTGTCTCATAGTAACGGACAGTAGAGGTTAAAAAAGGTAAACACTAAAATTAACGAACTTCACCTTGAGCCTCACGGATCGCCATCCCAATGGTGGTGAGGACTAAAAAGTAAGTAACTAGACAATATGTTTATCTGCCTACCAAAGGGTGAGTATATTGTACACGAGTTCGCTAATATTTCGTACTTCTTATTCCTTGAATTTATCTTCTCGTTATCAGTCATATTTCTCTAATGCACCTGCGCTATTGTGAACGGTTTTGAGCCATTGCACTTAATATCTCCAGTCACTGATTACGATTAGAAAGCAGACTTCAACCAGGTATTAGTAGTAGTAGTCTACATCTACCAACATGACTAAGACCAATAGTCAATGGGTTCATTGGCCAACCCCGTCTCTAAGCCTCCTTTCAATCCAATTCATTATATCGGTACATGAGTCATATTTGGAGGCTGAATTTTTCTGCAAATGCACCAACCAGCAGTAGATCAAATATTCAGAGACAGCTGATTTGAACTTTAATGAGTCATTAAACGTTTCAACTACCAACATCACCAGCTCAATATGTAAAACTAAGAATTATTTACAAAATAATTATGGAAAAAATATATAAATAAATATACCTGTCGACATCCTGGCGTATATAATGAACAATCCAAGAATTTCGGATATAAATGATTATGCTGTTTACTAGAACTGGTATCATCGTCAATACCTCTACCACTACTACCATTATTACTAATACTGTGACCAGTACCAGTGTTGTTGATTTTTGTAAATTTCTTTTTTACATTATTACTATTATTATCATTCATTGAGTGAATAATGGAAAAGAGAAGTGGACAGGCTTTATGTACGGCTTCACACATTTCAGCTTCTGGTAAAACAATTCGATGAGAATTTGTCGATGATGATGGAAAGCTATCAACTGACATGTTTTTATTGAAGAATTCCTGACTATTGGTTACATTAATTGAATGATTATTTAGATCAGATTGATTATTTCCAGTAGTGAAGGATGAATACGTACTATCCACATTAATGAATTTTGAAGTTTGTATAACAACACATTCAGGAACATAAACGGAGCATAAAAAGAACTATTTGCCCACAAAGGTAAAAGAAACATAAAGTTGTGGAAAAAATATGAATAAGATAAACTGAATGATAGTAAACTAAACTACTGAGGAAATTACAAGCACATACAATACACAAAACAGACGAATTATGTCTACAAATTAGTCAGAATTCAATATTTCGGCTTTGCAATTGCACCAATGTATTTAACACAATAAACAAACTACATTAGTATAGGGGGCGGTGGCTTAGTGGTTAAGATATTTGACTTTTAGCCACTAAGTTCTACGTTCGAATTTAGATCGATCGATGAGAACCTATGGCGAGACATCTCATTATTTACAGATTATAGGGATATATAATCGTGTTAGAAATCTACAGGGTAACATAATATCGATATTTGAGTATCCTAAAAGGTACACTTCAAATTTATCAATCTCCTGATCTATTCAATTTCGAATACTGTATTACAATGTGCCTATTTGGATAATGAAATGGATTTAATTAGTGTCATAAGTAAAATATCTGACCACCTTTGAAGTAATGAAACAGATATATGAAGTTTCTGGCCACTTATTTTTTAAGGTAACATGCAGAATGAATAGAACAAAGTACTGATAAGATATTTGGTGAAATATGTAGATTTCTTGAAACTATGTTCTTCATTAATTAACTCTGTAAGAAACCACTTCAAACACACAACATTAATTAACGGTTAACAGAACTAAACAACGTAAATCATCTGGATGAAAAGTATTTTGTTCTTCTTAATTCGTGTAACTTTAATTCAAGTGTTTAAACAGTGTAACATGTGATTACATATCAATCGCTAAACAGAAGAAACCAAATTTATACATTTCGGTTTACTCTAAGTTAAATATAATTGTAATGGTCTGGACAGTGGATTAATTAAGTCCAAATTAATGTGACTAGTTTGCTGAGCACAAACTAACTTATTAGACTATAAGTCATAATTTAGATGTAGACGAACTTGGATTTGAACCCTGTTGGCTGGAAGCTGAATACTTTAATCAAGAAACTACTGCTTAAATGCGTCGAATAGAAGCGTGAAATTTTTCGCGATGAAAACTATATGCTCCTTACAAATGACTACTAGACTGATGTTTTTGAACAGTCCTATAACTATTAACTTAAAAATATAAGAAGGCATAACGTTAAGAATTATTTACACAAGTATAAATCATTACATCATAGGTCATTTGACAGAATCAATACTCATTATCCCGTTAATGAAATTGTCAGTAATTATACAGAAAGTATTACAAGAAACAACTGCTTTTCATAGCCAACTAAACGACAAGACATAGGTGGATAGCTACAAGGAATAGACAAATCAACATAGAGGACATGGTCCTGGGGTTGAGATAAATGTATATTGCTAAGCATACAACACTACTATTCCTGACATCAGGACACCTAGTTATTTTAATGAGTTCAAAAGTTAGAAAGTACAATTTATAGGAAATTATGAGTGTCTGATATCTTGTTACGTCTAAACAACGAAGACAGATTTATAGTAACCTTAAAACTACACAATAAATAGTTTACATTAAAAAAGGCAGATAAAATATAGTCTCAAGCCACTTATTACGAGGCGTTTTCAGTTAACGAATGCTATCGTAGTGATAACCATATTGCAGAAGAATAAAAGTACAGTAGGCTATTATTAATGCTATTGTAAAATGAAGGAGTTACACTTGACGTGAAATAATTTCTGCAAAAACATAAGGTTTACTTGTAATTTATCCCAACATGTTGGAATAGACTGTAGGGCTGTCCAAAACTCTAGGCTGTAAAAAGTCACATCCTCACCAAGTGGTATTGGGGCTGTCAGTTTGTAAGGCAAATGATTACCTAAGCAGGTACGATTGAGATGTAGAGCGATTGGGACACAATGAGAGGTAGCCAATGTACACTTTTCGCTAAAAAGCAAATGGAAGTGATAAAAATGCAAGTATTTAGTAGATAAAACGTTGGATCTCTCCATATCATAAAGTTAGTAGAACCACACAAATGGGCAAACGTTTTGCAAGAAATTCAATATATCTGTGATGACTGAGATATTTGAGTTGTATTAAGCACATTACGTTGCTACTTAGTAAGAGGAAAATTTCCCTGTATTTAATCATTTAAACACAAACATTAGTAAAAGGAGGCACTAAAAATATACGCGCCACACACATCATTTGATTTGTGTGAGGGTTAGAATACTGCCTGGGCAAACTTGCCCTAAAATAGATTTAAATCATAAAACTAAAGATGGCTAGATAAAGGTACACCAACTACCCACAAGTTTTCGGGTTGTTACTGAGCCCTAAATTAGTGTGAATTTCATGTGTGGGATCAACGAGACAACAGATATCAGTAAAATCTATCAAAATGATACATTAACTAGTACTCCTTTTCCTTTAGGTCGCAAATGTTTTATTAATTTTTATCTACTTTTTACCTCTATTCCTTAATTTTTTTATTTATGTTTTACTTCGTTATCCTTCATGCATTCTCGGTGGGATTTCGTGGTCTGAGAAATGAAGCTGGTGCCCTTACACATAATTTTTCCAATTTAATGTCTTAGGTGTTATCTTCGTTCATGAAACGTTTGAACTACCCGACTTAGGAAATGGAAACATAGTAACGGGAGATCATAGGTAACATAAAGACAGGTTACTCGAACATTACCTTTTAGTTAGTAGTGGATGATAAAGAATCTGCTTTCAAAAATACATACTTGAGGTTCAGTAACCCTTGATGTTTCAATCTTACTAAACAAGTACTATTCGCATGTATAGGAACTACCTCATAAATAAAGTGCAGAAGCTAGATTAATCGTTTATGAATTAAGGTTGGCAAGTTAAATTAATTTTTAGCGCATCTGTTATGATGATACTCTATGATGGTAAAAATTACTGCGTGGTAAACTGAACAAAGCCATTGTTCGTTTAGACTTAGCAAAAACAAAAAACACAACGGTGTTCACCTCAAAACTTAGGATAGATTTTCAATAGACTACAATTTTTCTAAAGTTTAACGATCTATTTTAAAGCTAAAAAATACTTTCCAAGTTCAGCATTTGGTTAAACTCAAAGAGGTAGTGACAATCACTGACCTTACAATCATTATAGTTATCGTTGGCAAATCAGTCGGCACTGCTGTCCTAGTGTGACTTATAAACTTCCACTACACAAATTATGGATTCCAAGTCTACTGATATGTACCGCCTACCTAAATCCTGGAGAAACAAATCACCAATGTATATTTTATGACTTGTTCTCGAAGAATCTGAGTGAAATACCATACCAATATAACACTAATACTATATTTTCTCTTTAAGTTCAAATAAAAAACCAGACCGTTGTTATGCAAGACAATCAAATTACCTGTTATCTTTCGATGGACCTGATGATAACAATCCATTTAAAGCCTCGCTAGAGATAACACATGGTAGAATTCCAAACACTATAAAAATCTGATAAGATATTGCTGCTCCCGCTACATATCTCACAAATCCCAACATGCATTGAAGGCCGTAATTGGCCACATACGATAAGGACTAGAGAATCCGAAAGTTGCGCCACCTCAGGTATGCCCACAAATGACCTTAAAAATTCATGCGCGCGACTGCACTCAGTATCACTTTAGTCACAAGGTGACTAGTATTCGGACAGTTTCCCAGTGTTGATTCTGATGAGGAATATTATTTTCAACAAACCGAATTTTTTAATGAAGACTTTGGCCTGTGAAGCTATGAAGTGACACGTTTTTATAGAGCCAGTATTAACCACTTCCCAATCACAAACTTTATTTTGTTCAAGTGAACTATGATATACTAATTCGGACTTTGGGGAAGTTAATTATTGAGTATGAGAAGGTAGCAATTCTAGTGGACTTAGAAATAGACATGTTCATGCTTTAGTGCACTGAGTTTTAAGTGATGCTTCTTCGTGATGATAATTTCTACATACATTAGAGTTTTGACGGACCTACCTAGCTGAAGACGCTCGGTCATGCATCCATACCAGATTTTAGCGGTAAATAAATCCCCAAAATAAATAGCCCTGTAAGTTTTTGACATTGGATGCTGACCATATGTTTTAGTGGACTCATCTGGCTGAAGGCGCTCGGTCAGGCATCCGCACCAGATCACGTGTGGTAACGCCGTGCTCAACAACTACTACTGCAATCGCTAGCCAGATTAGATCAGAGAATTCCGATTTATTGGTTATCGCCAAATACACTCTTCCGATCTCCTCGACTATGTCTTTTGATTTCTCTCGGTGGGTACAAATCATATTAGGTGTTACTGGTAGAAGCGTTGTCAAACACTGAATACCTGTGGCATAATTGGTGAGACCGACGTGATCTGGTACACCTAATTGCAACTGTGAATCTGTTCCTTTTTGGGATTTTTATATATAATTGACTTATTTTTTTATTTTTTTAAACATTGTGATTTTTTCGTGTTTTTTCTTTGATATATATATTTTTCCCCTCGTTCATTATCGTACTTCATATTTCATCATGACTGAACAGACACCAAAATTACTTAAGCTTAAGACTTTGTCCCCACCTTAGTTTCAACTCATGCCTTTCTGGCCCGACAACATCGAAGCCTGGTTTTTGCTACTCAGAAGCCGACTTCTCCGAGCACGGCGTGAACGACACACGTGCACAATTCCCCGCAGTAGTCAAGGCACTACCGCGCGAATTCTACAGGTACGTAACACCTAGTATGTTTACTAGTTATGTTTCTGAACCTTACGAAACTTTAAAGCGTTCGATTCTTAAACGAGGAGACCTAACCGATCGACAAAGTTAGACAAACTCCTCAATAACATCGACCTGTTGCAACGAATAAGAGAGATGTTGTCGGCCAAAGAACTTTCAATAATGGCTTATTTAAACATTTTTTGTCAAAACTTCCTCAAACAGGTCCAAGCTCTGCTTGTCTCTGGATATATTGATAATCTGTCAAATATATCTTCGAACCTCTTCGCTTCTGACTCCTGATTTCTCTTAGTAGACACGCTTCGGTTATAGAAGGTGTTACTGGTTAAGGTGTTATCAAACTTCAATTTCTTGCGGCATCTTAAAGGCACTGATTTTTCTGACATGGATACTGGTCTGCTCATGATTGCCGGAGTACAAACTGGACAGTTCTAGCAATTACTAGTTATCATCTCAATTCGACCATTTGTGCTGATCAAGCTTTTTGAAAAACGATTCATCCAACGGGTACCCTCGTAGCAGGTAGTGATACCTCCGTGACCAGTACATTATGTCCCACGATGTTTAATTTTTGATAAAATTGAAACCCAGATCATAGATATATGTAGTGGTGTATAATTATGGTCTACTATGATAGTAGTACTGCTCTAATAATAGACCTCATCCTAAAATCTCAAATTTGTCATGGTAAAACTGCCTAATCTATAAGATCTTACGTGGAAGTCACATCATCGCCTATACCAACCCACTGCGTCGAAACAATTACCAATAAATGATGAGGAAAAAGCTTAGACTAGAGATAGAAAAATAAATTTTATATGAATAAAATATATAAGGTAACATTCCGCAAGGACCACGCCTGCATGGCCGAGCCATGCCATTCGATCAACACTTATTCAACTCCTTATTCTCGCCTTCTCCATCATTGGGTTTTTCTCCGCGTTAAATATTGAATATCTATTTTTCCAGTAGTATCGTGTAGAGCTTTGAGGATTGTGTGGTTATGGTCCGATTCCACTACAGTGGTATCAGCCCCGACCAGACAATCCACAAAGCTGAACATGTGTTAACTAGGAAAATTTATATTCAGCAACAGAGCAGATCAACAATGGAAAGGGGGGGAAGAATTAATCTGATTTATTCGAATGACACGGCTCAGCCTCGCAAATGTGGTCATTCTGTATAGCTTGTCTTTAATCACATTAAATATATTATCATATCTTCAGACCGAAACTGTTCTTCAGAAGAAATAAGATTCATGTTGTTAATTGTCAAGATACGATGAATCAGTGCAGACAATGATATGACTTCCACGTAAAGTCTATTAGATTAAGCAGTTACATCATGACAAATGTACAATTTTAGGATTAGGTTTATTATTAAAGAAGTACTATTAACTACGCAGACCATAATTTTAGAGATCTATTATTAAAATAGTACAAATAACGACGTAGACCATAATTCTACATATATACTATGTAGTTCAACCACGTACGACATACCTCCGTGGTACATCTCACGGAACATCTCTTTAAAAGGAGACGGAAGTTCTGAGTTTCAGTCGGAAATCAGAAGAAATGTTACTTCCTGTCGATCCTTCAGAAGTCATTAGAAACTCAATCACCTCTAGAATACGTTACGTATTGACAAACGGAGGAAACCTGATAACTGTATTTGTACATCTTCGAATATGTCGTCGAAACTTACTGATTCAGAAAGCCGCAGATTTATTACGGTTGCAGATTTATGACATATTGTTTGCCTTTACACCCATCATGACAAAACAATGCAAATAAATAAAAACGCATTAGATCTTTATTATAAGTGGTTCATAAACGCATTTCACTTGTTTCACTAGAAAAATCAGCCGAATCGCACATGGTAGCATTGCAATATAAAGAATTGTCCGTCTAGTATTTGAACAAAATTCGTATCAAAGCCCAGTAGTATTTAAAACAAAGATATTGGCAGTTGATTGATCACTGGGTGGCCATCAATGTCATGCTTGTCTAGTCCTTACTAATGCAGATCGAATGCTATCGACCATGTTGCAATGTGGCCACCAGTCTAGGTGACTTGACACTGCGGGCGCTATGTATTGAGATTTAGATGGTAGTTGGAGGTAGTCAACAGGAAACCCTGGACCCGGGTTTCGTGCTACTTGGCACTCGTCGGCAAGGTGTACCTGTAATCTTGAGGGAACTGGTGCTCCCTGGCGGATTCGATCTCGTGTAACCCAGCTTCACAGTCAGAGACGTTACCACTGAGCTATCCGAGCCATGACTAACCTCCTGTAGGACTGAGCTGTAATCACAATTGTTTGATCACTGGGTGGTGATCAATGTCCTGCTTGTCTAGTCCTGACTTTGAAGCTGGAAGACACGAGATTGAATCCGCCAGGGAGCACCAGTTTTCTTCAAGATTACAGGTACACCTTGCTGACAAGTTCCAAGTAGCACGAAACCCGTCTCTAGGGTTTTGCTGTCGACTACCTCCAACCACCATCTAATCTCACTAAGATATTGAACTAGATTCAGTATCCAGTGTTCGTGATATCATCTGCTGAATCGAAGATCACTATTCGTTGCTAAACATATATTACGCCCACAAAGCACGACGTTATGTCAGCATAGTGTATTGTATAGAGGATTTCATCCATGAAATGGATGAAAGTGTTGTGGTGTTGGTTATCAACGTCTAAAACAAACCATACCATAATTCTACATTGATAAGCCCGGATAAAGAAACTCGGCCTGTCATTAATTCTCCCTCTGACTTTAACTTAGTCGATTGATTTTCACAGATGTTAACCCGTTATTCTATTAGTTCGTCGACTAATGCTCACGTGTATTATAATGTTGTGATAGTGATTAGTATCCATGACTTGCTCGCTCAGTTAATAATAGTAATTGATCATCTATATTATAATCTACAATGGTTAATTAGCAAAATTTAGAAGCATTACATGCTGAGATATGATGGCGGTTGGAGGTAGTCTACAGGAAACTCTGGGCCTAGGTTTCGTATGACTTGGCACTCACCAGCAAACTGTACCTGTAATCTTGAGGAACTGATGCCTCCTGATCGATTTGGTCCCGTGTCATCACTCTGCAATGAGAATAACTCATTATGGTATCTCACTCCGTTATAGTATAATCAACCTATTGTCAGATATGTCAGCTTGCGGAACGAAGAAAGGTGTTTATCCGTAGGAACACATGGTCTTGCACTCGGACAGCCAAATGTTGATAGGTTGAAGTCATTTGATGCTGCACACACATTTGTTCATTTCTTTCATTTCTGTGCTGTAAATTACAACGATGACATGATTTGTCAACATATAAGCTCATTTAAAGTGTCATTGAGATATAACCAGCTTTAAATAAGTAAGTATAAATACCTACAGTCTGATACTATCAGCTATTTAATAACCCGAGAATCTGTCTTTCTGATACTGGGACTGGTGCTGGTATCCTTCTAGTTAGACAAAACAAATGTGACACAAACTAGCATCCAATTCGCGAATTCGTCAACAATGACTAAGAGCTAGGTTAACCGGAACGATACACTGTACTTTATTAATAACAAGTTATTCTGTGGTTATCATAAAGAGTAGCATGAGGATTAACGCGAAAACCTAAGGCACTAGAGAAAACGTTGAGCCATTAACACGGATTAGCTCCACTGGTCACAGCTTCTCACTAGAACTCCGAGAATTCCTTCACGATGCTAGTCACTAGTAAGCACATGGTAATTATTGGCATATAGTTGTGGAGATTATTAAGTTCTTGATTGAGATTGAGGAGTCACAAAATAGAACGAAACGATCGTCCAAGTGTTTCCTAGTTTTTAATGGTTGTCTAACACAAATCGGCTCAAGACTTCAATCAAAAACTTAATATTCTGCATGACATTATACTGATATTGTGATTTTAATGGTTGTTTAACGGATTTACTGCTTAAATGCCCGTATTTAATTGCAGTTTATTGCTCGTTTACCTCATATCTTATTTTTAATCTAACCATTAACATATGACCTTAATACAACGCTACACAATATTTGATGAGAATACGTTTCATACCTTCGATTATGGACCAATAATCAAGTAATCGGAGGTATGTTGATACATGGTGAAAATTTGACATCAGTCAACTGATCTCAATTAGGGTGATTCATCATATTTAAAACCATTGACTGTTTCCAGTGAGTGAATAGACAACCAGTTGTTCTATAAATACAACTAGATATATGAACACATCGAAAAATTCATAAAATGGGCCCAAACCTTACATGTGAGTACCTAGCAAGGAAAGCACGTATGCATTACGGTTAGTTTGTCCAGCCTGTGGGAACGAAATTAGTGAAGGGTCTTTCTAGACTCCCTTACGATGAGCGCTTAAAACGCCTAAATCTTTTCCCCTTGTCGTATCGTAGGACACGAGGTGACCTTATACTGGCATTTCGTATCTTTAATTATGATTTGGGTGTTAATATGTCTTATCTTTTTGCTCCCTCTAGCACTAATAATCTACGAGGTCATAGCAAGAAGGTTCATAAACCACGATCTAATAAACTTAAAGTGGGATCCCGTTTTTCTAATCGAGTAGTCAATCATTGGAACGCCTTACCCGAACAAGTGGTATCAGCCCCATCAGTGAATACTTTCAAGGAAAGCTGGGCCTTCACTGGAAAGCAATGTGTCAGGATTAACACAGGTTCATCAGCCTACTATCCTTATTACTGAAGACTGAAGTATACTACAGTGATGATGTCACAGGTATTCAGTGTTTCACAACGCTTCTACCAGTAACACCTTCTAATATGTTTCGTTCCCACCAAGAGAAATCAAAAGACAGAGTCGAGGAGATCGGAAGAGTATATTTGGCGATGACCAATATACCGGGAATCTCTGATCTAATCTGGCTAGCGATTGTGGTTGATGTTGAGCACGGCGTTACTACACGTGATCTGGTGCGGATGCCTGACCGAGCGCCTTCAGCTAGATGAGTCCACTAAAACATATGGTCAGCATCCAATGTCGAAAACTTACAGAGCTATTTATTTTATGGATTTATTTACCGCTACAACAGCATCTAACAACTGAGATATAAACCAGGACTAATGTAGTTGAACGACCAAACTACTTACTCTGAATGATATAAAAAGCTTGAGACTGCGCTGTAGTGCTGTGAATCTATAGTGAATAAATTCATTGACTTATAGTGTTTGTTCTCAATATTACTGAGATTGCTTATCGAAGTTTAAATAAAGCGACCTTGCCGAGGTTACAGATTTAAGTTGTATTACAAGTTAGCGTCCTTATGACTTACGATTTAACTATAGCTCAATATATCTCAGTCACTATTATTGCTAACTTGATTCAACAATTTAATTGTCAAGTAATATTTTGTTTTATTTTCCTTCGAAAACTTACAGAGCTATTTATTTTAGGGATTTATTTACCGCTACAGATCACTCCCCCCCTAGTGGGGCAGTGACGACCCTAAGACGTGGCCAGCCAGAAGTTTAAACCCAACGAGTTTGTCGTTGGTAAACACTCTTCTGATAGCTTACTAAATTTAGCAGCGTCTGGTCGTCTTTCCTTACTATATGGGACGGAGGTACAACATAGTAAAAAAAAGAAAATGTACAATGAAAATTTCGGATCCTCATAAACGTCATCGTTCTTTTCCAGCCGTCCTGGAAAAGAAAAAAGAAAATGTAAGTGCATGTCGAAAATACACTCGTATATGCGTAAAAACACAAGGTCGGCGGAAAAAAAATGGAAAATAAACTCATGAGCACGTAATAGCGTTAAAAAATTGTTTTTTTGTTTTGTTTTTTTTAATAGAAATAAAAATATATAAGCATATTAAAATTGTTTTTTTTTTCAAAAAAAAAAAATAATAATATAAAATGTCGAGAAGTGCCTTACGTGCAATAGTCGTTTAAATGTTCTGGAAATCTCACCCTTCTTCCAGAACGCGTCGTTTTAAGTTTATTTTCGGATACTGTCGAAGTATCTTCGCGTGTGTTGGTTGTCGGATGAGGTATTATTAGTGTCTGAGTCGTGTCGTTCGATTGTACCGAAGGAAAATCGACGTGGATAGGATTTCCTTCTAAATACGCTGCTTTTAAGCGATCGATGCTGATGCTATCGTTGGTTCCGTTCTTATCGACTATATAGTACTTAGATTCACGTTGAAGAACTTTGAAGGGTCCTTCGTATGCTGATTCGAATGGTCGTCGATGCGAGTCTCGACGAATGAAAACGTGTGTACTATATCGTAAGTCAGGTTGAACGAAAACATCAGTTGATTGAGGTCGAGTGGAAGCAGGTTTAACTGAACGCATTGCGTTTGTAAGCCTGTTCGTGTAGGAGGTTAGATCCATGTTCATCGAAGAGCACGAAGGATCCACGAATTCTCCTGGAAGTCGAAGTGTCGTTCCATAAACGAGTTGAGCCGCAGTGTATCCAATGTCAGCTTTCACTGCATTGCGGATACCTAGTAAGACGAGTGGAAGAGCGTCGGTCCATTGTGAAACGTTTGCAGCTGATAGCGAAGCTTTCAGTTGTCGGTGAAAACGTTCTACCAACCCGTTTGCTTGGGGATGGTAGGCGGTCGTTCGGAAGCGAGTGATTCCTAAAAGTGTGGTCAGACGACGGAAAAGATCAGATTCAAACTGACGTCCGCGGTCTGTAGTGATGGTTGAAGGGCAACCGAAGTTTGCTACCCATCGTTCGACGAATGTGCGGGCCACTGTTTCAGCAGTGCTGTCCTTGATAGGTACTGCTTCTGGCCATCGAGTGAAACGGTCTACGCAGGTTAAGAGATAAGAGTATCCATTTGAATCTGGTAAAGGTCCTACCAAATCCAGATGAACATGGTCGAAACGAGCATCGGGAGTTTTAAACGAGCCTAAGGGACATTTATTGTGTCTGATAACCTTAGATTTTTGGCAGCTTACACAGGAGCGTGCCCACTCCCTCACGTCTTTATTCATGCCAGGCCAGCAAAATCGTTCTGCTATAAGCTTGATGGTTGCACGAACACCTGGATGAGAAAGTTTGTGCAATGTGTTGAAGACATTGCGTCGATAATGTTTCGGCACGATTGGGCGATCCCTACCTGTAGATGTGTCACAAAGTAAGGTTTCCTTACCTGTTCCCATCTGTTTGATGCGTAGTTTAAGTGTTGTGGACGATAACTCGTGCTGAAGATCACTGTCTTCTTTTTGAAGCTCGGCGAGTTTAAGAAGGTCGATTCCTTGGAAACTGTTCAAGGAAGTTATACGAGATAAAGCGTCTGCAACTACATTGTTTGCTCCAGAGATGTGTTGAATATCTGAAGTAAACTGCGAAATGTAGTCCAGTTGTCGAGACTCACGGGGAGAGTACTTGTCAGAAGGAGAGCTTAACGAGAAAGTGAGCGGTTTATGGTCCGTGAAAAGAGTGAATTCACGGCCTTCGATATAGTGTTGGAAATGCCGTACAGCACAATACATAGCTAGGAGTTCCCTACCGAATGTGCTGTACCTCGATTCGGTGTCTAGCAACCTTCTAGAGAAAAATGCCAAGGGTTGCCAGGAGTTGTTAACCCATTGTTGTAAGACTCCTCCGATTGCTGAGTCGGATGCGTCTACTGCGATGCTAATGGGTGCTCGGGTGTCCTGATGTGCGAGCATTGTTGCTTTAGCAATCAGTTCCTTGACTGTGGAGAATGCTTTTCGTGCGGTGTCGTCCAAATTAATGGATTTCGCATTTCCACGAAGTTGGTCGGTCAGAGGTTTCATAAGTGATGCGCATTTGGGTATGAAACGTCTATAGAAACTTACCAGGCCGTTGAACGTGCGTAATTGCTTGACGGTGGTCGGTTCTGGGTAATCCAGAATGGCCGCCACTTTGGTTCTAAGGGGTCGGATACCTTGAGCATCGATAGTGTGTCCCAGAAAGTCTAACGAGTCGGTTCCAAATTGGCATTTCTGAACGTTTACAGTTATGCCATGTTTTTGTAATCGTTCGAAAACAAGGTCCAGATGCTTGAGATGTGTTTCTCTGTCCGGACTTGCGATTAGACAGTCGTCAACATACGCGTGTACGAAGTTGAGACCTCGAAAAACGTCGTCTATGAATCTTTGGAATGTTTGAGCAGCATTCCTTAGACCGAAAGGCATTCGCAAAAATTCATAGAGTCCGAAGGGAGTTATGATAGCCGTTTTCGGTATGTCGTCAGTAGCCATAGGGATTTGGTTATACGCTTTAACCAAGTCGATTTTCGAAAAGACAGTTGTACCTTTCAAGGTAGCTGTCAAATCGTGAATGTGAGGCAACGGGTAACGATCGGGAATGGTTTTCGCGTTCAATCGCCGATAGTCACCAGTTGGACGCCAATCGTTGCTGTCCTTTTTAGGGACCATGTGCAACGGAGATGCATATGGGCTACTTGACGGTCGTATGATTCCTAAGTCCATCATGTGATCGAATTCGTTTTTCGCTAACCTTAGCTTTTCAGGAGCTAGTCGTCGTGCTTTAGAGAATACAGGTGGTCCTGTAGTCGTGATGTGATGTGTAACATTGCTGGTTACACACGGTAGTTTCGGTTGAGTTTGTTGTATCCCAGGGTACTTATCGAGTAGTGGTTGATAGAGTGGGTCTATCATATGTTTAACTGTGACTGGGGATACTCTACAACCAGTAAAAGAAGTTACGCAAACGGACAAATTAGTGTTTCCGTCTACTAGCCTCCGTTTGCGAGTGTCGATGATCAGATTGTGGTGTTGTAGAAGGTCCATACCAATGATTGGCATAGAAACATCTGCAACGACGAAAATCCAGTGGATGGGTTTGCGTAAACCCACGTTAAGGTAAACGTACCTTTTGCCATACGTAGCGATCGGTTTTCCGTTTGCCGCCTGTAAGTTTAGGGTCGATTCGTGAAGTCGGTCGTTAGGATTTGCTGGGAGAACGCTAACTTCTGCGCCAGTGTCGACGAGGTAGCGAACTCTCGTTGTCACATCTGTGACGAATAACAGACGGCTTTGTTCGCCGGCTACGGTTGCCGTTAACGCGTGCCGGCTTGGAAGTTTCCCGAATCAGTCGGTTTCGTGTTGGGAAAATTGCAGGGTTTTCTGCAATTTCTGGAAAACTTTCCATACTGGTTATGATACCAGCACCAGTCGGGGTTATCTGTCTCTCGTGGTCTAGAGACAGATCGCTTACGAGAAATGCTTCTACGTGGTGTGCGCGATCTCTTACGGTCGGTACGAAGACTAAGATAACGCGTGAGTGTGTGACATAAGTCGGTTATGTCATTCTGAGTCGTGTGAGGCTTTTCTTTGACTGAAAATACCTCGGTAGTAGAAGGTTTCGTAATTTCTAGAATGCGGTCGGCAGATACAGCTAGTTCGTCTAAGGCGTTGTTCTGGAACGAGACCAGAACTGCTTGCACCTGTTGGGGAAGTTTTGACAAGAAGAGTTGTTTGAATAGACCTTCGTCGAAAGTTCTTGGGCCTATAACCTCTCTCATCCGTTGCAACATGTCCGTCGCAGAACCGTGTTGCAGGTCGATATTGTTGAAGAGTTGATCTAACCTTTGTCGATCGGTTAGGTCTCCTCGTTTAAGAATCGAGCGTTTTAAGATTTCGTAAGGATCGGAAACATCACTAGTAAACATACTAGGTGTTACGTACCTGTTGAATTCCCGCGGCAGTGCCTTGACTACTGCGAGGAATTGTGCACGTGTGTCGATCACGCCGTGCTCGGAAAAGTCGGCTTCTGCGTAGCAAAACCAGGCTTCGATGTTGTCGGGCCAGAAAGGCATCAGTTGAAACGAAGGTGGGGACAAGGTCTTAAGCTTGAGTACTTTAGGTGTCTGTTCAGTCATGATGAAATATGAAGTACGATAATGAACGAGGGGAAAATATATATATATATCCAAGAAAAACACGAAAAAAAATCACAATGTTTAAAAAAAATAAAAAATAAGGCAATGATATATAAAAATCCCAAAAAGGAACAGACTCACAGTTGCAATAAGGTGTACCAGATCACGACGGTCTCACCAATGATGATGTCACAGGTATTCAGTGTTTGACAACGCTTCTACCAGTAACACCTTCTAATATGTTTCGTTCCCACCAAGAGAAATCAAAAGACAGAGTCGAGGAGATCGGAAGAGTATATTTGGCGATGACCAATATACCGGGATTCTCTGATCTAATCTGGCTAGCGATTGTGGTTGATGTTGAGCACGGCGTTACTACACGTGATCTGGTGCGGATGCCTGACCGAGCGCCTTCAGCTAGATGAGTCCACTAAAACATATGGTCAGCATCCAATGTCGAAAACTTACAGAGCTATTTATTTTAGGGATTTATTTACCGCTACAACAGCATCTAACAACTGAGATATAAACCAGGACTAATGTAGTTGAACGACCAAACTACTTACTCTGAATGATATAAAAAGCTTGAGACTGCGCTGTAGTGCTGTGAATCTATAGTGAATAAATTCATTGACTTATAGTGTTTGTTCTCAATATTACTGAGATTGCTTATCGAAGTTTAAATAAAGCGACCTTGCCGAGGTTACAGATTTAAGTTGTATTACAAGTTAGCGTCCTTATGACTTACGATTTAACTATAGCTCAATATATCTCAGTCACTATTATTGCTAACTTGATTCAACAATTTAATTGTCAAGTAATATTTTGTTTTATTTTCCTTCGTTTAAGGGTCTTGAAACCGAAATGACTTCAAATTTTATTAATGTACCCGAGCTCCCAATTTTGGGGAAATTTTGAGGAAATGACACAAAAACTTCAAGATTTTCACAAACTTGGGAGCTCGGGTATCAACTCAACTAGTGTTGATAGATTCATTGAATATGAAATGAAGTAGTCCGGAGATATATTTGGAAGGTTATTTATATGTGGGGAAGAGGTTGCTCTAAGCTGGCTAGGAGTTTCGAGGGATGCGTAGCAGTGTGCCCACTTGAAACTTGGTGTGGATGCATGACCGAGTGGCTTCAGCTAGGGCGTGTCCAGTGAAACGAATGTGGTCAACAGCAATGTCGACGCTATACAGGACTAAATATTTCGGGTATTTATTTACCACTATACATTTGTCAGTAGCTAACAAGTGGCCACAAAATTGTACATGGCACTAAGATCTAAACTCTAAAGTTTTTTAAGAGACACAGATAGTCGTTTATCAGTTCATCTTTCATTCTTATTTGAGATCATCGATGGATTTACGACTATTTCATATCATCTTTGAGCTTTTCATATACGAGTTACTGGATCAAAGAAATGTAATTAATGGTTCCAAATTTATTTGTTATCTTAACTTCGTATGCCTATGTAAGTCAGTGGACTAATAATTTTGTTTGTCATTAATAATACAGTAAGGGGTGTGTTTATGGTAATACATTACAGTGATATTACAGTGTCATACATGTTTTCATACCGAGTAATCGATTGTCGGAACCTGTTGCGCAAAGAAGTGCTATCCGCCCCTTCAACTGACTCATTCAAGAGAATACTAGACACTCTTAGAAACTTACTAGAAAAGGACTAACACAGGCTTTAGACCTTATATCCTCAATACACAAATCTGAAGCCTGAATACGACGTAATATATAAAGCTGTAAGTTCCTCTCAATTCTTTAAATCAAATCCTTTCATCCTATTCTACTGAGAGTTAAAGGACAACATAGACATTATGTTGTGAAAACTGTCCAAATTGTCTTAGACATGGGCGCAGTTGCTAACTAACGATATTGGACGATGTCACAATCTATCTGTAATTAATAATGGAAAGATACACTATTAGGTTTCGGCTAAGTGATTAAAAGGCGTCGTAATTACTACAAAACTTTGAGAAGTGGGATTTGGCGGATGGTCGGTTTTTGTCCAGCCCTACATCGGAATCTTTATAAGGTCTAAAACCTTTTTATGTTTTCCTGACTTTTAACGAATCCTAAGGTGATATTAATCTGGAAGCAAACCAAACTGAATTTCCAGGCAACATTTAATTGAGTAATATCAAAAACAAAGTTAATTCATCATCCCAAAAGGATACCTTAGGTGAGTTGGGAAAGTTAAGTTGATGATTAAGCACCTATTTTTAGGCATACTAAATAGTGTGATATTTTATCCCATATATTCCACTTTCACGATAGAAACTATCAGTAGAAATATTTGCCTGAAATATAGGGTTAGTAGCGTCACTCACTACTCTTAAGCTCTGCTATTTTTGTCCGCCCTTACTGTTTGAAAGTCCCGAAATCAAACTCACACTATCTATGTTTTATACAATGTAGTTGTGTTTATCCTAGAGGTTTGTTCATAACACCTAGGTGCAATATCCATTTCAAAGAAACGTAAGCGTTGGTTAAACAATTGACATGTCTCAAAGGCAGTCCAGACTGCCTAAAGATTGGAAAGACGCCACAATAAGTCCGGTGTATAAGGCTGGGAGTAGGGAGTTAGTTAGTAACTATAGACCCGTTAGCTTAACTAGTGCAGTCGTAAAACTGATGGAAAAAATCATTCGGATGTCTGTTATAAACTATGTTGA